>CM061557.1:13291479-13891479 GCA_030864225.1 Capsicum baccatum var. pendulum | reverse complement strand
GTCTCACACAAGATATCACCCATAATCACTCACAGTTTTGCATTTTTTGAAACATGGGTATACGATTCTCCTTGATCTCACTCTCACAAAGAATTCTTATATTGCAACTGATGACCATAGGCTTGCCCTTAGTGTAATGCTCCACTAATATCAAAATGCTAAGCTTAGGATCAAATAGGTCTTTAAATGGTTGTAATGTAGGCTAAGGGACAGGTAGGACTATTTTGGCCAGAAATAGTGACTATGTTCCCTAAGCGCTTTAATACACTACATTTTGCCATTTACACTAGCTTTTAACAACCCCTCTTCCTTCTTTTCATCTACCAACCCCTTTTCATCCAATTAGTTATTCACTCAGAAACACAAAGATGAATACAACTCTCTTATTTATATATTTTTTTTTCTTTTCTATTATTTTTTTTTTTTTATATTTATTTTCTTTTTTATTTATTTATTTATATATTTTTTTATTATATTTTTTTTTATTATTTTTTTTTATTATATTTCTTTTTTCTTATTTTTTTTATAAAGCACCTCTATGATAGCCATTCTTTTTCACAACATTTTCAAGTACCAATACACTCTGAGGCATCACTTTCACCATTTTCCTCTTATCTTGTCACATGACTCTGCAATTTAAAGCACTTAGGAATTTGGATCAAATTATGGTCTTAAAAAAAATGGATTAGGCTACATATGAAGCTGCCAAAGAAGATAGCTAAAGGCTCAAAGGGGGTTTACTAAGACAATGTACAAGGGTAGGTAAAAAGAAGATAGACAAATTCAGGGCTGCCAAAGAAATGCCTAAATCATCTCCTAAACTCACACTCTTTATTTCGCTTTACACACACACCAGGCAAGTTCTAGCATCAGTCACAACAAAGAATATACTATAACCTCACACACACAAGGCACATGGTCAACTTAATTGAGAGCATTATAGACTCTTGACCCAACAGATGAATGAATTAAACCACACAATTATCACACAGTGAGTCACACTTAGAGCCTAAATGTCTCAATAGTAATGATTTAGAACAAACTCTTGTCATAATACCATGCCGCCTATCAGAACAATTTAATGCAAAATCTAAAAAATCTAAAATTTAACTAACTAATTACGACTATTTCAAACAAACAAAAATAAATGTAGGCAAAGAAGTACAATACAGCATACAAATACCAGCACCCCACACTTAGACGGGACACACTGCCCTCCGTGGAAAATAAATAAGGAAAATCTTATTAGTCGGACTCCTCTTCTATGTCTGGGGTCATACCCCCTGCGTCGGAATTATCATCAGAGTCGTTATCCTCAGAGTTGTCCACCACATCTGAGTCTAGCAGTCGGCAATCATCGTCAGTTGGCACGTCATCATCGAGAGGTTCTTCAAAATGTACCCCCACTCCACACATGGCCTGCGCTTGCTCATTAAGCGGGTAGTCATAATCCAGCTGCTGAAGCTCTGCATCAGTTGGAACACGACCCCCACTAATCATGGTAAACCGATTCATGCCTTATAGAAGGCGAAAGAAACTTTCATCTTGAGCATGTCTTTCTACAGTGGTAAGGTTGATGCCATGACCAGTTTCAGGCTCTTTAACTTTCATGAGATCAACCTTCTTTGGGTTATGTGGAAGATTATGATCTACAGGTTCCTCTTCAATGTGCTCCTTACTTAAGATCGCAGTCAACAAATTGTCGAAGTTGAAATGGGACCTTTTATGCAGCCTTGCTTTACGCATTGACGATTGTATAACCGCACCAATATTGATGAGAATATTCATCATCAAAGCGTACACCAAGGATACTCGATCACGTGTGATCTTTGTGTACTGTGTCCCAGGAATCAAGCAAGAGTTGACTATCCTCAACCATATATGAACTTCTCTGTTCAAGGAAGCATACGAAAAGGTATTGTGCCGACCGTTATCCTTGTGATGAATCCACCGGGCCATGGACCTTGTTCCGCATAGTGTATGTCTGATTGCCCTGTAGGGAGTTCTGTGATAAAGCTCTTTGAGCGGTGATGGGTCCACAGATGGAAGCCCCAGATAAGAGTTGAAAAACTCCGCATTCAGTTGCAAGACTTGGCCCCGAATCTTTACTTCACTTCCGGTAAATTTTGGGGACCAATTGGCATAAAACTCTTGAGTTAGATCAAGATTGCATTCTCCCATATCTCGAAAAATGAAATCAAGGTTTAGTGCCATGATTTTGGCCAAAATGCGGGGCTCTCTCTTTGCTAGACTCTCCTTCTGCATCAAATCCACGTGAACATATTTTTTTACTTTGTTGTTCTTGTACCACTCCTTTCCTTCCTCCTCTAGGACCCATTTGATTCCAAAAGTGCGTCAAGGTATTTGTAGAGAGGAGGACTCATCTTGCTCTTTTCTTCCCCTTTTTTGACCTTTCTGTGAGGTTGACGCTTTTTCTTTTCCTTTTCTTCCTTTTGGGGCCATTCTTCCTGAGATCATAATAGAGTCATGTTAGCTTCATCTCGGAAGATACAATCGAAAAATAAACAGTAATGGCACCACCCCACACTTAATTTGTTGGCACAGACTAATTAAGCGAGTGATGTCGATTACTCAGACTTCATCGACATACATTTAGGCGATATGTTCCAACAACATGTTTAGCACAGTCATACTTACATGTAATATTGACTATACTTTCATGTTTGGATTAATGCACATTTTGAACAAGACTACCACATAGAGATTGTATCATGTTATTACATAGAAATAATCACACCATCTTATGATTGTGGTAAATCATGATCGGTATCTCGATGAACGATTCATTCAAACATTCAAGCTTTCAACTTTCAAGATTATGTATTAACTTCACAATTTCGACTTCATAAAAATATGACAGTGTATAACAATCAAGTGCAAGTTGGAATAAAGTCAAGAACACCCACACGTATTCTTTCACTCAACTAGATGTATCATAACAACCCAACCACATTCTTATCACCAAACACCACTTCAAAATCTAATAAATCATTATAAACGTAGCATTTCAACAACTACAAAATATAAAAGAATAACTTACTTGGTGATGGTTCGGAAAGATGAGCTTGCAAGATTAGATGAGCAAAAAGAAAAACTTTGAGAGAATTTGGAAGCTTGGGCGGCGCCTATATTGAGCAAACAATGGAATTGTGTTCTAAGATTGAGGATCTATTTATAGACTAAGCCATGGGTCGGGTTTGATCCATGTACAATCGGGTTAGGAGACAAAAAGGCATAAGTAGGCGGCGCCTAATGCTTTGTCTATGCTTAGCATAGGCGGCGCCTTTGTCAATGCCTAGTTGGGCATAGGCGGCGCCTTTGTCAATGCCTAGTTGGGCATAGGCGGCGCCTTTGTCAATTCCTAGTTGAAACAGTGAGCATAGGCAATGGCATAGGCGGCGCCTATGGTATTGCCTAGATTGGCATAGGCGGCGCCTATGGTATTGCCTAGATTTGCATAGGCAATGCCTTGTCCGTTGCCTATGTGAGGCAGTGAGCATAGGCAATGGTATAGGCCTTGCCTTGTCCATTTCCTAGATTGGCATAGGCATTGCCTTGTCTATTGCCTAGATTAGCATAGGCATTGCCTTGTCCATTACCTAGATTAGCATGGGTAATGCCTAGCCGATAGCCTTTGCTCCTTCATTCTTAGCTTACCACCTTTAGCATGGCTCACTTTCAAATCAAAATTTTAGGACTAATCCCCTCCTTTGAACGTCTTGCACCTACACTTAATCAAAAACAACAAAAACGATTAGACGGATGGGTTGCCTCCCACCAAGCGCCTTAGTTTTGGTTGTGGCTCGACTCTTCTTTTTGGATTTTTATTTAACAAAAACAAACTCCTAGTAAAACAAAATGATTAAAAACGATGGGTTGCCTTCCATGTAGCGCTTGATTTATTGTCGCGGCATGACATGGCTATCTCGATTACTCAGACTTCATCGAGATATATGGACCATCATTTTCTGAATGGTTTCAGACGACGCTGATGCTTAATAGTAGGTACACAATCTTCCTTTAGCTGAATCTTGTGCATACGTATCCCAGGAGGGATACCAATTATATCAGCAATAGTCCAACCAATGGCTCTCTTATACCTCTTCAGAACAGAGATGAGAGCCGCTACTTGTTGTTCACCTAAATCAGCCGCCACAATAACCGGAAGTGTATTTCCACTTCCCAAGAATGCATACTTTAGATAATTGGGGAGCTCTTTCAATTCTAGCACTGGTGGCTCTTCAATGGATGGTTTCGCTGGTGGTGAAGGTTGATTCTTAAGGTCCAAGTCCAGCTTCATAGGGGCATGAGAATAGGACCCTATTCCTGTTAGAGCACAAATAGTTTCTTCATATTCTTCAACATCCTCACGCTCAAAATTCAAAAGCTCAGTAGACAATGGCTCAACAGTAAGCTGCTTCTCTACAGATAATTCTTTCTCATCCTCATAAAAAACATCAGCTACAGAGAACACATTCATATCTTTAGGCTGCTTCATTGATTTACATACATCGAAATGGACCACTTCGTCATTCAACCGAAATAAAAGCTCATTAGCTCTTAAATTAATAAGCACACTTCCTGTTGTGAGGAAAGGGCGTCCCAATATTATGGGAACTTCAGAATCCACCTCGCAATCTAAAATAACAAAGTCTGCAGGAAAAATAAAGGAAGATACCTTCACCAATACATCATATAAGATACCAACAGGTCATTTTACCGACCTATCTGCCATCACGAGCCGCATGTTGGTTGGTGTAGGATCACCCAACCCCAACTTTCTTTAAATAGACAGCGGCATCAAATTGATGCTAGCCCCCGAATCGCACAATGCCTTAGCAAAATCCAAGGATCCAACCGTACAAGGAATAGTGAAAGCACCAGGATCTGCCTTCTTCTATACTAAAGATCTCGTGGCAATTGCACTGCAATGATGAACATTATCTGACAGCTCATAGCTTGCTGCCCGTTTCTTTGTCAAAAGGTCCTTCATGAATTTGGCGTACCCTGGCATCTGCTCCAGTGCCTCCACCAAAGGCGCATTAAGTCAGCTGCTTCAACATGGTCATGAATTTACTGAACCTGGTGTCCTCAGCTTTCTTCTTCAGTCTCTGAAGAAAATGTGGTGGTGGAAGGGGAATAGTTTTCTCCACCACTTCCTTTCTATCTTGCTTCCGATTATCAATCTTTTCAGGCTGGTGACGTCTAGGTATAGTGTCATGAACGTTCTCATTCTGATTTTAAGCTTCTACAGAATCATCACAATCTGCTTCAATCACATTCTCTTCTGTATTATCAATCACCTGCTTGCCTTTGGATGGATGTTCCAACACCTTACCACTCCTAGTAGTAATATCCATACATGATCCATCATTCCTTGGGTTTTCCACTGTGTCGCTAGGTAAGGTGCCAACTTTTCTTTAATTGAGTGTCGCTGATAGTTGACTCAATTGTTGTTCCAGCTATTTTATTGAAGTGGAATGCGAGTCAACCAATTGATTTATTGAGGATAAATCATTTTTTACCTCAGTTACGCCCAAGTTGGTTGGCTCCACTCCCTTCAACAGCTTAGCCATCATATCTTTCATGGACATCTTTCCAGAGCCAGACGTCGCAGCCTTACGGTTCCCAGAAGGAACATACAAACCACTCCTGTCAGTCTTATTCTTGTATCCAGATTTTTCATAATAGTTCTGACCTTGGTTTCCTTGAGCATTACCTCAGAAACCCCCCTGATTATTCAAATAATTTGCTTCCTCCTCAGAATTGGATTCATCTCTTCCCTGTGATGCAATAGCCTTGACCTTTTTGGTCTTCCCTGATAATAAATGCTTGGTAAGAAGATCCATCTGCATTTTCATGTGAGTCATATCCTGGTCACGTTCCACTTGTCTTCATCTCTGTTCTGCAGTCATACCAATAGATACAGTAGAGCTTTCTACCTCAGAATCCCTAGTATGCCAAGCTCTACTCTGCTTTGTCATACGATCTAGCATATCACTTGCCTCTATAAAAGTAAGGTCCATGAATGACCCACCTGCAGCATTATCAACCACTGACTCTGTCAGCAAGTTCAAAGCCCTGTATAATATTTCCATCAAGTGGATATTGGTCATCTGATGATTTGGGCACCGCATAAGCTTCTTCTTGAACCTCTCCCATGTTTCGTGGAGAGCTTCAGTTGGAAGCTGTTGAAAATTACTGATCTCATCTCTCAATTGTACTCTCTTGGATGGCGGAAAAAATCTTTCTAGGAAAGCGTCTTTCAATTGCCTCCAATTAGTAATAGAATCAGGAGTTAGCCCGTTCAACCATAGAGTTGCCTCTCCAGATCGAGACAATGGAAATAAGCGTAGCCGAATTGCATTCTGTCAAACTCCTGGATTGTCAAACGACTTGCATGTTGAGATAAAATTGACCAAATGCATGTTCGGATCATCGCCTGCAAGTCCACCAAATAACCCTTTGAGTTGCAATAGCTGAATAATGGTGCTAGTGATATTGAACTTGGCTTCGGGTGCCAAGGGCGGAGGAATAATAGCCCCTGTGGCACCAGCCCCATCCAGATCATCATCATCATCATCAAAAGGAACCTGCACAGCTCGTCGTTCAGGTCTCATTCTAGCTTGACGATCTCTCCTATTCATAGGTGCTGCCACCTCATCTGCACGCCTTGGATTTAGTAACTCATCATCACCCAGGTCCTCATCATCCAGATTTGTTGCCCGACCTGGGTTATCAATATTCTGTTGATGCACTTGAGCAGCTGCCAATGCAGCTAATCTAGCCTGCTCCTGTTGAGCAGCCATTCGTTCAAGGTCTCGTTGTGCATCCTTTCTGCCAATAAGATATGGTTCAGGATTTAGAGGTAATAATGGCTGAACAGAACTTCGTGTATTGGGCATGCACTCTACCAAACCTGAACAAAACAAAAACAACAAACAAAAATTAAAATTCGAGAATCTTTGACCAAAGGGTCTAGTAATTATCACAAACTTAGTTGACAACTATATTCCCCGCAATGGCGCCAAAATTTGATACGCCCAAATTACAGCTCTCGTTAGAAAGTGTAAACGGTCGCTGTCAAATATAGAACCCAATTGGGTTGGGTGTCAAATCCCACAGGGAATACTTGGTCACTAAGTGTTGCAAATATTAGTAGACTGTTGGTCGAAAATTCCATAGAAGAAGAGGGTATGGTTTAGGCGTGAAATAATAGTATCAAAATAACGAATGGAATGATTTGTTTAGTAAGATTTAATCACAGAGATTGATAAGTTAGGGTTATGTCCACCTTGTAAGTTCTACTTCTCTATTAACTATGAGTAACGCGGAATTTAGACATGCATGCACTTATAGAGAATCGTGTTCTAATTCTAAATCCAAGTGTTTCCCAACCATCAAGGATTTATTTCACTTTAGCACTCTCGAGCCTAAAGTGTATACTAATGGTACGAACTCTCCAAGAAGTTAATCCGGTTAAGGCATTAACGTGTAAATAGAGGTTTGAAGCCCTATTTCCTTGTCACACTCTCTTTTCCAAACATGTAACTTTTCTCTCAAACAAGTTAATGCTATAATGGCATATTCTCTATGTTTGCAACCATAAGAATTCAATTAAAACGAAGAGAGTAATGATATAAGTAGCATAACACATCAATAATCCACAAACTCATAGTTAATAGATAGTATATTACGAGGTTTTCATAACCCTAACAGAGACGTTTAGCTATCATGAGTACAACGAAAATCAAAGTAGACATAATCATCATACCAAAACTAGAACAATCAACACGATGAAGATGGTTTGGCGTCAATAAGGGATTGAAGTTTTTCCCTTTGTTCGTTTCTCTCTGAGCCGTGTTTCTCTGTCTCAAAGCTATTACAAAATCTCCCATGTGAATTATGACTAATGATAATGATTCCTTCCGCTGAAAAATTCAGCAATAAGGTTTTTATAATATCCTTGTCCAATAATTGCTATTGCCTCCTTAAGTATTTAAAAATACGGGGTTTGCCCGGGAAAAAGTTCTCATGTATCACTTTCAGTCCAAAAGCTGTCTTCCCTCTAATGTGAAGTTTTCCTTTGCTGCTTACAAGTCCATAAAGTGCTGAAATCTTCAGCATTAGTACCTGAAAACATGCTAATCACATTGGTTAGCTCATTTAAAGGAAAATGGACTAAAAGTGCAGGAATTATATATTTTATCCTCAAAACTTAGCTAAAATATGGGTAAATTATGGTTCTTAGGGGTATAAATACGCCCAACATTAGCCCACGATTTTGGGGGTAGACCCGTAGTTCGGGTGTGCTGTGGGTCAAAAATTCGTCGGGGCATGCCAGTGAGATTGGGAATTGTCACAGTGTTGTCTGTTAATTTATTCGAGGTCATTTCGGTGGTCAAACAGGAAAAAATAGCATAAGAAAGTCATTTTTGGGCCAAATCAGTGTGCTATAGCCCACGGTTTTGGGGGTAGGTTAGGGGTCCAGAGGTGTCGTGGGTCAAAAATTGACTGGTGTATGTCAGGGAGGTTGGAGATCGTTCTAGTATGTTCCGTTTATTTATTCGAGGCTATTTGGCTGGGCAAAAGGGCAAAACAGCCCAAACGGTGTATTTTCAGGAAAATTGGTGTGTTATTGCCCATGGTTTTGGGGTGGGCCTGAGGTTCGGCGGTGCCGGGGACCAAAAATCAACTAAGGCATGCAGGGAGGTTGGGGATCATCTCAGTGTGGTCTGTTTATTTATTCGAGGCTATTTGGGTGGTCAAACAGGTGTAACAGGAAATTTTTGGGCCAAATCGGTGTGCTATATCCCACGATTTTGGGGGTGGGTATGGGTTTGGGGGTGTTGTGGGCTTAAAATCGATCGGGCCGTGTTAGGGAGATTGGGGATCATATCAGTGTGCTTCATTTATTTATTCGAGGCTATTTGGGTAGTAAAATAAGCGAAACGGCGCGATCGGGGCATTTTTAGGCTAAATCGGTGTGCTAAAACCCACTATTTTGGGGGTGGGCCTGGGGTTCCGTAGGCTGAAAATTGACCAGGGCATGGAAGGGAGGTTGGGGAATATTTCAGTGTAGTCTGTTTATTTATTCGAGGCCATTTGGGTGGTCAAACGGGCAAAATGGCGGGAATGGGGCATTTTCAAGTCAAATCAGTGTGCTATAGCGCACGATTTTGGGAGTGGACCCTGGGTTCGGGGGTGTTGTGGGTTAAAAATTGATTGAGGCATGCCAGGGAGGTTGGGTATCATCCCAGTGTGGTCCGTTTATTTATTGGAGGTTATTTGGGTTGTCAAACAGGTAAAACGGTACGAACGGAGAATTTTCAGGCTAAATCGGTGTGTTATAGTCTACAGTTATGGGGGTGGCCCAGGATATGGGGGTACCGTGGGTCAAAAATCTTTTGGGGTCTATTTATATTTTCGTGGCTATTTGAGAGGTCAAACGAGCGAAACAGCGTGAATGGGGTATTTTCTGGCCAAATTGGAGTGCTATAGCCCACGGTTTAGGGGGTAGGCCCAGGGTTCACGGGTGCCGTGGGCAAAAATCGATCGGGGATTGCCAAGGAGGTTAGGGATCATCCAAGTGTGGTCTATTTATTTATTTAAGGCCATTTGGGTTGTTAAACGGGAAAAGCGGCGTTAACGGGGCATTTTCGAACCAAATCGGTGTGCTATAGCCTACGGTTTCAAGTGTGGGCCCGAGGTTCCAGAGTGTCGTAGGCCAAAAATTAATCAGGGTGTGCAAGGTAGGTTACGGATCCTCGTAGTGTGAATCATTTATTTATTCATTGCCATTTGGCTGGTCAAACGGGAAAAATAGCCCAAACGGGGTATTTTCAGGCAAATCGATGTGCTATAGCCCACGGTTTTGGGGGTGGGCCTGAGCTTCGGCGGTGCCGTGGGCTAAAAATCAACTGGGTCATGCAAGGAGGTTGGGGATCATCTCAGTGTGGTCTGTTTATTTATTCAGGCCATTTGGGTGGTCAAACGGGCGTAACAGGAAATTTTTGGGCCAAATTGGTGTGCTATAACCCACGATTTTGTGGGTGGGTCCGAGGTTTGGGGGTGTTGTGGGCTTAAAATCGATTGGAGCGTGTTAGGGAGGTTGGGTATCAGCTCATTGTACTTCATTTATTCATTTGAGGATATTTGGGTGTTAAATAAGCAAAACGGCGCGGACGGGGCATTTTTAGGTTTAATCAGTATGCTAAAACCCACTATTTTGGAGGTGGGCCTGGGGTTTCGTAGGCTGAAAATTGACCAGCGCATGCAATGGATATTGGGGATCATTTCAGTGTGGTCCATTTATTTATTCGAGGTCATTTGGGTGGTTAAACGGGCAAAACGACGGGAACAGGGCATTTTCAAGTTAAATCGGTGTGCTATAGCGCACGATTTTGGGAGTGGGCCCTGGGTTCGGGGGTACTGTGGGTTAAAAATTGACTGGGGTATGCCAGGGAGGTTGGGGATCATCCTAGTGTGGTCCGTTTATTTATTTGAGGCCATTTGGGTTGTCAAACGGGCAAAACGGCATAAACGGGGAATTTTCAGGCTAAATCGGTGTGTAATAGCCACGGTTTTGGGGGTGGGCCCAGATTTTGTCTGTGTCGTGGGCTGAAAATCAACTGGGGTGTGCCAGGGAGGTTGGGGATCATCCCAGTATGGTATGTGTATTTGTTCTATGCCATTGGGGTTGTTAAACGGGCAAAACGGCGTGAATGGGGCATTTTCGAATCAAATCGGCGTTCTATAGCCTACGGTTTCGGGTGTGGGCTCGGGTTTCCGGGGTTCCATGGGCCAAAAATTGATCAAGGCATGAAAAGTAGGTTGGGGATTATCGTAGTGTGAATCGTTTATTTATTCGTTGCCAATTGGGTGGTCAAAGAGGCGAAACGGCATAAACGATGTATTTTCGACCCAAATCGGTGAGCTACAGCCTACTGTTTTAGGGTGGGCCCAGGGTTCGAGGGTACTGTGGGTTAAAAATTGATTGTGGCATGCCAGGGAGGTTGAGGATCGTCCTAGTGTGGTCTGTTTATTTATTCGAGGCCATTTGGGTGGTCAAACAGGGAAAACAGCACGAACTGGGCATTTTCGGGCTAAATCGGTGTGCTATAGCCCACGAATTCGGGGGTGGGCCTGGGTTTGGAGGTGTCGTGGGCCTAAAATCAACTAAGTCATTCCAGGGGGTTGAGGATCATCCCAGTGTGGTCAGTATATTTATTTGAATCAATTTAGGTGGTCAAACAGGCAAAACGGCTCGAACGGGGTGTTTTCGGGCCAAACTGGTGTGTTGTAGCCCACAGTTTAGGGAATAGGCCCGGGTCTGGGGGTTATGTGAGCCAAAATTCAACCAGGTCTTGTCAGGGAGGTTGGGGATTATCCCAGTTTTGTCCATTTATTTATTCGAGGATATTTGGGTGGTCAAACAGGCAAAACGGTGCGAATGGGGCATTTTCAGGCCAAATCAGTATGCTATAGCCAACGATTTCATGTGTGGACCTGGGGTCCAAGGGTGTCATGGGCCAAAAATTGATCGGGGAATGCAAGGGAGGTTGGTGATCATCTCAGTGTGGTCTATTTATTTATTCGGATCATTTGGATTGTCAAATGAGCGAAACGGTGCGAACGGGGCATTTTCAAGCCAAATTGATGTGCTATAACCCCTTGTTTCGAGGGTGGACCTAAGTTTCTGGGGTGCCGTGTGCCAAAACATTACCGTGGTATTCCAAAGAGGTTGGGGATCATCTCAGTGTGGTCTGTTTATTCATTCGAGGCCATTTTGGTCGTCAAATAAGAGAAACGACGCGAATAGGGTATTTTCAGGCCAAATGGGTGAGCTAAAACCCACTATTTTGGGATGGGCCCGGGTACCGTGGGCCAAAAATTGATCGGGTCATGACAGGGAAGTTGGGGATCATCCCAGTGTGATCTGTTTATTTATACGAGTCCATTTGGGTTATCAAATAGGTGAAATGGCGCAAATGTGGCAGTTTCAGGTCAAATCGATTTGCTAAAATCCACTATTTTGGGGGTGGGCTCGGTGGTCTCATGCACCAAAAATTAAACGGGGAATGCCTGGGAGATTGGGGATTATCTCAATATGATCCGTTTATTTATTTGAGGCCATTTGGATGGTCAAACGGGTGAAATGGCGCGAACGAGGCATTTTCGGGCTAAATCGGTGTGCTATAGCCCACGAATTCGGGGGTGGGCCTGGGTTTGGGGGTGTCGTGGGCCTAAAATCAACTCAGTCATTCCAGGGGGTTGAGGATCATCCCAGTGTGGTCAGTATATTTATTTGAATCCAATTAGGTGGTCAAACATCCAAAACGGCTCGAACGGGGTGTTTTCGGGCCAAACCGGTGTGTTGTAGCCCACAGTTTAGGGAATAGGCCCGGGTCTGGGGGTTATGTGAGCCAAAATTCAACCAGGGCTTGTCAGGTAGGTTGGGATTGTCCCAGTTTTGTCCATTTATTTATTCGAGGATATTTGCGTGGTCAAACAGGCAAAACAGTGCGAACGGGGCATTTTCAGGCCAAATCAGTATGTTATAGCCAACGATTTCGTGTGTGGACCTGGGGTCCAAGGGTGTCATTGGCCAAAAATTGATCGAGGAATGCAAGGGAGGTTGGTGATCATCTCAGTGTGGTCTATTTGTTTATTCGGATCATTTGGATTGTCAAATGAGCGAAACGGTGCGAACGGGGCATTTTCAAGCCAAATTGATGTGCTATAACCCACTGTTTTGAGGGTGGACCTAGGTTTCTGGGGTGCCGTGCACCAAAACATTACCGTGGTATTCCAAAGAGGTTGGGGATCATCTCAGTGTGGTCTGTTTATTCATTCAAGGTCATTTTGGTCGTCAAATAAGAGAAACGACGCGAATAGGGTATTTTCAGGCCAAATGGGTGAGCTAAAACCCACTATTTTGGGATGGGCCCGGGTACCGTGGGCCAAAAATTGATCGGGGCATGACAGGGAAGTTGGGGATCATCCCAGTGTGGTCTGTTTATTTATAAGAGTCCATTTGGCTTATCAAATAGGTGAAATGGCGCAAATGTGGCAGTTTCAGGTCAAATCGATTTGCTAAAATCCACTATTTTGGGGGTGGGCTCGGTGGTCTCATGCACCAAAAATTAAACGGGGCATGCCTGGGAGATTGGGGATTATCTCAATATGATCCGTTTATTTATTTGAGGCCATTTGGATGGTCAAACGGGTGAAATGGCGCGAACGAGGCATTTTCGGGCTAAATCGGTGTGCTATAGCCCACGAATTTGGGGGTGGGCCTGGGTTTGGGGGTGTCGTGGGCCTAAAATCAACTAAGTCATTCCAGGGGGTTGAGGATCATCCCAGTGTGGTCAGTATATTTATTTGAATCCATTTAGGTGGTGAAACATCTAAAACGGCTCGAACGGGGTGTTTTCGGGCCAAACCGGTGTGTTGTAGCCCACAGTTTAGGGAATAGGCCCGGGTCTGGGGATTATGTGAGCCAAAATTCAACCAGGGCTTGTCAGGTAGGTTGGGATTGTCCCAGTTTTGTCCATTTATTTATTCGAGGATATTTGCGTGGTCAAACAGGCAAAACAGTGCAAACGGGGCATTTTCAGGTCAAATCAGTATGCTATAGCCAACGATTTCGTGTGTGGACCTGGGGTCCAAGGGTGTCATTGGCCAAAAATTGATTGGGGAATGCAAGGGAGGTTGGTGATCATCTCAGTGTGGTCTATTTATTTATTCGGATCATTTGGGTTGTCAAATGAGCGAAACGGTGCGAACGGGGCATTTTCAAGCCATATTGATGTGCTATAACCCACTGTTTTGAGGGTGGACCTAGGTTTCTGGGGTGCCGTGCGCCAAAACATTACCGTGGTATTCCAAAGAGGTTGGGGATCATCTCAGTGTGGTCTATTTATTCATTCAAGGCCATTTTGGTCATCAAATAAGAGAAACGACGCGAATAGGGTATTTTCAGGCCAAATGGGTGAGCTAAAACCCACTATTTTGGGATGGGCCCGGGTACCGTGGGCCAAAAATTGATCGGGTCATGACAGGGAAGTTGGGGATCATCCCAGTGTGGTCTGTTTATTTATACGAGTCCATTTGGGTTATCAAATAGGTGAAATGGCGCAAATGTGGCAGTTTCAGGTCAAATCGATTTGCTAAAATCCACTATTTTGGGGGTGGGCTCGGTGGTCTCATGCACCAAAAATTAAACGGGGCATGCCTGGGAGATTGGGGATTATCTCAATATGATCCGTTTATTTATTTGAGGCCATTTGGATGGTCAAACGGGTGAAATGGTGCGAACGAGGCATTTTCGGGCTAAATCGGTGTGCTATAGCCCACGAATTCGGGGGTGGGCCTGGGTTTGGGGGTGTCGTGGGCCTAAAATCAACTAAGTCATTCCAGGGGGTTGAGGATCATCCCAGTGTGGTCAGTATATTTATTTGAATCCATTTAGGTGGTCAAACATCCAAAACGGCTCGAACGGGGTGTTTTCGGGCCAAACCGGTGTGTTGTAGCCCACAATTTAGGGAATAGGCCCTGGTCTGGGGGTTATGTGAGCCAAAATTCAACCAGGACTTGTCAGGTAGGTTGGGATTGTCCCAGTTTTGTCCATTTATTTATTCGAGGATATTTGCGTGGTCAAACAGGCAAAACAGTGCGAACGGGGCATTTTCAGGCCAAATCAGTATGCTATAGCCAACGATTTCGTGTGTGGACCTGGGGTCCAAGGGTGTCATGGGCCAAAAATTGATCGGGGAATGCAAGGGAGGTTGGTGATCATCTCAGTGTGGTCTATTTATTTATTCGGATCATTTGGATTGTCAAATGAGCGAAACGGTGCGAACGGGGCATTTTCAAGCCAAATTGATGTGCTATAACCCACTGTTTCGAGGGTGGACCTAGGTTTCTGGGGTTTCGTGCGCCAAAACATTACAGTGGTATTCCAAAGAGGTTGGGGATCATCTCAGTGTGGTTTGTTTATTCATTCGAGGCCATTTTGCTCATCAAATAAGAGAAACGATGCGAATAGGGTATTTTCAGGCCAAATGGGTGAGCTAAAACCCACTATTTTGGGATGGGCCCGGGTACCGTGGGCCAAAAATTGATCGGGGCATGACAGGGAAGTTGGGGATCATCCCAGTGTGGTCTGTTTATTTATATGAGTCCATTTGGGTTATCAAATAGGTGAAATGGCGCAAATGTGGCAGTTTCAGGTCAAATCGATTTGCTAAAATCCACTATTTTGGGGGTGGGCTCGGTGGTCTCATGCACCAAAAATTAAACGGGGCATGCCTGGGAGATTGGGGATTATCTCAATATGATCCGTTTATGTATTTGAGGCCATTTGGATGGTCAAACGGGTGAAATGGCGCGAACGAGGCATTTTCGAGCTAAATCGGTGTGCTATAGCACACGAATTCGGGGGTGGGCCTGGGTTTGGTGGTGTCGTGGGCCTAAAATCAAATAAGTCATTCCAGGGGTTTGAGGATCATCCCAGTGTGGTCAGTATATTTATTTGAATCCATTTAGGTGGTCAAACATCCAAAACGGCTCGAACGGGGTGTTTTCGGGCCAAACCGGTGTGTTGTAGCCCACAATTTAGGGAATAGGCCCTGGTCTGGGGGTTATGTGAGCCAAAATTCAACCAGGACTTGTCAGGTAGGTTGGGATTGTCCCAGTTTTGTCCATTTATTTATTCGAGGATATTTGCGTGGTCAAACTGGCAAAACAGTGCGAACGGGGCATTTTCAGGCCAAATCAGTATGCTATAGCCAACGATTTCGTGTGTGGACCTGGGGTCTAAGGGTGTCATGGGCCAAAAATTGATCGGGGAATGCAATGGAGGTTGGTGATCATCTCAGTGTGGTCTATTTATTTATTCGGATCATTTGGATTGTCAAATGAGCGAAACGATGCGAACGGGGCATTTTCAAGCCAAATTGATGTGCTATAACCCACTTTTTCGAGGGTGGACCTAGGTTTCTGGGGTGCTGTGCGCCAAAACATTACCGTGGTATTCCAAAGAGGTTGGGGATCATCTCAGTGTGGTCTGTTTATTCATTCGAGGCCATTTTGGTCATCAAATAAGAGAAACGATGCGAATAGGGTATTTTCAGGCCAAATGGGTGAGCTAAAACCCACTATTTTGGGATGGGCCCGGGTACCGTGGGCCAAAAATTGATCGAGGCATGACAGGGAAGTTGGGGATCATCCTAGTGTGGTCTGTTTATTTATATGAGTCCATTTGGGTTATCAAATAGGTGAAATGGCGCAAATGTGGCAGTTTCAGGTCAAATCGATTTGCTAAAATCCACTATTTTGGGGGTGGGCTCGGTGGTCTCATGCACCAAAAATTAAATGGGGCATGCCTGGGAGATTGGGGATTATCTCAATATGATCCGTTTATGTATTTGAGGCCATTTGGATGGTCAAACGGGTGAAATGGCGCGAACGAGGCATTTTCGAGCTAAATCGGTGTGCTATAGCACACGAATTCGGGGGTGGGCCTGGGTTTGGTGGTGTCGTGGGCCTAAAATCAAATAAGTCATTCCAGGGGTTTGAGGATCATCCCAGTGTGGTCAGTATATTTATTTGAATCCATTTAGGTGGTCAAACATCCAAAACGGCTCGAACGGGGTGTTTTCGGGCCAAACCGGTGTGTTGTAGCCCACAATTTAGGGAATAGGCCCTGGTCTGGGGGTTATGTGAGCCAAAATTCAACCAGGACTTGTCTGGTAGGTTGGGATTGTCCCAGTTTTGTCCATTTATTTATTCGAGGATATTTGCATGGTCAAACAGGCAAAACAGTGCGAACGGGGCATTTTCAGGCCAAATCAGTATGCTATAGCCAACGATTTCGTGTGTGGACCTGGGGTCCAAGGATGTCATGGGCCAAAAATTGATCGGGCAATGCAAGGGAGGTTGGTGATCATCTCAGTGTGGTCTATTTATTTATTCGGATTATTTGGATTGTCAAATGAGCGAAAAGGTGCGAACGGGGCATTTTCAAGCCAAATTGATGTGCTATAACCCACTGTTTTGAGGGTGGACCTAGGTTTCTGGGGTACCGTGCGCCAAAACACTACCGTGGTATTCCAAAGAGGTTGGGGATCATCTCAGTGTGGTTTGTTTATTCATTCGAGGCCATTTTGGTCGTCAAATAAGAGAAACGACGCGAATAGGGTATTTTCAGGCCAAATGGGTGAGCTAAAACCCACTATTTTGGGATGGGCCCAGGTACCGTGGGCCAAAAATTGATCGGGTCATGACAGGGAAGTTGGGGATCATCCCAGTGTGGTCTGTTTATTTATACGAGTCCATTTGGGTTATCAAATAGGTGAAATGGCGCAAATGTGGCAGTTTCAGGTCAAATCGATTTGCTAAAATCCACTATTTTGGGGGTGGGCTCGGTGGTCTCATGCACCAAAAATTAAACGGGGCATGCCTGGGAGATTGGGGACTATCTCAATATGATTCGTTTATTTATTTGAGGCCATTTGGATGGTCAAACAGGTGAAATGGCGCGAACGAGGCATTTTTGGGATCAAATCGGTGTGCTATAGCCCATGGTTTTGGGGATGGGCCCGGGGTCTGGGGGTGTCGTTGGCCGAAAATTGACCGGGGCATGCCAGGGAGGTAGAGGATCATCTCAGTGTGGTCCTTTTATTTATTCGAGGCCATTTGGGTGGTCAAACGGGCGTAACAGCAAAATTTTTTGTCCAAATCGGTGTGCTATAACCCACGATTTTAGGGGTAGTTTCAGGTTTTGAGGGTGTTGTTGGCTTAAAATCGACCGAGGCATGTTAGGGAGGTTGGGGATCATCTCATTGTGCCTCATTTATTTATTCGAGGCTATTTGGGTTGTAAAATGACCGGAACGGCCTGAATGGGGCATTTTTGGGCTAAATCAATATGCTAAAACCCACTATTTTGGGGGTGGGCTCGGGGTTCCATAGGCTGAAAATTGACCAGTGCATGCAAGGGAGTTTGGGGAATATTTTAGTGTAGTCCGTTTATTTATTCGAGGCCATTTGTGTGGTCAAACGGGCGAAACGGCGGGAACGGGGAATTTTCAAGTCAAATCGATGTGCTATAGCGTACGGTTTTGGGAGTAGGCCCTGGGTTCGGGGGTGCTATGGGTCAAAAGTTGACTGGGGCATGCCAGGGAGGTTGGGGATCATCCCAGTATGGTTTGTTTATTTATTAGAAGTCATTTGGGTTGTCAAACTGGCAAAACGGCACGAACGGGGCATTTTCAGGTCAAATCGGTTTGCTAAAATCCACTATTTTGGGGGTGGGCTTGGTGGTGTCATGGGCCAAAAATTGAATGGGGCATGCCAGGGAGATTGGGTATCGTCTCAGTATGGTTCGTTTATTTATTTGAGGCCATTTGGATGGTCAAACGGGTGAAACGGCGCGAACGGGGCATTTTTGGGATCAAATCGGTGTGCTATAGCCCATGGTTTTGGGGATGGGCCCAGGGTCCGGGGGTGTCATTGGCCAAAAATCTATCGGGGCATGCCATGGAGGTTGGGTATCATCTTAATGTGGTCCGTTTATTTATTCGAGGCTTTTTGGTTGGTCAAATGGGCAAAAAGGCGCGAACGGGGCATTTTTAGCCTAAATCGATGTGCTATAGCCCATAATTTTGGGGATGGGCCCGGGGTCTGGGGTTGTCGGGGGTCAAAAATCAACCAAGGCATGACAGGGAGGTTGGGGATCATCCAAGTATGACTCGTTTATTTATTCGAGGCCAAACGGGTGCTCAAACAGGTGAAACGGCATAAATGGGGCATTTTTGGGCCAAATCGGTGTGCTATAGCCTACAGTTTTGAGGTTGGGCCCAGGGTCCGGGGGTACCGTGGGCTGAAAATCAATCGGGGCGTTCTAGGGAGGTTGGGGAGCATCCCAGTGTGGTCTATTTTTTTATTGGAGGCCATTTGGGTGATCAAACAGGCGAAACGGTGCGAACGGAACATTTTTGGGATAAATTGGTGTGCTATATCCCACGATTTCAGGGGTGGACCCGGGGTATGGGGGTGTCATAGGCTGAAAATCAATTAGGGCATGCCAGTTGGGTTAGGGATCATCCCAGTGTGGTCCGTTTATTTATTCGAAGCTATTAAGGTAGTCAAACAGGCAAAATGGGGCATTTCTGGCCAAATAGGTGTGTTATAACCCACGATTTGGGCGGCAGGCCCAGGGGTGCTATCTGCCAAAAATTGATCGGGGCGTGCCAGAGGGTTGAGAATCGTCCCAGTATGGTCTATTAATTTAATCGAGGCCAGTTGGGTGGTCAAACGGGAAAAACGGCGCAAATAGGGCATTTTCGAGCTAAATCGGTGTGCTATAGCCTACGATATCAGGGGTGGGACAGGGGTTCGGGAGTGCGGTGGGCCAAAAATCGACCAAAGCATGCCAGAGAGGTTGGGGACCGTCCTAGTTTGTTCCCTTTATTTATTCGAGGATATTTTTGAAGTCAAACAGGCAAAACAGAGCAAACATGGCATTTTTGGTCCAAGTCGATGTGCTATAGCCCACGATTTAGGGGTGGGCCTGTGGGTGTCGTAGGCTAAAAATCGATCGGGGCGTGCCAGGGAAGTTGGAGATCGTCCTAGTGTGGTCCGTTTCTTTATTCTCAGCCATTTGGGTGGTTAGATGGGTGAAACAGCGTAAACAGGGCATTTTGAGGCCAAATCGATGTTCTAAGCCCATGATTTTTGGGGTGGGCCCGGGGTCTAGGTTGCGGGGGTAAAAAGTTAAATGAGGTATACAAGGAGGTTAGGTATTATCCCAGTGTGGTTCGTTTACTTATTTGAGGCTATTTGGGTGGTCAAACGGGCAAAACGGTGCGAACAACCCACGGTTTTAGGGGTGGGCCTGGGGTCGGGGGTGCCGTGGGTTGAAAATCGAATGGGTTGTGTCAGGGAGGTTAGGGACCGTCTTAGTGTGGTCCGTTTATTTATTCGAGGCCATTTGGGTGGTCAAACGGGCGAAACGGCGGGAATGAGGCATTTTTAGGCCGAATCGGTGTGCTCAAACCCATTATTTTGGGGTTGGTCTCGGGGTTTCGTGGGCTAAAAATCGATCGGGGAATTCCAGGGAGGTTGGGATCATCTTAGTGCGGTCTGTTTATTTATTCGAGGTATTTGGGTCGTCAATCGGGTGAAATGGTGCGAACGGGGTGTTTTCGCATAAAATCAGTGTGCTATATCCCACGATATTGGGGGTGGACTTGGGATCCGGGGGTGTCGTGGGTCGAAAATCTATCGGGGCTTGCCAAGGGGGTTAAGGATCATCCCAATGTAGTGCAATTATTTATTTGAGGCTATTTGGGTGGTCAAACTGGCAAAACGGCGAGAATAGGGCATTTTTTGGCTAAATCGGTATGTTATAGCCCATGATTTCGGGGGTGGGCTCGGGGACCAGGGGTGTCGTGGGTCAAAAATCTATAGGGGCATGACAGGGAGGTTAGGGATTATCACAGTGTGGTCCATTTATTTATTTGGGGCTATTTGGGTGTTCAAACGGGTAAAACGACATGAACGGATCATTTTTAGGCCAAATCGGTATGCTATAGCCCACGATTTACGGGGTGGGCTCGGGATCCGTGGGTGTCGTAGGACAAAAATTGACCGGAGCATGCTAGCGAGGTTGGGGATCATCCCAGTGTGGTCCATTTATTTATTCAAGACTATTTGGGTGGTCAAACGGGCGAAACGGCGTGAACGGGGCATTTTTGAGCCAAATCATTTTGCTATATCCCACGATTTTGGGGGTGAGCCAAGGATCCGGGGGTGTGGTGGGTTGAAAATTGATCGGGGAATACCAGGGTGGTTGGGGATCATCCCAGTGTGGTCTGCTTATTTTTTCAAGGCCATTTAGGTTGTCAAACGGGCAAAATGTCACGAACCGGGCACTTTCGGGCCAAATTGGTGTGCCATAGCCTACGGTTCTGGGTGTGGGCCCGAGATTTGGGGGTGCCGTAGTCCAAAATTTGATCAGTGCATATAAAGGAGGTTGGAGATCATCCCAGTATGGTCCGTTTATTTATTTGAGGCCATTTGGGTGGTCAAATGGGCGAAATGGTGCGAAAGATGCATTTTTGAGCCAAATTGGTGAGCTGTAGCCCACTGTTTTTTGGGTGGGCCTGGGTTCTGGGGTCCGGGGGTACCTTGGGACAAAAATCAACCGGGGCGTACCGGGGAGGTTGGAGATTATCTAAATGTGGTCTGTTTATTTATATGAGGACATTTGGGTGGTCAAACGGGGGAAATGGGACAAATGGGGGTATTTTTGGGCTAAATCAGTGTGTATAGCCCATGGTTCTGGGGGTGGGCCTAGGGTTTGGGCCAAAAATTGATTGGGGCTTTCCATGGTGGTTGGGTATCATCCCAGTGTGGTCCATTTATTTATTTGAGTCTATTTGGGTTGTTAAACGGGAAAAATGGTACAAATAGGGCATATTTTAGCCAAATAGGTGTGCTATAGCACATGGTTTTGGGGGTAGGCCCAGGGTCCTAAGGTGTCGTGGGCCAAACATCGACCGGTACGTGCCAGGGTGTTTAGATATGGTTCCAGTGCGGTCCATTATTTATTCGAGGACATTTGCCTGGTAAAATGGGTAAAACGGTGTGAACGGGGCATTTTCAGGCCAAATCGGTGTGCTATAGCCCACGGTTTGGGGGGTGGACCCGGGGTCCATGGTTGCTGTGGGCCAAAAATAGATGAAAGCATGCTAGGGAGGTTGGAGATCATACCAGTGTGGTCTATTTATTTATTCAAGACTGTTTGGGTGGTCAAACGGGCGAAATGGCGTGAATGGGGCATTTTTTGGCCAAATCAATGTGTTATATCCCACGATTTTGGGGGTGGGCCCAGGATCCAGGGGTGTGGTGGGTCAACAATCAATCGGGGCAAGCCAAGGTGGTTGGGATCATCCTAGTATGGTCTGTTTATTTTTTTGAGGCCATTTAAGTTGTCAAACGGGCAAAATGGCACGAAGAGGGCATTATTGGGCTAAATCGGTGCGCTATAGCCTAAGGTTCTGGGTGTGGGCCCGAGATATAGGGGTTCCATAATTCTAAAATTGATCGGGGCATGCAGGAGAGGTTAAGATCGTCCCAGTGTGGTTCGTTTATTCATTCGAGGCCATTTGGGTGGTCAAATGGGCAAAACGGCGCGAAAAATACATTTTTAAGCTAAATTGGTGAGCTGTAGCCCACTGTTTTTGGGGTGGGCTCGGGGTACGAGGGTACCGTGGGCCAAAAATCGACCGAGGCATTCCAAGGAGGTTGGGGATCATCCCAATGTGGTCCGTTTTTTTATACGAGGCCATTTGGGTGGTCAAACGGCAGAAACGGCACGAAAGGGCATTTTTGGGCCAAATCAGTGTGCAATAGCCCATAATTCTAGGGGTGGGCCTGGGTTTCGGGAGTGTCATGGGCCGAAATCAACCGAGGCATGCCAGGGGGTTAAGGATTATCCTAGTGTAGTTCGTTTATTTATTCGAGGCCATTTAGTTGGTCAAATGGGCAAAATAGCACGAACGGGGTGTTTTTGGGCTTAATTGCTGTTCTATAGCCTACAGTTTAAGGGATGGGCCCGAGGTCTGGTGGTTCCATGGGCCAAAAATTGACCGGGGCTTTCCAGGGTAGTTGGGTATCATCCCAGTATGGTCCGTTTATTTATTCGAGGCTATTTGGGTGGTCAAACGGGTGAAATAGCATAAACAGGGCATTTTCGAGCCAAATTGGTGTGCTATAGCCCACGGGTTTTAGGGGTAGGCCCAGGGTCCTGAGGTGTCGTGGGCCAAAAATCGATCGATACGTGCCAGGGAGTTTGGAGATGGTCCCAGTATGGTCCGTTTAATTATTCAAGGCTATTTGGGTGGTCAAATGGGCAAAACGGTGGGAACAGGGAATTTTCAAGCCAAATAGGAGTGTTATAGCACACGGTTTTGGGGGTAGGCCCAGGGTCCTAAGGTGTCGTGGGCCAAAAATCAATCGGTACGTTCCAGGGAGTTTAGATATGGTTCCATTATGGTCCGTTTATTTATTCGAGGCCATTTGCCTGGTCAAACGGGTAAAACGGGGTGAACGGGGCATTTTCATGCCAAATCGGTTTGCTATAGCCCAAGGGGGTGGACCCAGGTTTCGTGGTTGTTGTGGGCCAAAAATAGACCGAAGCATACCAGGGAGGTTGGAGATCATCCCAGTGTGGTCTATTTATTTATTCAAGAATATTTGGGTGGTCAAACGGGCGAAACAGCGTGAACGGGGTATTTTTGGACCAAATCGATGTGCTATATCCCACGATTTTGGGGAGCCCAGGATCCAGGGGTGTGGTGGGTCAAAAATCAATTGGGGCAAGCCAGGGTGGTTGGGGATCATCCCAGTGTGGTCTGTTTATTTTTTCGAGGCCATTTAGGTTGTCAAACGGGCAAAATGGCACGAACAGGGCAATATTGGGCAAAATCGGTGTGCTATAGCTTACGGTTCTGGGTGTGGGACCAAGATCTAGGGGTTCCATAATTCTAAAATTGATTGTGGCATGCAGGAGAGGTTGAGATCATCCCAGTGTGGTTTGTTTATTCATTCGAGGCCATTTGGGTGATTAAATGGGCAAAACGGTGCGAACGATGCATTTTAAGCTAAATCGGCGAGTTGTAGCCCATTGTTTTTGGGGTGGGCTCGGGGTCCGAGGGTACCGTGGGCCAAAAATTGATCGAGGCGTGCCAGGAAGGTTGGGGATCATCCCAATATGGTCCCTTTTTTTATACAAGGACATTTGGTTGGTCAAACGGGGGAAACGGCACGAACGGGCATATTTGGGCCAAATCAGTGTGCTATAGCCCACAATTCTGGGGGGGCTTGGATTTCGGGGGTGCCGTAGGCCAAAAATTAACCGAGGCATGCCAGGGGGTTGAGGATTATCCCAGTGTAGTTCGTTTATTTAATCGAGGCATTTAGTTGGTCAAATGGGCAAAATGGCACAAACAGGGTGTTTTTGGGCTTAATCGGTGTGCTATAGCCCACGATTTAAAGGATGGGCCCGAGGTCTGGTGGTTTCGTGGGCCAAAAATCGACCAGGGCTTTTCAGGGTGGTTGGGTACCATCCCAGTATGGTCCGTTTATTTATTCGAGGCTATTTGGGTGATCAAACGGGTGAAATAGCATAAACAGGGAATTTTTGAGCCAAATCGGTGTACTATAGCCCACGATTTTAGGGGTAGGCCCAGGGTCCTGAGGTCTCGTGGGCCAAAAATCGACCGGTACGTGCCAGGGAGTTTGGAGATGGTCCCAGTGTGGTCTATTTATTTATTCAAGGCCATTTGGGTGGTCAAAAGGGCAAAACGGCGGGAACGGGGAATTTTCAAGCCAAATAGGAGTGCTATAGCCCACGATTTCGGGGGTAGGACCAGGGTCTAGGGGTGCCATAGGCCAAAAATTAATCGGGGTGCGCCAGGGAGGTTGGGAATCATCCTAGCGTGGTCCATTTATTTATTCAAGGCTATTTGGATGGTCAAAAGGGTAAAACGGCATGAACGGGGCATTTTTGGGCTAAATCAGTGTGTTATAAACCATGATTTTGGGGGTGGGCCCGGTGTCCAGGGGTGTCGTGGGCCAAAAATCAATGAGGGCATGCCAGGGAGGTAGCAGAACATCCCAGTGTGGTCTGTTTTTATATTCGAGGCCATTTGGGTGGTCAAACAGGCAAAACGACATGAAAGGGGCATTTTTGAGCCAAATCAATGTGCTATAGACTACGGTTCTGGGGTGGGCTCGTGGTCCTGGGGTGCGGTGTGGCAAAAATCAATAGGGGCATGCCAGGGGGTTGGGGATCATCCTAGTGAGGTCCATTTATTTATTCGAGGCTATTTGGGTTATCAAACATGCGAAACGACGTAAATGGGGCATTTTCGGGCCAAATCAATGTGCTATAGCCTACGGTTTTGGGTGTGGGCCCAGGGTTCATCAATGTCGTAGGCTAAAAGTCGATCGATGCATGTAAGGGAGGTTGGAAATCATCCCAGTGTGGTCTGTTTATTTATTCAATGCCATTTGGGTGGTCAAACAAGCAAAACGGCTTGAATGGGGAATTTTCAAGCTAAATTTTTGAGCTATAGCCCACGGTTTTGGGTGTGGGCTCGGGGTTCGGGGTGTCGTGTGCTAGGGAGGTTGGGGATCATACCAGTGTGGTCCATTTAATTTTTTGAGGTCATTTGGGTGCTCAAACGGGCAAAACGGGGTGAACGGGGTATTTTCGAGCCAAATTGGTATGCTATAGGCCACGGTTTTGGGGGTGGGCCAGGGGTTCGTGGGTGCCGTGGGCTGAACATTGACCATGGAATACCAGGGAGGTTGGGGATTGTCCAATGTAGTTTGTTTATTTATTCAAGTTCATTTTGGTGGTCAAACGGGCAAAATAGAGTAAACGGGTGTTTTTAGGCTAAATTGGTGTGCTATAGCCTACAGTTTTAAGGGTGGGCCTAAGGTCTGGGGGTGTGGTGGGCCATAAATCAATCGGGGCATGCCAGGGAGATTGGGGATCATACTAGTGTGGTCCATTTATTTATTCGAGGCTATTTGGGTTGTCAAAAAGGCGAAACGACGGGAACGAGATATTTACGAGCCTAATCGGTGTGCTATAGCCTATGGTTTCATGTGTGGGCTCGGGGTTCGGGGGTGTTGTGGGATGAAAATTGATCGGGGTGTGCAAGGGAGGTTGAGGATCGTCACAGTGTGGTCTGTTTATTTATTTGTGGCCATTTGGGTGTCAACGAGTTAAACAGCACGAACGAAGTATTTTCTGGCCAAATTAGTGTGCTATATCCCATAGTTTTGGGGGTGGGCCCGAGGTTTTGAGGTAACGTGTGTCAAAAATCAATCGGGGCATGCCAGGGAGGTTGGGGATGATCCCACTGTAGTCCATTTATTTATTTGAGGCCATTTAGGTGGTCAAACGGGCAAAACATTTCGAACGATGCATTTTTTAGCCAAATTGGTGAGCAATAGCCCACGGTTTAGAGGGTAAGCCCGGGTTTCGGGGTTACCGTGGGTCAAAAATTGATCGGGGCATGCCAGGGGGGTTGATGATCGCCCTAGTGTTGTCCATTTATTTATTAGAGGTTATTTGGGTGGTCAAACGGGGGAAAAGGCACGAATGGGGCATTTTCGAACCAAATTGATGTGCTATAGCCCACAGTTTCAGGGGTGCCATGGGTCAAAAATTGATCGAGGCATTCCAGGGTGGTTGGGGATCATCCTAGTATGGTTCGTCTATTTATTCGAGGACATTTGGGTGGTGAAACAGGAAAAATATCACAAATGGGGAGTTTTTGGGCTAAATGAGTGTGTTATAGCCCACGATTTTGGGGCTGGGCCTCGTGTTCGGGGGTGTCGCCCAACAATTGATGATGGCATGCCAGGGAGGTTGGGAATCATCCCAGTATGGTCCGTTTATATATTCGAGGCAATTTGGGTGGTCAAATAAGCGAAATGGTGTGGAAAGATCATTTTTGGGCCAAGTAAGTGTGCTATAGCCCACGATTTTGGGGGTGGGCCAGGGGTCCGTAGGTGTCGTGGGCCAATAATCGAAATAGGCATGCTAGGTAGGTTGGAAATCATCCTAGTATGGTCCGTTTATTTATTGGAGTCTATTTTGGTTGTCAAATGGGAGAAACAGTGCAAACGGGCAATTTTTGGGCTAAATTGGTGTGCTATAGCCTACGACTTTAGGTGTGGGCCGCAAATAGATCAAGGCATGCAAGGGATGTTGGGAATCATCCAAGTATAGTCTGTTTATTTATTTGATGCCATATGGGTGGTCAAACGAGTGAAACGGCATGATTGGGGCATTTTCGGGCTAAATTAGTGCTCTATAAGCCACGGTTTTGGGAGTGGTCCCGGGGTTTGGGGGTGTTGTGATCCTAAACTCGACCGGGGCATGCCGAGGAGGTTGGGGATCATCCCAATGTGGTCCGTTTATTTATTTGAGGCCATTTGGGTGGTCAAACGGGCGAAATGGTATGAATGGGGCATTTTCGAGCCAAATCGATATGCTATAGCCCAAAATTTCGAGGGGGGGCTCGGGGTCCGTGGGTGCCGTGGGCCAAAAATTGACCATGGCATTCAGATAGGTTGGGGATCATCTTAGTGTGGTCCATTTATTTATGCGAGGCTATTTGGGTGGTCAAACGGGCAAAACAGCGTGAACGGGGTATTTTTTTGCCAGATCAGTATGCTATACCTCAGGTTTTTGGGTGTGGGCTCGGGGTCCTAGGTTGCGGTGGGCCTACAATTGATCGGGGCATGCCAGGTAAGTTAGGGATCATCCCAGTGTGATCCATTTATTTATTTAAGGCCATTTGGGTTGTCAAACGAGCGAAACGATGCAAACGGGGCATTTTCGAGCCAAATTAGGGTGCTATAGCCTATGGTTTTGGCTGTGGGCTCGCGGTCCCAGGGTGTCGTGGGCCAAAAATTGATCGGGGCGTCCAAGGGAGTTGGAGATCATCCCAGTATGGTCTGTTTATTAATTCGGTGGCCAATTAGGTTGTCAAACGGGAAAAACAGCGCCAATGATGCATTTTCGAGCCAAATTGGTGAGCTATAACCCATGGTTTTGGGGGTCGGCCCGGGGTCCGGGGGTACCATGATCCAAAAATCGATTGGGGCATGCCAGGGAGGTTGGGGATCATTCCAGTGTGGTCTACTTATTTGAGGATATTTTGGTGGTCAAATGGGGGAAACGGCACGAACGGGGCATTTTTGGGCCAAATCGATGTGTTATAACCCACAGTTTTGGGGGTGGGCCTCGGGTTCGGGGGTGCCGTATGCCGAACATCAACCGCGACATGCCAGGGAGGTTGGGGATCATCCCAGTATGGTTTGTTTATTTATTCGAGGCCATTTTGGTGGTCAAATGGGCAAAATGGCATGAACGGGGCATTTTCGGGTCAAATGTGCTATAGCCTATGGTTTCGGGGGTAGGCCCAGGGTCCAGGGGTGCCATAGGCCTAAAATCAACCGGAGTGTGACAGGGAGGTTGGGAATCATCCTGGTGTAGTACTTTTATTTATTCAAGGCAATTTGGGAGGTCAAAAGGGAGAAACGGCGCGAACAGGGCATTTTTAGGCGAAATCAGTGTGTTACAACCATAGTTTTGGGTGTGGGCCCGATGTTCGGGGGAGCCGTGGGCCAAAAATTAATGAGGGCATGCCTGTGAGGTTAGGGATCGTCATAGTATGGTCCGTTTATATATTCGAGGCTATTTTGGTGGTCAAACGGGTGAAACAGCATGTACGGAGCATTTTTGGGCCAAATCATTATGCTATAAACCACGGTTTCGGGGGTGGGCCCGAGGTTTGTAGGTGCCGTAGGCTGATAATAGATCAAGGCATGCCATGGAGGTTGGGGATCATCCCAGTGTGGTCCGTTTATTTATTCAAGGCTATTTGGGTGGTCAAACGGGCTGAACGGTGTGAAAGAGGCATTTTAGGGCTAAATTGGTGTGCTATAACCTACGGTTTTATGGGTGGTCTCTAGGTAGGGCTAAATTGGTGTGCTATAACCTACGGTTTTATGGGTGGTCTCTAGGTTTGGGGGTATGGTGGTCCAAAATCCATCGAGGCATGCCAGGGAGGTTGGGGATCATCCCAGTATGGTCCGTTTATTTATTCGTAGCCATTTGGGTTGTCAAATGGGCGAAATGGGGCAAACGGGGCATTTTCGAGCCAAATCGGTTAGCTATAGCGTACGGTTTCAAGTGTGGACTCGGGGTTTGGGGGTGCTGTGGGCCGAAAATCAACCATGGCGTGCAAGGGAGGTTGGGGATCTTTACAGTATGGTCTGTTTATTTATTTGAGGCCATTTGGGTGGTCAAACAAGCGAAAAGGAGTGAATGAGGTATTTTCGGGCTATATTGGTGTGCTATAGACCACAGTTTCGGGGGTGGGCCAGGGGTCCGGGGGTGCCGTGGGACAAAAACCGATTGGAGCATGCCAAGAAGGTTGGGGATCGTTTAGTGTGGTCCATTTATTTATTCGAGGCTATTTGGGTGGTCAAACGGGTGAAACGGCGTGAACGGGGCATTTTTGTTTCAAATCGGTGTGCTATATCCCACAGTTTTGGGGGTGGACCCGGGGTCCATGGGTATCGTCGGCTGAAAATCGACTATGGCATGTCAGGGAGGTTGGGGATCGTCTCAGTGTGGTCCATTAATTTATTAGAGGCTATTTGGGTGGTCAAACGGGCAAAACACCTTGAATGTGACATTTTTAGGCCAAATTGTTGTGCTATAGCCCACGTTTTTGGGGGTGGGCCCAGATTCCGGGGGTGCGGTGGGCCAAAAATTGATCGGGGCATGCTAGGGAGGTTGTAGATCATCCCAGTGTGGTCCATTTATTTATTTGAGGCTATCTGGATTGTTAAACGGGTGAAACAGCGAGAACGGGGCAATTTTGGGCTAAATCAATTGTTATAGCCTACGATTTTGAGTGTGGGCTCGAGGTTCAGGGGTGCCGTGGTTCGCTAATTGACCGGGCCATGCAAAGGAGGTTGGGATTCATCCTAGTGTGGTTTGTTTATTTATTCGAGGCTATTTGGTTGGACAAACGGGAGAAGCGGTGCGAATAGGGCATTTTTTAGCCAACTCTTTGTGTTATAGCCCACAGTTTTGGGGGTGGGCTGGGGATCCATATGGGTCGAGGGCCAAAAATTGACCGAGGTATGACACGGAGGTTGGGGATCGTCCTAGCATGGTCCGTTTAATTATTCAATGCCATTTGGGTTGGCAAATTGGGGAATCGATGCGAACGGGTCATTTTTAGGCTAAATTGGTGTGCTATAGCCCATAGTTTTGGGGTGGGCCCAGGGTCCGGGGTGTCGTACGCCGAAAATCGACCAGGGCATGCCAGGGAGGTTGGTGATCATCCCAATGTGGTTCATTTATTTATTCGAGGGCATTTGGGTGGTCATAAGGGCGAAAAGGCGCGAACGGTGCATTTTTGGGCCAAATCGGTGTGCTATAACCCACGGTTTCGGGGGTGGGCTCGGAGTCTGGGGGTGCTGTTGACACCTAATTTTTTCCCTCCACGACTAAATTTAATCCTGAGTTTCTTCAGTTTTTAATAAACTAAAATAATTATTTCATCCAAATAAAAAAAAACTTAAAATATTTTTCGTACTTGATTTTGTCATTTTAAGTAGCGATTATATACTATCGTGTTCAGTTATACAAGATTATATAATTTGCTACTTAAATATTTATTTTTCAAAATATCGGATTTAATTAAGGCTTATCTTGAAAATAAATTCAAATTATTAAAATCTTAATTTATTCTCAAAAATAATTTATTTGGATAAATATGCATTCATTTTATTAAATCAAGAAGCTCGGGATAAAAAAAAGGTATTAATTCGTATCGAATTTTAATTTAATTTAGCCAATGTATTAGATTTGACCATAATTGAAAATTGGTCATAATTGCAATGTAATTCGTTAATTAATTTTTAATTTGGTCAAAATAATTAAATATGGCTAAATTTTAAATTTCAATTGGGGTTATATTTTTAATAACTCCAAAATTCTCAAGAACTCTCAAAACTTTTACCCGATTCCCACCAAAAAATAAATTCAAATTGTACTATCCTCCCCAACTTTGTCCTTTTCCAATTTTGAAATTCAAAGATTATACTATATTGTACCATTTCCCCCCCACATTATCTTCCACCTCACCTTATCTTTAATTTTTACATTCCAAAAACCCCCTAAATACTTTTTCTCCCACATTGGTAGATGACAAGAAATAAATCTCTATCCTTTTCTATAAATACTTTTCTCCCACATTGGTTGAAAAGGAAAAAAAATACCTCATTCTCTCCTATAAATACTATCACTACTTTGGTAGAGAGAGGAGGAGAGAAGGAACAAAAAAAAAAGGCTAGAAAGGTGAAAAACTCCTTTTGAGCTAAAATAGTTATTTTTATTTAGTAAAAATTTTTTGTTTCATAAAGTTGAACGGCTAATCAAAAGTTTTGAGTTGCCGGCGACGTTTTTCGGTGGTGGTTGATTCCAACGAAGCTCGTAGTCTCATTTTGCTGCCCCCCAAAAGGTAAACACACCTTTTTTTTTCTTTTTTTATTATTTTAGTTTTTATTATCGTTTTTCTCTTCATCTTTTTTCTTCTTCGTAGTTCATAGATATAATTTTATTTGTTGGGATTGTATGTTGTACATGTCCTTGAAGGCCCTTGGACGTTGTGGTGTCGATATTCTAATTATTTTCATGTTCATAATATAAAAATGAGCTAGCAATAGTTGTATGTGTCTTTTTTTACTTTATTCTTTGATTATTTTGGATAAAGTTTCAATCTTTGCTTAAAAAATGTATTTATGCTTTTTTTAAACTCATTGTTGTTGGATACATTTATTCTTAGTATGTAAAGTTATTTTCTTTATGTTTAGAAGAATAGTTAATGTTGAATGTTTTGCCTTTTCACCTTATTCTTTGATTATTTGAATAAAGTTTAGATCTTCACTTGAAAAATGATACCCATGTCTTGTTTAAACTTATTGTTGGTAGATATATTTGTTTTTAGCATGTAAAGTTATTTCCTTTATGTTGAAAAGAATAGATAATATTGATTGTCTCTTTTCTTACTTTATTCTTTGATTATTTTGGATAAAGTTTGGATCTTTACTTGAAAAATAATACCCATGTCTTGTTTAAACTTATTGTTGGTAGATATGCTTTTTTTGAGCATGTAAAGTTGTTTATTTTATGTTGGAAGAATAGTTATTATTATTTGTTGCGCCTTAATAAAAATAGTAATTAGTTAAGTCAAGAATTTATCATTTGCTTACTAATTATTTTAATGGATTTCAAAACCTCATATAAGATATGAAGTGCTAGCTTTATTTTACATCTAAGATGTTTATTCTTCTTTGTTCGCATGTTGTCTTTTCAAAATGATAAGAAAGTTTGAATTTTTGCGGCTAAATAAAATTATTTGGATATTTTTGAGTCATGCATAGTATGATTGTGAAACTTTTGCTTTGCATTTTTTATTTGTTGACTCTCATTCTTGTGCAAGTGTGCTTATTCTTGTCATTCAAAAATTGGTTCTTGATAGTTTCTTTTACTTTGAAATATGTCACTTTTATGCCTTGAACATATATTAATTTCTTTATCTTTTCTTTGCATGCAAAAAAATATATCTCGAGTCCAAATGGACTCCTCTCCTCCTGCATTTCGTAATGGGTAAATGAGGCTCACCCCTTCGAGTCAAGTTCGAGGTTTAAACCCAAGGTCCATTACATGGTGTGCGGGTGCTAAAAGATAGACAAAGAAGGAAAATGGGTCAAAACTCATTGATGAGGTCACTAAAAGACTTGAAAAGTCTTAATTTTTATTATTGTCTTCTTTCTATTTACCCATTTAGTCATTTATTTATTCATTCATTTTGGACTCAAAGCCAAAGTTGTATTTAACACAGGTGGATCAAGACTCGAGCCAAAGGCTCAAAATACAATTTAGGACAGGTGAAATGGGTTGAATCCCAACTAGACTAGGATAGGTCTCGTTGATTTGGGCCTAATGGCCTAAATCCTTTACTTTCTCCTCCCTTCCCCTTTTATATGTTTATTTGTTTATTAGTTCTATTTAGACTTAGTTTAAATCCCTACTAAGTCGTCTAAATCTATTTTACACAAGTCTTTTTTTTTTTTGAAAAAATCAAATCACTATTTCCACAAATTAATCGTTTCGAAGTTAATCAAAAGACGATTTTCAAACAGTCTCTATAACCACAAGTTAGCGAACGTTTTAGGTGCCTAACACCTTCCTAAAACGTTAATAGGAACCGCTTATCTAGAATCTCTAACTTAAAACGATTTCCCTATTTTGAATCGTTCAAAATGTTTTATAAAGGTTTCTTAATTCCTTTTCAAAAATTAAGTGGCGACTCTCTTTATAAAATCAAAATTTCTCCGCAAAACCGAAATGGTGACTCTACTGGGGATCTAACTAGGTTCTAACCTAATGTTTCATTTAGACTTTGATTAACTGTTTATGTGTTTATGTGTTTCGATTATGTAAATTTTAATTATCGCATCTCATGGCATTTCCTGCATATTATAAACTGTTTTGGGGTTTCGTGTATGTCCCGGCCCTTGTTGTTCAATTCCAAAATGTGTTGGAAATACGAATAGCATATCAGCATGAGTCATCTGACGCTGTTCGTATTTTCAAACTCAAGTTGTCCACTTGAGAACCAGTGTCCAAGCCGACTCTAGACACCGAAGATAGAACGAAACCAAAACCCTATTTTAGGCATGTGCCTAGGACGACCCAATATCCGAGCGGGGTATTGGGCCCATTAGAAAACCTTCCCTATGTCTATTTGACCCCGAGTCAATCACAGATGAACCATGCTTATGTGTTGAAGAAATATATGCTTGTCTAAATTCAATCCATTATCCTTTGGGGTCGGGGAAAGGCTTATTTTGTCTTCTTTTATGTAGATATGGCTCAATTGTATTCTCGTGAAAAGTTCAAGATGGTCACCAAACCCGAAGATTACCTAAAACTGTGGTGGGATTACATGGGTACAGAAGAGAGAAAGATTGTTAGAACACACATTGGGCATCGTCCTTCTTTGATCGAGATGGATGCTTGGCCCGAAATGAGCCATGTAATAACAACTTTTTGGGATGATCAGAACATGGTATTTCGCTTCGAGGATGTTGAATTGATCCCCTCCATTGAAGAGGTATTGATTTGCTACGAGAGTACGGAAATGTATTTAAAGAGAAAGGAGACACCGGATAAGAATATTTTAGTCCCGGATGTGTGAGATCGTCAAAAGATTAAGAAAGCATTTTTAACTGATGACGACACCTGGCTAGGAGAATGGGATGGAGCAAATATCAATTTTCGTGAGTTGTACCATTGGTTTGGAAGATTCAACTCTTTTCACAAATTTGGGCATAAATTGATGTCGGAAGGAAAATGGAAGGAAATGAGAGTTTTTGCATTCGCGGTAGGCCTACTTGGAACCATGGTGTTCCCCCATGGGGAAAATGGCATAATTCATATGAGGGTTTTCACAGTGACCCATGCACTCTTCTTTGGAATGGAATACAATTCTAAAAAAATACTCCACAACTTAGCCCCCATGATTGTCGCCAACATATATCTCGCTTTGAGAAGATGTCAAGTCGAGAATCGTTTATTTCAAGGCTGCAACCTTATATTACAATGGTGGATGATGATGCATTTGGTGAAAAATCCTAGAACGGCACAACCTGATCATAAAACAAGGAGAAATCTGCTAGAATTGCACGACATGTGGTTATTTTTACACAAGTTCAAAAGGGAAGCATCCCACGAATTTTGGTTTAAGACTCTTAGAGAATTAAGAGATGGCGATGTCCAATGGTCCCTTAACTATGTTTGTTCAGGTAAATACATCATTAGAGGGGGTGAATGGCCTTTTTAGTGCTCCCGGGTATCAAGGGAACCTGCCCCTACAATCCTGGAAGAGTTCTTAGGCAATTCGAGATCAAGCAGGAGACGCCTCAAATCGATTCTATGCTCAGATTCTTCACCGAATATGATAAAAGTAAGCCCTCGCTCAAAGACTACATGATAAATGGATGGAGAAGGAAAAAGTGGGTAGAAGTCTCTTTCCATATAGGGTATGAACTTGAAGTCAGCGACACTTACAAGGAGTGGTTGAAAAAGAGCCTCATCGGAGCATTGAATCCGGGACCAAATGTGCCCACTCGGGTTGTGGATGTAGAATCCGAGCATCAAATTCGGCTTCACACGCTACAAGATGAGTTCCAAAAAAGTAAGATTATGCACCGGCAGATGCACATGGAAGACGCTTTGACCATACATACATTGTGGGAAGAGTTGAAAAGAGCTAGGCAAGACGCTGATGATGCCAGGCAATGCCTAATCGATTTGGACGATAGCATGGCCTCCCAACTCGACAACATAGGAGAAATGACTTACGACTGCAAGGCACAATTATGCGGGAGTCACCTTATCATCAATAGGTATCAAATAGCACATGAGTTAAACAAGGCAAAGAAGGCGAAAACAGACGAAGAAGCCTCCAGTAGATAGCTTTTGTATCCCCCCTATGCGGGAACTTACCTTCTTTCATGTTATTTCCCTTTTTCCCTAAAAATTGTATCCTTATTTTGTTATCTTTTGTAGGCATTTATGCCCTTTTTGTGTCTATATGAGTTGGGGGTTAATGGATTGACTTTGAGGAAGCATATATTTTCTTCAAAAAATTGTTATGCCTGAACCCTTGGCTCAAAAAGGGTCACCCCAATTAGGATACGCGTTATTCTAATGTCTTGTGTGATATAACTGTTTTATGTGCTAATATACGTTGGTTGAGATCAAAGGCAAGTTTATCCACTATGACCTACGGATGAATTTGGCTATGACTCGAACAACTCTGTGTGATTATTTCCTATCAAATATTTTGCATTACTTATCACATACGGAAACTAACACATTTGCCTTTGAGTTGTTTTACTTTGCAGAAAACAGAAATTACTCTGTGTTGATAAACCGGAAAAACATCCCTACTTCACCCGATCGAAAGCACAGAAAATCCCATCCTCGGACCATCATTCAAAAATGACAAGAAATGACGAAGGAAGCGCACTGGCTATCCAGGATAATGTAATAGCGGAATAGAATGAGATGATCGCTGAACTTGCAAGAAATTATAATTGCTTCAGGAGGAAATAAATCGCACTCGAGAATTGACTAACTTGGCCATCACCGTCAATGCCCCTGCTCCGGGGGGATACGGGACTCCACTCTAAATCCCTCCCCTCAGTACCCCTATTCTTGGGGACCAACCAACTAACGTATCATCCGGCTATGCTCCTTCATTTTTCCAAAACACTAATCGTGAAAATAATCCAGACGCCTACCATCCACAAAATCCATCCGCAACCCCACAGAACCCATCTTTGAATCCATTCCCAAATCCTTAAAATAAATTCTCAAATCAACAAAACGCATTCCCAAATCCGCAAGATTTACTCCCAAATCAACAAAATACGGCAAACCTACCTTCGAATCCACCAAATTTATTTCCAAATCTGCAAAATCCCTCTCATATTCTGCCAAACTACTTACAAGGCCCACATAACCTTCCTAATTTCCAAAATGTTCTCCCCACTTACCAACCAAATTCCCTCCATCTGCAAAATCAAGCCTTTCTTCCAAATCCCCCTCAAACCATTATATCCCCTGATATTTATGAACCCATTCCTAACCCCGAGATGGACCATTACGAGAAGAAGGAGAAGGAATGGAGGGCCCAGTATGAAAGAAATTTACTAGTCATGCAAGAAGATATCATGAGGATCAAAGAGTCTCACGGGGCCAAGGACCATAACGGTTTGGGGTATGACGATTTGTGTGTTCACCCAGAAGTAGACCTACTAGAAGGATACAAGGTCCCTAAGTTTGAGATGTTTGACGGTACTGGAAATCCAATGGCCCATCTAAGAAGATACTACGAGAAACTATTAGGGATAGGGAAAAACGAGGCGTTATTAATGCGCCTTTTCAGTCGAAGTTTGAAAGGTGAAGCCTTAGAGTGGTTCATGTCTCAGGAGCCGAAAAGGTGGACTGGTTTAAAGTCATTGGCCAAGAGTTTCCTTGACCGGTTCGCATTCAACATTGAAATAGTCCCTGATTAGCATTCACAAGATCGGATTAAACAAAAAAGCATTGAGAGTTTTTGAGATTATGCTTTTGTTGGAGGAAAGAAGCTGCCAAAGTGCAGCCCCCTATATTCATGGAGGAAATGGTATTCGTGTTCTCTCGCACTCAAGAAGGAGAATATTATACTAGGATGGTGTCCCCTGTCAGAGCGACCTTTACAGATTTGGTAAAAATAGGAGAATCATTAGAGGAAGGTATTCGAACAGGAAAAAATGGCAAAACCCCGACATCATCTGGAACTGCCATGTTTTCTAAGAAGAAGAAGGAAGAGGTAGGTGGGGTTTCTGCCAATTCTGTTACAAAATTGAAACAGCGGTTAAACTCTAGAAACATTTTATCTTCCCCGCCATCACCTAACCTTCCGCACACATTCTATGTCCACCCACAATACCAAACTCCACTCCCAAACATCCCACCATCATACCAAGCTCCACAGCCAAATATCTTTCCCCAATACCCAGTTCCACCTCCAAATTATCAGTCTTATTTCCAAACTACTCCCCCAAATAGCCGAACAAATTTCCAAACACCTCTAAATTACGACCAAGTACCCCCTCCTACAAACCTAACCCCGTATAACCCCAAGTGTCCAAACCACGAAAATAAACCTCCCCGAAACTTTACCCTACTAGCTGAAAGTCGCACCTAATTGTTTGAAATATTGAAGAATACTGGTCATTTGCAACCAGTACAGCCAAAGCCTATCAATCCTAGCTCTCGATTTTATTACCCTGATCAAAATTGTGCCTGTCATTCAGGGGCAGCAGGGAATAGTACCGAGGACTGTCTTATCTTGAAACACAGAATCCAAGATCTGATTGATCAAAAGTTCATCACACTCCAGGCACCTACTCCAAATGTTAGCAGTAATCCACTGCCCAACCATGGGGGACTACGGTTAACATGATTGAAATAGAAGGCGAATGGGCATCTGGCAAGACCATTACTCAGGTGAACTCCGAAAAGTGCAAAAGGGTGGAAGAGGTATGAAAGATAGAGAAAGTTGTGGCTGCCGTAAGTATCAGTGAGAAAGCCCCATTTATAGTGATGACTGCACCGACTCAAGTATGCGTTCCCCTTCCAAAGAAGGAATTTATTGTGAAAACCACCGCGGCCCAGGGGATGACGCGATCAGGAAGATGTTACATCCCTGAGGAATTGACCAACAAGAAAGATTCACAGAAAAGGCCAATTACTGAAGAAGAGGTTGAGGAATTTTGGAGGCCTATGCAACCAAAGGATTACTCAATTGTCAAACACTTGGAGAAAACGCCAACTCAAATCTCTATCTTGGCACTATTATTGAGCTCGCAACACCACCGACAGGCTCTGTCGAAGGTCTTGGAGGAAAGGAACGAGCATTGACAATTTAGCTGTGATGATAGGGAATATTGTGGGGAACCATCGCATATTATTCAGTGATAAAGAGTTGCCATTTAAAGGAGCAATGCACAACAAAGCCATGCATATCACTGTCATTTGTCGAGATTATGCGGTTAATCAGGTATTAATAGATGGTGGATCTGGTGTGAATATTTATCCCCTCTCTACTATGGTCCAAATGGGCTAGGATCTGGGGAAAATTCATTAAAGCCACGTAAATGTGAGAGCATTCGATGAAGGGCAGAGAGATACCATAGGAGAGATTGATTTGCACAACCAAATGGGGCCTGCTGAGTTTAAGACTAAGTTTCATGTTATGGAAATTCGTCCAAGCTACAACCTGCTTTTGGGAAGACCATGTATACAGGGGGCAAAGGCAATTTCATCACCCCTTCATCAGTTATTGAAGTTCATTTGGAAAGATCATGAAGTAGTCATCCAAGGAGAAGGAAGTCGAGCGGACCATCCCAATGGTATGTGCCGGTGATTAAAGATGTTCCAAAAGGTAGCAGTTTCTATACAGTGAAAATTATAAATGCTGCAGAAAGAGATTCGACACCCAAAATATCAATGACTTCTGTCTACAAAATGATTTCAACTTTGATGTTAAGAAATGGGTCCGAACCTGGTCGAGGCTTGGGAAAGAATTCACAAGGAATTATCGAGCCTATTGTGATCCCAAAGAGAATCTCTAAGCACGGGTTAGGGTATCAGCCTACCAAAAAAGATAGGGTTGAGGATGAGCCATAAAAGAGTCTGTTTAGGCCCTTGCCACTCCTGTTTCAATCATTTCTCATATGAGAGATGTCAGATGATGATGGTCTTGGGGATGGGATAGGAGATTTGTTTGAAGGATGCAATGCTGTACCAGAAGAACTCCCAGAGTCCAGTGGGGTGAAGCAAATTGTGCCAGGGGAGGCTTTACAAAATTGGACCTTCACTTCACTCATAACCAATCACCCATCGTGGTAGATGAAAGGGCAATTACTAATAGTTTTGAAATCGGTGATGATCCGGAGGAGGCCCCGCGATCCATCTTTTAAATCTCAAAACTTTATTTTCGTATCTTACTGCTTTCAAAAAGGCGGGGGCTTGTATTTGTGCAAGTCACAAGCCATGGTGTTGTAATTATTTCTCAAATTTCAATGAAAAGGCCTTCATTTATTTGGAAAACTATACTAGTTCTAAAACGCTCCTAGTCATATGTTTTGTTATTTTCTTATCATCTAACTTAGTTTGTTTGTCCATTACAGTAACAGTAGCTTAAAACCTGCCAATGTTGTGTCATGTCAAAGACTGAATGAACAAAATGAAGGGGGCGATGATGGTTGGAAGGACGATGATGAGGAACGGTTAGTTGAAGATATGGAGGAATTTGAGAATCGCAAAAAACCTAATCTGGAAGAAATTGAAATAGTCAACTTGGGAGATCACGATGAAATCAAAGAGACCAGTATCAGTGTCCACCTTGCGGTGCCACAAAGGAAAGAGCTCATCCACCATTACAGGAGTATATCGACGTGTTTGCTTGGTCCTATGATGATATGCCAGGGTTAAGCACCAGCATTGTGTCACATAAATTGCCGATAAATTCTGAGTTTTATCCAGTCAAGCAAAAAATAAGAAAATTCAAGCCAGATTTAAGTCTAAAGATCAAGGAAGAAGTGAAAATACAAATCCAGTCTAAGGTTTTCCAGGTCACAAAATATCCGACATGGTTGGCCAATATCGTCCCTATGCCAAAGAAGGACGGCAAGATTCGAATTTGTGTTGACTATAGAGACTTGAACAGAGCTAGTCCTAAAGATAATTTTTCGTTACCCAACATCCCCATTCTCATCGATAACTGTGCAAAACATGAAATGCAGTCATTCGTTGATTGTTTTGCCGGCTATCATCAGATACTGATGGATGAGGAAGATGCTGAAAAAATGACTTTTATTATGCCCTGGGGTATTTATCATTATAGGGTTATGTCGTTTGGTCTCAAGAAAGCAGGTGTGACATATATGAGGGCCATGACGACGATTTTCCATGATATGATCCATAAGGAGATTGAGGTGTACGTGGATGATGTAATTATCAAATCCCGCGAGAGTTCAGATCATGTAACTCATTTGGAGAAATTCTTCAACAGATAAAGAAGGTATATTTTGAAGTTAAATCCTGCTAAGTGAGCTTTTAGTGTACCATCAGGGAAGTTGCTGGGGTTCATAGTCAGCAGAAGGGGGATCGAGCTAGACCCATCCAAAATTAAGACAATTCAAGAGTTGCCACCACCGAGGACCAAGAAAGAAGTTATGAGTTCCTGGGTCGTCTGAATTACATTAGCAGATTCATGGCTCAATCAACAGCCATATGCGAGCCAATTCTCAAGATGTTGAAGAAAAATCCACTGAATGAGTGGACAGAAGAGTCAAAGAGTTCAAGAATCAAAGAAGCCTAATCTAAAGAAAACCGAGGTGGTTAACTAGGAAGGCAATGACTAAGGAAATTGGATATTTGATCCTTCAAAGTACTTATTTATATCCTAGTAAGATGGATAAGAGTATTTTAGGGCCATTATGATTTTATGTACGAACTACGTTTGACCTGAATTCTCAAGAATGAGATACGTAGGCGGCCTATGTCGGCATCGGTCAACTCCTTAGGAAAATTTACCCTTTCCTTTTATGTATGAACTACGTTTGACCTAATTTCTACTTTAACGGTATACGTAGGCGCCCAAACGGCTCGGTCATATAACCCTAGGAAATAGAAACTGGGGCAGAATTTTTGAGAAGGAATCACAAAAATTCACAAGAGAAGATCAACATCCAACAAAGAGAATGAAGATCAGCAAAAACTTTAGATCCACTCAGATTGGTATTATCTCAAACAAGCTTAAACTGGGGCAGAAATTTTGAGGAAGACCTCAAAATTTCCACCAAATGCCAGAACATATTCCAAATTCCCCAACACCAGAAGTTAAAGCTTTGGAAACCACCAATTGTAACAAAGTCTAGGTAGACTCAATTTTTGGCTATGATAGAACTACTTGAAGAAACCCTCCAACAATAATCATGAGTTTTGGAAACCATCCATTGAATATAGTCAGAACTGCAAGGAAGACGTTCATTGAGCTAGTACATGACATGACTGGCAGAAATTTTCTAAAATTTTACAGAAGTTTTCAAAATTATTTTCAAAATTTAAGACTATTTTCAAAAAAATCTTACGACTCACTTACTTAGTACTTGCTTAGACATCATTTGGGATAGAGTATCAGGGTGGAAGTCTCAATATGGTCGAATGCCCAAGAGATGGCAAGGAGCAAATCAAGGATCGAAGAAGGTCAACATGGAGTAATTTCATTCAACTAAGCATTTTTCTATGGATGCAAGGATAAATATGCAAAATGAGAGTCTCTTTCAAAAATCCCCGAGCAAATTGGGAGCCACAACAGATCATTAATGCCTAAGAACGGTATTTTAGGGCAGCCCTAAAAATAGGTTTAATGCCCATTTATTGAGGACCTTTTAATTTGTCCATCTAATTTCTTGAGATCGTAGGCGATAAACAAAAGCACTTTGTCTTCTTTACACGTATTGTATTTAGAAGTTTCCTAAAAATAGTCGCTAGTAAAAGAGACTTTGTGTCTACTAATAGTCTACCTTGAGTACAAGTACATGTAGAAAGCAAGACACTGACAAATGAAGCCAAGTAAAATTATTTTATCACTGCCACAATGGCCATTGCATATCATTGCCGCAAAGGCCATCACATATCATTACCGCAGAGGCCATTACAAATCTGTAGATGCGCTAGACACAACGCTGGCGTAGAAGATATCATCAGCATTTAATATCTGTTGACGCGCTAGACACAACGCTGGCGTCGAGGATATCATCAACGTTCAATATCTGTTGACGTGTTATACACAAAGTTGGCATCGAGGATATCATCATTATTCAATATCTGTCGACATGCTAGACACAACGCTGGCTTAGAGGATATCATCAACATCCAATATATCTGTCGACACGCTAGACACAATGCTAGCATCGAGGATATCATCAGTATCCAATATATCTGTCGACATGCTAGACACAACGCTGGCGTAAAGGATATCATCAGCATCCAATATATCTGTCGACACGCTAGACACAATGCTGGCGTCGAGGATATCATCAGTATTTAATATATCTGTTGACATACAAGACATAACGCTGGCATCGAGGATATCATCATCTTTTCATTAATCAGCATCTGAATACATTAAGAGCACATGATTTGGAGGGACCCTTCAGGTCGCTATCTAAGGATGAATGATATATAAGATTTACTAGCAATTGACAATTTGAAAGTCATCTATAAGTCATATTATTTGAAATAGGATAGTGTGCAAAATAACCTATGATTTGATAGCCTGTAGGTCATCTGTAAGCCACAATAACAACCTAACCGGATAGTGTGAAAGATCGCCTAAAAGTTGATAGTTCAAAGGTTATTCATAAGTCGCAACTAAATCCTTACTGGAGGATATGCAAGATTGTCAAATTGATACGTCCAAGGGTTCTCTATAAGTCGCGTCATATCCAAGATCAATTATGTGCAGGATTACCCAAAGACGATCAATTTGAGGGATTATCTATAAGTCATATTGTATCCAAGGTCGGATGATATGCAGGAACACCTGAAAGCTAGCGATTGGAGGGATATCTGTAAGTCATCTCTTAGCCAAAGTCGGATGATGTGCAGGATTACCTAAAAGCTAGAAATTCAAAGGATATCTGTAAGTCGCCTCGTATCCAACATCAAATAATGCGCAAGATCATCCGAAGATTGACAATTTAGGGAAAATTTATATTTTTAATATATATATATATATATAATATAAAGAAAATCCCTTTCTTTTTCACACACACACACCTCCCCCTACTCTTCCAACCCCCTCATCCTCCCCCGCTCTTTTAGCCCCTTCCCCCCTCCCCCTGCTCTTCCAGCCCCTTCCCACTCTCATTCCTCCTCCTTCTCCTTCTTTTTCATCATATAAAAGCACCCTTTTTTCTCTTTCTTTCACCATTGTTGCAAGCTTTTCAATAATTTTTTTCTTCATCAAATAAAAAATTAACTTGAGCAAATTCAACAATGGACTAAATACAAGTACATGATCACAAAAACACATCAATACACAATCTCAAATCTAAATTCTTTCACATTAATCAAAATTCCAAAACTCCAAAAATTTTAATCTTCTACTAAAAAATGTCTACAGAAATGGAATAAATAGTCCCAAATTCAGAAATAGCATAGATGGTATTCGCATGACATGAAATTCTTGGCCGAGACCAAACTTGTTCATCAATATTGAAATCCTTTTGATTGTCGAAAAATAAAATTTTGGATCAATTAGGACTTGATAGGAAGGGGATTACGAAGAAACGGGGTAAGGGTATGAAGAAGATGAAGAAATGGAGTATTGGGGGGTGGGGGTGGGGAAGGGGAGTGATGAAGAAGATGAAAACATCTTTGATGAAGAAGATATGCCCTTTCTTGATTTTCTTTTAATGTTATATATATATATATATATATATATATATGTCTGTATAGATATCAATAATAATAATAATAATAATAATATTAATAACAACAATAAAGTGGACCCTTTTTTAAAAAAAAAAATTCACTCATTTTTTTTGCCACGTCAGCCATAGGGGTGAATTTAGTTTACTTTAAAGTTTTTAAGGGGGATAAATAAATGGAAGTTAAGTTTAAGTGCTAAAGTAATTTGGGAGGACATGTTCAAAGGGGAAAAGATGTCTTTTCTCATATATATACATAATAATTAGTAATTCGCATTCACAATTAACATTTAACAGCAAATTCGCATATGGCGCAGGCTGTTTATGGATTGTTTTAGTGACTCAAATATTTTATGGACTATTTTGGTGACTTTGGATTGTTTTATGGATTATTTATGCAGAAAGTATGTTGTTTCAGGGACTATTTTTATGAGTTTTGTGTTGTTTTGTAGACTATTTATGAAAGGTTATATTATATGTAATGATTAATGATGTTATGTATTATGTTAAGCTTATGATTATTTCATTTTGTTTCATCCATGTTGAGTTATTTATAGTTATTAATATTTAAAAATGAAAAACAGGTTTGCAAAAGAAATTCTAAAAAAACCCATCAATTTTAAATGCTCAGTTATGAAAAAGAGAGGCTAACTACTTAAATATTTCAAACCGAAATAAAAATCCAAAATAACCGAACCGAATTTGTAAAAGATGAACAAAATCCAATTTATTTTGGTTTGGTTACGGATGTCATTTTTGTCAATCCGAAAATTGATAAACCGAACCGATACTAAACAATCAGACCAAACCGATCGAACACTTACCCTTAGTTATAACCCACGATTTTTTAGGTGGGCTCAGGGGCCGAGCGTAATTTGGGCCAAAAATTGACCGGGCTACCCCAGGCTGACTGAGGGGTGTCCTAGTGTGGTCCATTGTGGTCAGCGGGATAGTTTGGGTGGTCAAACGGGCGAAACAGCATGAACGGGCCATTTTGGGGATAAATCGGTGTGCTATAGCCCACGAACTTGGGGTGGGTCTAGGGGTCGGGCATGATTTGGGCTGAAAATCAACTGGACTGCCCCAGGCAGGTTGGGGAACGGCTAAGTGTGGCCCATTGTTGTCAGCGGGGCGGTTTGGATAGTCAAATGGGTGAAATGGCGTAAAGGTCAATTTTTGGGTCAATGTGCTATAGCCCACGGTTTTTGGGGTGGGCCCAGGGTTCGAACGTGATTTGAACCCAAAATCCATTGGGCTGCCACAACTAGGCTGGAGAGCAGCCTAGTGTATCCCATTATGGTTATCAGGGCAATTTGGGTGGTTAGATAGGTGAATCGGCACGAACGAGCTATTTTGGGGATAAATTGATGTGCTATATCCCACGGTTTCTGTGATGCGCTCGAGACCAGGCGTGATTTGGGCTGAAAATTAATTGGGATACCCCAAGAAGGATGGAGAGCAGCATAAAGTGGTCCATTGTGGTCAGCAGGGTGGGTTGGGCGGCCAAACGGGCGAAACAGTGCGAACGGGCCATTTTATGGCCAAATTGGGGTGTTATAGCCCATAATTTTTTAAGTGGGCTCGAGGGACCGGCATGATTTAGGCCAAAAATTGATCGAGCTGCCCCAAGCAGGCTGGGGAGCAGCCTAATGTGGTCCATTATGGTCAGCAGGGCAATTTAGGTGGTCAAATAGGTGAAAAGTCATGAACAGGTTATTTTGGGGCCAAATCGGTGTTCTAGAGCCCACAATTTTTGGTGTGAGATCAGGGGTCAGGCATAATTTGGGCCACAAATTGATCGGGCAACCCCAGACAAGATAAAGACTGGCCTACTATGGTCCATTATGGTCAGCTAGGCGGTTTGAGTGGTCAAATCGGAGAAATGGCACGAACGGGCCATTTTGGGGCCAAATCGGTGTGTTATAGCACACGACATTTTGGGGTGGGCTCGGGAACCAAGCATGATTTGGGCTAAAAATCGACTGAGCTGCCCAGGTAGGCTGGGGAGCGGCCTGGTGTGGTTTATTGTGGTTATCGGGGCAGTTTGGGTGGTCAAATGGGTGAAACAGCACGAACGGGCTATTTTGGGGCTGAATCGGTGTGTTATAGCCCACGGTTTTTGGGGTGGGCACAGGGTTCGAGCATTATTAATCGATCGAGCTACCCCAGGTTTGCTGGGGGAAGGCATAGTACGGTCCATTATGGTCAGCAGGGCGGTTTGGGTGGTCAAACAGGCAAAATAGCGCGAATGGGCCATTTTGGGTCCAAATCGGTGTGCTACGAATTTTAAGGCAAGGTGTGATTTGAGCCAAAAATCAACCAGGATGCCCTAAGAAGGCCTAGTATGGTCCATTGTGGTCAGCGGGTGATAACGCTCAATCTACAGCTCTCATAGGAGTGTAAAGCGGTCGTTAGCAAATATAGAACCCAACCTGGGTTGGGTGTCGATCCCACAGGGAATAGCTTGGCCAACAAGTAAGCAAAATTACTAAACTTTTGGTGCAAGTCTCGTAAGAAGGGGGGATTCTTGTCGTACAAGTAATTAAATAAAGTATCAAAATAAAAGCTGAAAATAAAAAGAAAGAATGTTACGTGAGTTGTAAACAATGAGAATTGAAGAGTTGGGGTTATGTCCACCTTCTGAGGTATACGTCTCTATTGGCTATGAGTGTGTAGAGTCTTGACATGCAATTGCTTATAGAGAATTGTAGTCGATGGTAAATCCAAGCGTCTCTCGACCTGAACAAGGACTATTTCACTTTAACTCTCTCGAGCTTAAAGCGTGTCTAACGGTACGAATTCTCCAAGAGGTTAGTCCAGTTACGGCACTAGCTTTTTAATAGGAAAGGGTGTCCTACTACCTTGACATTATCTCTTTTTCAGACAAATAACCTTTCTCTCGAACAAGTTAAATGTTAGACTGGCGTATTCTTGCGTTTGCAACCGCAAAGAATGTAGATTAAGATGAAGAGAATAATGATATAAGCAATATATGTGTCATGAACTCACAAACTCACAGCAATAGATAGTATCTCATTCGGCTTCCATACCCCCAACAGAGAGGTTTAGTTACCCATGAATGCGAAGGAGATCACGATTTGCATTGTTATTGTTGAGTAATGGCGTGTGGATTGGGTGATAGGCGTGTGGATTGGGTGATAGGCGTGATTCCTTAGCAAGTAACGATTCTCTTGTTGTGGAATTTAATTGTTGAGTAATAGAAAGATTAGAAGAGTGAATAGATGTATTGTTAAGAGAGGGATGTATTGAAAGATAGAAGAATAGAAGAAGAAAAATAGAATTAATGGGAAGATTAGAAGAGTTGTAATTGAGAAGTAGAATGTGTCTCTTCACTAAGGGAAGACTTAATTAAAAATCTCTAGCATGATAGGGTATTTATAATACCCATATCCTACTCCTACTAAGCTAATGAAATAAATAACCAAATCCTAATAGGTTAATGTAATACTTAACCCAAATGTACTAGGTTAATGTAACATTATCATAATCCAAATAAACTAATGAAATACATAACCCAATTGTACTAGGTACTAATGAAATACATAACCCAATTGTACTAGGTTAATGTATCATTGTCCAAATCCAGCTTTGTGTCTGTAAGTCCCCAAAGTCTTCTGAAATATTGTTTTAGCCCGGGACAGATTTTCCATGCAGCAGTTTTGGTCCTTAGGCGTGTAGACTTTCTTCCCTTCCTTTGTGAGCTTTCTTTTGCGTCAAGTAAGCCATAAAATGCTGTATTTTGCATCATTTATACCTGAAACTTTACTAATCATGTTCGTTAGCTCATTTATAGGAAAAAGGACTAAAAGTGCATGAAATATATAGTTTGTTCTCAAAACTAGGCTAAAATATGGGAAAAATATATTGATATAGGCGTGTAAATTCGCCTATCATCAACACCCCACACTTAGAGCTTTGTTAGTCCTCGAACAACATATCATGTCCTTCTAAACATCAACTTAGGGTTTTTACAACAACAACACAAAACATTTATCAAGACAAGCACAACAATTATCAACAAAGAGTACTTCCCGATTATAAGTAGAAACAGTTTAACCTCTAGCATAGACTCGTGATGGTGGTCAACTCGCATGCAAACGTTAAGGTACAAAGAATCATACACAACTATCCAAAACTCATCAACCATGTGTGTCTCACCATATAGTACCCATAATCACTCATAAATATAGCATATTTTTCAAACATGGGTATCAACAATATCCTTGCTCTTGCTCTCACAAAGAATTCATATGTAGCAACTGATGACCATAGGCTTTCCCTTAATGTAGTACTCCACTAAATGTCGGAATGTTAAGATTAGGATCAAGTAGGTCTTTTGATGGTTGTAATGTAGGCTAAGGGACGGGTAGGACTATTTTGGCCAAGAATAGTGACTAGGTTCCTAAGCGCTTTAATACATCACATTGTATCATTGACACTTTTTTCCTTCAACCTTTCTTCTTTCTTTTATTCTACCACCCTTGTTCTCCTCTTTTGTTTTTCAATTTTAAGAACAACTCACTTTTCAGGTTTCTTTTCCTTCTTCTTTTCACAACATACCTCTTATGATAGCACTTTCTTTTTCATAACACATTCAAGCACCATTACAATTTATAGCATTATACTCACCCAATTTCCTCTTATGTTATCACATGACTTTTTCACTTTAAAGCACTTAGAAATTTGGATCAAATTACGGTCTTGAAAAAAATGGATTAGGCTTACATACAAGGTTGTCAAAGAAATAGGCTAAAGGCTCAAAAGGGTTTAACTAGGGATGATGTCCATGGGTAGGTAAAACTGAAGGTAAACAAATATAGGTTGACAAAGAAATGCCTCAATCATATCCTAAACTTACACTCCTTATTTTCTCTTTGCATACATACCAGGCAAGTTCTAGCATCAGCCACAAACATAGAATATACTATTATCTCACACACACAAGGCACATGGTCGACTTGATTGGAAGTAATATAGACTCTTGACCCAACAAGTGAAGGAATTGAATCACACAATATCACATAATGAGTCACAACTAGAGCCTAAACGTCTCAATAGTCACAATTGTAACACATACTCTTGTTATAATCTCATGCTGCCTATCAAAAATAGTTTCATGCGAAGCTAGAAAAAATATTTACAACTTAAAAAAACGAACTCAAATAAACAAAGTATCAAATAAACAAAGTAAACAAACAAACATAGGTGCAAACAGAGAAGTATAGCATGCAATACCACCACCCCACACTTAGACGAGACACTGCCCTCAGTGGAAAATAAATACGAAGAACCTGGTTAGTCGGACTCTTCCTCAATGTCGGGGGTTATACCCCCTTCGTCTGAATCATCATAAGAGTCATCGTCAGAGTTCTCCTCCTCGTCAGAATCAGGCAAGCGTCAATCGTCATCAGTCGGCACATCATCATCTAGAGGTTCCTCAAAGTATACGCCTACTCCACACATCTCCCGTGCATGTATGTTCATTGGGTAGTCGTGGTCCAGCTGTTGGAGCTCTTCAGCAGTTGGAATACGTCCACCACTCATCATAGTAAATCGTGTCATGCCATAGAGATGACGGAAGAAACTCTCATCACGAGTATGTCTCTCCGCAATAGTAAGGTTGACACCATGAGTTGTTTCAGCATCTTTGACCTTGGTGAGGTCAACCTTCTTTGGGTTATGTGGGAGTTTGTGGTCAGCTGGTTCCTCTTCGATATCCTCCTTCCGCAAGATTGCTGTCAACAAATTTCCAAATGTGAAGTGGGACCTTTTGTGGAGTCTGGCCTTCCTCATGGTAGAGCGAATGATTGCCCCAAAGTTGATAGGGACATGCGTCATCAAAGCATAGACCAAACATACTCTATCTCTTGATATCTTGGTGTATTGAGTCCCAGGAATAAGACATGAGTTGACAATACGCATCCAGATTCGTGCTTCCCTATTTAAAGGAGCATAGGGGAAGGTGTTGTGTCGACCTGTTTCTTTATGTCTGCCCCACCTTGCCATCGATCTGCTTCCACAAAGTGTGTGTCGTATTGCTCTATAAGGAGGCCTGCTGTACAGCTCTTTGAATGGTGTTGCACCATGCTTTGGCTTCTTCCTCAAGAACCCATTTTATTCTGAACATTCTGCGTGGTAGGTGTGCTGAGGATGATTCTCCTTGGTCTTTTCGACTTCTCTTCTTGCCCTTTTGGGATGTGGTAGCCTTCTCTTTGCCTTGCCTTGCTTTAGGTGCCATTGTACCTGAGACTAGAAATAATGTAAGTAGCAGCACAATCTCACTTGATACAATTTTATATGCAAGCACTAGGGGTACCACCCCACACTTAATTTTGCTACGCAAATCAGTGAGGTGAAAGTAGTCAATTACTTTAGATTTCGTCGGCATACGTTTTAGGATTGTATTCTGACAAGAAAATCAGCATTGCATCACTTATTTGCAGCCATTGGACTACTTTCATGGTAGATATAGCAACACTATGACATAGGGGTTACCACATGGAATCGTTATTCTTACAACAAGCACAACCTCCTAAGTCGATAGGCACTATAATCTTATCCCGATGGCCGGGATAGTCTATCATGTAAGCATCCAAACAACAATCTTAAGCAATATTCATAGCCATATCAATTCAGCAATTATCATAACAATGCTATTAAAACCAAATTCAAGTCGGAAACAAGCCAAGAATTCCCTACGTATATGTTTACTCACATGATTATGTAACAACAATCCAAACACATGAACATCACCAACAATCATATATGATTTAGCAATTCATCATAAACATAGCAACGTAGTACTTACGAGAAATAAATGAAGAATATGCGAGTGCTTACTTGTTTGAAGCTTGTGGAGATGGTGTTGTGAATTGGAAGGGCAAAAGAAGAAACTTTTGAGAGGATTTGGAAGGTTATGCGGCGCCCTTAGGGTTTTTTCTAATGTGGTTGTGTTATAAAACTAAGTCCCCTTTATATAGGAAGAGTATGGGTTGGGTAATGACCCATTTACAATTGGATTTGGAGACAAAGACACCACATATGCGGCGCATAATACTCGGCATATCAATGACATATGCGGCGCATTGTCTATGGCATAATGGGACATATGCGCCGCATAGTCTATGGCATTTGTAGACATATGCGCCGCATAGTCTATGGCATATGAGATACTGAGACCAAATGCCATAGCATAGGCGGCGCATAGTCAAAAGCATACCTAGGAATAAGCGGCGCATAGTGTATAGCACACTAGATTCCGAGACTTTAGGCTATAGGATAGGTTGTCCATCGTTCTTGGCCTAGTTTTACCAAGGACTAGACTTTCTCGATGCCTATTTTGGCGTGAGAAATGCTCAATCCATAGCCTTATGCATCACCATTCCTAACTTACCAACTTTACCATACAATGCGTCCAAATCGTCAATTGAAATCAATCTCCTCGTTGAATACTTCTTGCACCTATTTTTGCTCAAAACCAAATGAAAACGATTAGTACGATGGGTTGCCTCCCACCAAGCGCCTTAGTTTTGGTCGTGGCACGACTCTTATTTTTGGATTTTTCATTTAGCAAAACAAAACAAATACTAGAATGAAAGGAAAAACGATAAATGATAAAACGATAAAACAACGGGTTGCCTCCCATCTAGCGCCTTATTTATTGTTGTGGCTCGACGTAGTAATCTCGAGTACTTAGACTTCGTCGAGATAAGTGATGGCCATGTCATTCATCGAGTCAAGAGGACTAATATATGACTTAACACGTTGGCCATTCACTTTGAAGATGACACCCTTAATGCCTTCCAATTCGACTACTCCAGACGAGTAGACTTGGATAACCTTAAATGGACCAGACCATTTCGATTTTAACTTACCGGGGAAGAGCTTAAATCTGGAGTTGAAGAGTAGTACCATGTCACCCTTTTGGAAATTCCGTCGAACAATCCGCTGATCATGATACTTCTTCATCCGCTCCTTGTATAAATCCGATCGTTCATATGCATGGAGACGGAATTCATCTAGTTCGTTCAGCTGCTCCAACCTCAGATTCTTCACATCTTCCCAATTAAAGTTCAATTGCTTCAATGCCCACAATGCCTTGTGCTCGAGTTCGATGGGTAGATGACAAGCCTTCCCATAAACTAGTTGATAAGGAGACATGCCAATGGGTGTCTTGAATGCAGTCCTATACGCCCATAGTGCATCATCTAGCTTTCGAGACCAATCCTTCCGATTCGCATTAACCGTCTTTGCAAGGATTTGCTTGATCTCACGATTGGAAACCTCTACTTGTCCACTAGTTTGGGGATGATAAGGCGTAGCTACCTTGTGTTGCTTGACACCATACTTGGCCAATACAGATTTGAATAGCTTGTTGCAAAAGTGAGATCCTCCATCACTTATGATAGTACGAGGGACTCCAAAGCGAGAGAAGAAATTCTTCTTCAAGAACGCTACAACACGCTTTCCTTCGTTGTCGGCCAATGCTACAGCTTCAACCCATTTTGAAACATAATCCACAGCAACCAAGATGTACTTCATTCCAAACGAGTTCACAAATGGTCCCATGAAATCAATACCCCACACATCAAAGAGTTCTACCTCAAGAATTTTGGACATGGGCATTTCATGGTGTTTTGAAATAACACCTTGCCGTTGGCATTGGTCACACCTCCTCACATAGTCATATGCATCTCTGAATATCGAAGGCCAATAATATCCACTTTGCAATATTTTTCTTGCCATTCGATTGCCTGCATGATGTCCTCCAACTTGCGAAGTGTGGCATATTTCCAATATAGTAGGCACTTCTTCATGGGATATACATCGTCGAATAATACCATCAGTGCATCTTCGAAACAAATAAGGCTCATCCCAATAGTAGTGTTGAACGTCATGCATAAACTTCCTTCTATGGTGGTAAGATAAATTGGCGGGTAGCATATTAATCACTACGAAATTTGCAAAGTCGGCATACCATGGTAATTTCTCCATTGTTGTTGCTAAAATCTCCTCGTCAGGGAATGCATCATCAATCTGAATTTCAGGTTGCGCCACTTGCTCACTCTCAAGTCTAGATAGGTGATCAGCCACTTGGTTCTCGCAACCTCTTCTACCTTTGACTTCGAAATCAAACTCTTGCAGCAGCAACACCTATCGAATCAACCTTGGTTTTGCATCCTTCTTTGTCATTAGATACCTAAGAGCTGCATGGTCTGTATGAACGATCACCTTAGTACCCAATAGATAGGCGCGAAACTTCTCAAACGCATACACAACCGCTAGGAGCTCTTGTTCATTAACAGTGTAGTTCCTTTGGGCTTCATTTAGGACCTTACTCGCATAGTAGATAGGATGAAATAGTTTCTCCTTTCTCTGTCCAAGAACAGCACCAACGGCTACACCACTAGCATCACATATGACTTCGAACGGGAGCGTCCAATCTGGTGCTACCATGATAGGGGCTTCAATGAGTTTTCCTTTAAGGCATTCGAATGCCTTTAAGCAATTGTCATTAAAGTCAAACTTCGCATCTTTCTCCAATAGTTTGCACAATGGACTAGAAATTTTGGAGAAGTCTTTGATAAATCTACGATAGAACCCAGCACGGCCAAGAAAACTACGAACTCCCTTCACCGAAATTGGAGGCGGTAGCTTCTCAATTACCTCTATTTTTGTGCGATCAACCTCTATTCCTCTTTCGGAGATCTTGTGCCCAAGAACGATTCCTTCTTTTACCATGAAGTGGCACTTCTCCCAATTCAGCACAAGGTTAAACTCTACACATCTTTGCAATGCCATGCTCAAGTTTGCCAAGCACGCTTCAAAGGACTCACCAACAACTGAAAAGTCATCCATAAATACCTCCAAAGTGTCTTCAACCATAGCAGAGAAAATAGACATCATACAACGTTGAAAGGTGGCTGGGGCATTACATAGGACAAATGGCATGCGTTTGAAGGCAAACGTACCATATGGGCATGTAAATGTTGTCTTCTCTTGGTCTTCGGGAGCAATACAAATCTGATTATAACCTGAATAACCATCCTTTCCCCGCTAATCAATCTAGCATTTGGTCCATAAATGGCATGGGGAAGTGATCCTTGAGCGTCCAAGAATTCAGCTTGCGGTAGTCCATGCATACTCTCCATCCAGTAACGGGCCTGAGTGGAATAAGCTCATTCTTTGCATTTGTGACCACCGTCATACCTCCTTTCTTGGGAACACATTGCACAGGACTCACCCATGTACTATCAGAGATAGGATATACAAATCCTGCGTCTAACCACTTGATAATCTCCTTCTTCACCACTTCTTGTATTGGTGGGTTTAATCGCCTTTGGTTTTCAATGGTGGGTGTGCACTTTTCTTGAAGCTGAATTTTATGTGTGCAAATCCCAGGTGGAATACCAATAATATCCACAATGGTCCATCCAATAGCTCTAATATACTTGCGTAAGATTGCAATAAGAGCTGCAACTTGTTGCTCACCCAAATCGGCTGCTACTATGACTGGAAGAGTGTTTCTGCTTCCTAAGAATGCGTACTTCAAATGGCTTGGCAGCTCCTTCAATTCTAACGTGGGTGGTTCTTCAATAGATGGCTTAGCTGGTGGTGTGGGTCGATTTTTGAGATCAAGATCCAGCTTCTTGGGAGTATAGTGATATGTCCCTAATCCCGATAGAGCACAAATATCTTCAGAAATTTCAGCATCATCATTCTCTCCTTTCATGAGCAAAACCTCCAAAGGATCATCAAGAATTTGCTCTTCTGCAAGTAACTCTTTCTCATCATCAAAGACAACATCAGCCACAGAAAATACACTCAGATCTTTGGGTTGCTTCATTGATTTGCAAACATCAAAGCGAACCACTTTGTCATTTATTCGGAATGAAAGCCCATTAGCTCTCAAATCTATGAGCACACTTCCCGTAGCAAGGAAAGGACGTCCCAAGATTATGGGAACCTCTGAATCTGCTTCACTATCCAAGATGACAAAGTCTGCTGGAAAGATAAATGAAGAAACCTTTACCAAGACATCGCATAGAATACCGACCGGTCGTTTTACCGACCTATCTGCCATAGCAAGCCTCATATTAGTTGGTGTAGGATCTCCTAGCCCCAACTTCTTGTAGATCGATAATGGCATCAAGTTGATGCTGGCTCCTAAGTCACACAATGCTTTGGCAAAGTTCAAAGATCCGACGGTGCAAGGAATAGTGAAAGCTCCGGGGTCGGCCTTCTTCTGAACTATCAATCGGGTAGCAATTGCACTACAATGATGCACATCATCCTTCAGCTCATAACTTGCTGCCCTCATTTTAGTCCAAAGATCTTTCATAAACTTTGCATACCCAGGCATTTGTTCAAGTGCCTCTACCAATGGAACATTAATGGTCAGTTGCTTCAGCATAGTCATAAATTTGCTGAACTTAGTGTCATCGGCCACCTTCTTCAATCTTTGGGGAAAAGGTGGTGGTGGGTATGGAAGTGTTCTCTCCACGGCTTTCTTCTTCTCTTGCTTCCGTTTTTCCACTTTTTCAGGCTGCACGTCACTAGGTGAAACGTCCCTGACGTTGGGAGTAGTGGTTGCGGCTTCTTCTCCTTTTGTAACGTCACTAGGTGTAATGTCCATGTCCGCAACTTTGTCAACCACATGCTTGCCTTTTGCTGAAGTTTCCAGCACCTTACCACTTCTGGTAGTGATGGCCATGCATGACCCATCATTCTTTGGGTTTTGCACAGTATCCCTTGGTAAGGTGCCAGCATTTCTTTGATTGAATGCTGCTGAAAGTTGGCTCAATTGCTGCTTTATTTGCTTGATAGAAGTGGAATGAGAATCAACTAGTTGCTTCATGGAGGACAAATCATCAATCACCTCCTTAACTCCCGCGCTCGTTGCTTCCACTTCTTTCAATAACTTAGCCATCATGTCTTCCATACTCCCAGAATTAGATGTGGTGGTATCACGTCTACCAGGGGGAACGTACAAACCACTCTTTTCATTATTTTTCTTCCAACTACCTTGGTCTTTGCTTCCTGATTCATCATAATAGTTCCGACCTTGGTTTCCTTGGGCATTCCCACGGAAACCCCCCTGATTGTTCACGTAGTTGGCCTCCTCTTCAGAATCAGATTCATCTCTTCCTTTTAGCGCTACAGCTTTCACTTTTTTTGTCTTCCCTGATAATAAGTGCTTTGTCAGAAGATCCAATTGTGTTTTCATGTGCGCCATGTCTTGCTCACGTTCTTCTTCTCTTCTTCTTTGGTCTGCAGACATGCCAATAGATAAAGTGGGGCTTGCTACCTCAGAATCTCTGGTATGCCAAGCTCTACTTTGCTTTGTCATGCGATCTAGCATATTGCTTGCTTGACCAAAGGTAAGGTCTATGAAAGAACCTCCAGCTGCGTTATCCACCACTGGTTTAGTTATTGAATTCAAGGCTCTATACAAGATCTCCATGAGGTGAACATTAGTCATGTGATGGTTTGGGCATCTTGCTAGCTTTGTCTTGAACCTCTCCCATGTTTCATGAAGAGCTTCAGAGGGAAGCTGACAAAAGTTGCTGATTTCATCTCTCAATTGAGACCTTTTGGATGGCGGAAAGAATCTTTCTAGGAAAGCATCTCTCAATTGCCTCCAATTTGTAATTGAATTAGGAGTCAGCCCATTCAACCATAGTGTTGCCTCCCCAGATAGAGACAATGGAAATAGACATAATCGAATAGCATTCTGACCAACACCAGGATTGTCAAAAGACTTGCATGTAGAAATAAAGTTGATGAGATGCATATTCGGATCATCGCCTGCTAGTCCACCAAATAATCCCTTGAGTTGCAATAACTGAATCATGGTGCTTGTGATGTTGAACTTGGCTCCGGGCGCTAATGGTGGTGGAATTATAGCTCCGGTGGATTCGGCACCATCAAGATCATCATCATCGTCGAAAGCTGGTTGCAAAGGTTGGCGATCATACCTATACCGAGCTTGTCGACCTCTTCGGTTGGCAGGTGTTATAATTTCAGCATCACGCCTAGGGTTTAGTAACTCGTCATCACCTAAATCTTCATCGTCAGGATTTGTTGCTCGCCCAGGATTATCAATGTTTTGTTGTTGGACTTGAGCAGCGGCAAGAGCAGCTAATCTTGCTTGCTCGTGTTGAGCAGCCATCCTGTCGATTTTAGTTGGTGCTTCCATTCTTCCAATGCGTTGTGGTTCAGGATTGATTGGTAATAACGGTTGACCAGTACTTCTAGTATGGGGCATGCACTAAAGTAAAAACCTGCAAGAAACAAAAACAAAAACTAAAAGTAAAAGTATGAGAATCTTTGACCAAAGGGTCTAGTAATTATCACGAACTTGATTGACACTCGTATTCCCCGGCAACGGTGTCAATTTTTGATAACGCTCAATCTACAGCTCTCATAGGAGTGTAAAGCGGTCGTTAGCAAATATAGAACCCAACCTGGGTTGGGTGTCGATCCCACAGGGGATAGCTTGGCCAACAAGTAAGCAAAATTACTAAACTTTTGGTGCAAGTCTCGTAAGAAGGGGGGATTCTTGCCGTGCAAGTAATTAAATAAAGTATCAAAATAAAAGCTGAAAATAAAAAGAAAGAATGTTACGTGAGTTGTAAACAATGAGAATTGAAGCGTTGGGGTTATGTCCACCTTCTGAGGTATACGTCTCTATTGGATATGAGTGTGTAGAGTCTTGACATGCAATTGCTTATAGAGAATTGTAGTCGATGGTAAATCCAAGCGTCTCTCGACCTGAACAAGGACTATTTCACTTTAACTCTCTCGAGCTTAAAGCGTGTCTAACGGTACGAATTCTCCAAGAGGTTAGTCCAGTTACGGCACTAGCTTTTTAATAGGAAAGGGTGTCCTACTACCTTGACATTATCTCTTTTCCAGACAAATAACCTTTCTCTCGAACAAGTTAAATGTTAGACTGGCGTATTCTTGCGTTTGCAACCGCAAAGAATGTAGATTAAGATGAAGAGAATAATGATATAAGCAATATACGTGTCATGAACTCACAAACTCACAGCAATAGATAGTATCTCATTCGGCTTCCATACCCCCAACAGAGAGGTTTAGTTACCCATGAATGCGAAGGAGATCACGATTTGCATTGTTATTGTTGAGTAATGGCGTGTGGATTGGGTGATAGGCGTGTGGATTGGGTGATAGGCGTGATTCCTTAGCAAGTAACGATTCTCTTGTTGTGGAATTTAATTGTTGAGTAATGGAAAGATTAGAAGAGTGAATAGATGTATTGTTAAGAGAGGGATGTATTGAAAGATAGAAGAATAGAAGAAGAAAAATAGAATTAATGGGAAGATTAGAAGAGTTGTAATTGAGAAGTAGAATGTGTCTCTCCACTAAGGGAGGACTTAATTAAAAATCTCTAGCATGATAGGGTATTTATAATACCCATATCCTACTCCTACTAAGCTAATGAAATAAATAACCAAATCCTAATAGGCTAATGTAATACTTAACCCAAATGTACTAGGTTAATGTAACATTATCATAATCGAAATAAACTAATGAAATACATAACCCAATTGTACTAGGTTAATGTATCATTGTCCAAATCCAGCTTTGTGTCTATAAGTCCCCAAAGTCTTCTGAAATGTTGTTTTAGCCCGGGACAGATTTTCCATGTAGCATTTTTGGTCCTTAGGCGTGTAGACTTTCTTCCCTTCCTTTGTGAGCTTTCTTTTGCGTCAAGTAAGCCATAAAATGCTGTATTTTGCATCATTTATACTTGAAACTTTACTAATCATGTTCGTTAGCTCATTTATAGGAAAAAGGACTAAAAGTGCATGAAATATATAGTTTGTTCTCAAAACTAGGCTAAAATATGGGCAAAATATATTGATATAGGCGTGTAAATTCGCCTATCATCAGCGGGGCAGTTTGGCTGGTCAAACGGGCAAAAAAGCCCGAACGAGCTATTTTAAGGCCAAATTTGTATGCTATAGCCCATGGTTTTCATAGTGGGCTCGGGGGTCGATGTAATTTAGGTCAAAAATCAACCTAGATGCCCCAGGTAGGCTGGGGAGCGACCTAGAGTGGTCCACTATCATCAGCGTAGTGGCTTGGATGGTCAAACGGGTAAAATAGCATGAACGGGCTATTTTAGGGCTAAATCGGTGTGATATAGCCCACGGTTTTTGGGGAGGGCCCAGGGGTCGGGCGTGATTTAGGAAAAAAATCGATCGGCCTGCCACAGGAAGGCTCAAGAGCGGCCTAGTATGGTCCATTGTGGTCAGCAAAGCGGTTTGGGTGGTCAAATGGGAAAAATGGTGTGAACAGGCTATTTTAGGGACAAATCGGTGTGCCATTGCCCACGATTTTTGGGGTAAGCCCAAGGGATGGGCGTGATTTAGAGTAAAAATCAATCGGGTTGCCCCAGGCAAGCTATGGAGTAGCCTAGTATGGTCCATTATGGTCAGTGGGGTAATTTAGATGGTCAAACGTGCGAAACGACGCAAACGAGCCATTTTGGGGCCAAATTAGTGTGCTATAGCCCACGATTTTTGGGGTGGGCCCAGAGGCCAACGTAATTTGGGCTGAAAATCAACCAGGCTGCCCCAGGCATGCTAGGGATAGACCTAGTGTGGTCCATTATGGTCAGTGGGATGATTTGGGAGGTAAAATGGGCGAAACGGCACTAACAGGCCATTTTTGGGCCAAATCGGTGTGCTATAGCCCACAATTTTTGTGGTGGCCTAAGGTCTAGGTGTGATTTGGGCCAAAAATTGTCCGGGCTACCCCAGTTAGGCTTGGAAGTGGCCTAGTTGGTCCATTATGGTCAGCAGGGTGCTTTGGGCGGTCAAACAGGCAAACCGATGCAAACAAACTGTTTTGGGGCTAAATCGGTGTGTTATAACCCACAGTATTTGAGGTGAGCCTGGGGGTCGGGCATGATTTGGGCCAAAAATTGATCAGGCTTCCTAGGTAGGCTGGGGAACGGCCTAGTATGGTCTATTATAGTCAGCGGGGCGGTTTGGGTGGTTAAACGGGTAACACGGCGTGAACGAGCCATTTTGGGGCTAAATCGGTATGTTGTATCCCACAATTTTTGAGGTGGGCCTGTGGGACTGGCTTGATTTAGGTTAAAAATCAACAAGGCTGCCTCAGGCAGGCTGGAGAGCAGCCTAGTATGGTCCTTTATGGTAAGCGACGCAATTTGGCTAATAAAATGGGCAAAACGGCACGAACAGGCCATTTTGGAGTTAAATCGGTGTGTTATAGTCCACAGTTTTATGGATGGGCATGGAATCCAGTCGTGATTTAAGCCAAAAATTTATCGGGCTTCCATAGGCACGCTGAGGAGAAAACTAGTGTGGTCCATTGTGGTCAGGGGGTGGTTTGGTTGTCAAATGAGTGAAGCAGCACGAACGGGCCATTTTAGGGCCTAATCGGTGTGCTATAACCTACGGTTTTTAGGGTGGGCTGAGGGGCCGAGCATGATTTGCATTGAAAATTGATTGGGCTTCCCCAGGCAGGCTAAAAAGTAGCCTAGTCTGGTCAGCGGGGCAGTTTTGATGGTCAAACGGGTGAAACAGCGAGAACGGACCATTTTGGGGCTAAATCGATGAGCTATAACCTATGATTTTTGGGGTGGGACCGGGAGCTGGGCATGATTTGGGTCAAAAATCGACCAGGCATGCTGGGGAGTGGCCTAGTATGGTCCATTATGGTCAGCAGGGCGGTTTGAGTTGTCAAACGAGCAAAATAGCATGATCAGGCCATTTTAGGGAAAAATTGGTGTGCTATAGCCCATGATTTTTGGGGTGGGCTCGGGGGCCGGGTGTTATGTGGATCAAAAATTGACCAGGCTACCCAGGCATGTTGAAGAGCGGCCTAGTGTGGTCCATTGTGGTCAGCGAGGCAGTTTGGTTGGTCAAACTGGCAAAACGACGCGAACGGGCCATTTTGGGGCCAAATCGATATGCTATAACCCATGATTTTAGGGGTGGACTAGGGAGAGAGCGTGATTTGGGTCAAAAATTAATCGGGCTACCCTAAGCAGGCTGGGGATCATCCTAGTATGCTTCTTTGTGGTCGGGGGCAGTTTGGGTGGTCAAACGGGCGAAATAGCATGCACCGGCCATTTTGGGGCTAAATCGGTGTGCTATAGCCGATATTTTTTAGAGTGGGACCGGGTGTTGGGTATGGTTTAGGATAAAAATTAACTGGCTGCCCCAGGCAGGCTGAGAAGCAGCGTAGTATGGTTCATTGTGTCCAGCGGGGCAGTTTAGGAGGTCAAACGGGACAAACGATGCGAACGGGACATTTTGAGGCCAAATTGGTGTTCTATAGCTTATGTTTTATGCGGTGGGCCCGTGGGCTATGCATGATTTAGGCCAAAAATTGAACGGGCTGCACCAGGCAGGATGGGAAGTGGCTTAGTTTGGTCCTTTATGGTCAGTGGGGTGGTTTGGGTGGTCAAACGGGCAAAACAGTGCGAACGGGCCATTTTGGGGATAAATTTGTGTTCTATAGCCCACGATTTTTGGGGTGGGCTCGGGACCGAGTATGATTTGGGTTAAAAATTGACCAGGCTACCCCAGGCAGGATGGGGAGCAGCCTAGTGTTGTCCATTCTAGTCAGCGGGCAGTTTGGGTGGTCAAAAAGGCGAAATAGCGCAAACGGGCCGATTTTGGGGCTAAATCGGTGTGCTATAGCCCACGGTTTTCAGGGTGTACCTATATTCGAGCGTGATTTGGGTCAAACATTGACTGGGTTACCCCAGGCAGGCTAGAGAACGGCCTAGTATGGTACATTATGGTCAGCGGGGCGATTTGGGTAGTCAAATGGGCAAAAAGGCACAAACAGGCCCTTTTGGGGCCAAATCGGTATGATATAGCCCACGATTTTTGGGATAATCCCAGGTGCCGGGCGTGATTTGGGCAAACAATTGATCGGGCTGCCCCAGGCAGGCTGGGGAGTGTCCTAGTGTTGTCCATTGTGGTCAGCAAGGTCGTTTGAGTGGTCAAACTAGCGAAACGGCGAGAACGGATCGTTTTGGGGCTAAATCGATGTGCTATAGCCTATAGTTTTTTAGGTATTCCCGGGGGCCAAGCGTGATTTATGTCAAAAATTAATCAGGCTGCCCCAGACAGGATGGGGAGCAGCATAGTATGATCCATTATGTTCAGCGTAGCAGCTTGGGTGGTCAAACGGGTGAAATGGTGCGAATAGGATATTTTGGGGCCAAATTGGTGTGCTATAGCCCACGGTTTTTAGGGCGGGCTCGAGGGGCGACATAATTTGGGCGAAAATTTTACCGAGTAGCCCTAGGCAGGCTAGGGAACGGCCTAGTATGGTCCATTGTAATTATTGGGGCAGTTTGCATGGTCAAACGGGCGAAATGGCGCGAATGGGCCATTTTAGGGCCAAATCATTGTGTTATATCCTACGATTTTTGGGATGGGTCTGGGAGAGGGGTGTGATTTGGGCCAAAAATTGATTGGGCTGCCCTAGGTAGGCTGAGGAGCGACCTAGTGTGGTCTGTTGTAGTCAACAGGACGGTTTGGGTGGTCAAACGGGTGAAACAGCAGGAACGGGCTATTTTGAGGCTAAATTGGTGTGCTATAGCCTACGATTTTCAGGGTGGGCTAGGGAATAGGCGTTATTTGGGCCAAAAATTGATTAGGCTTCCCTAGGCAGGCTGGAGAGTGGCCTAGTGTCGTCTATTATGGTCAGCGGGGTGGTTTAGGTGGTCAAACGGGCAAAACGGCGCCAACGGGCTATTTGGGGCCAAATTGATGTGCTATAGTCCACGGTTTTTGTGGTGGACCCAGGGGCCGGGCATGATTTGGGCTGAAAATCGATCGGACCATCCCAGGCAGGCTGGGTAGTAGCCTAGTTTGGTCCATAGTGGTCAGCAGGACGGTTTGGGGGGTCAAACAGGAAAAATGGTGCGAACGAGATGTTTTGAGAAAAAATTAGTGTAATATAGCCCATGATATTTGGGGTGGGATCGAGGACAGAGCATCATTCAGGCGAAAAATCAACTGAACTACCCCAGATAGGCTGGAGAGCGGTCTAGTTTGGTCCATTGTGGTCAGCGGGGCAGTTTGGGTGGTCAAACGGGAGAAACGGCACGCACGAGCCATTTTAGGGACAAATCGGTGTGCTATAGCCCACGATTTTTGGGGTGATCCCGAGGGCCGAGTGAGATTTCAACCAAAAATCAACTGGGCTACCCCAGGTAGGTTGGGGAGCGGCCTAGTGTGGTCCTATAGGTCAAAAATCAATCGGGCTAGCCCAGGAAGGATGGAGAGTATCCTAGTGTGGTCCATTGTGGTCAGCGAGGCGGCTTGGATGGTCAAACGGGCGAAACGGTGTGAATTAGCCATTTTGGGGCTAAATCGGTGTGCTATAGCCCACAGTTTTTGGGGTGGCCCCGGAGTTCGGGCGTGATTTGGACTGAAAATCGATTGGGCTACCCCAGGTAGGCTAGTGAGGGGCCTAGTATGGTCTATTATGGTCAGCGGGGCAGTTTGGGTGGTCAAACGGGTGAAAGGACGTGAACGGGCCATTTGGGGGCCAAATCGGTGTACTATATCCCACGGTTTTTGGGATGGGCCTGGGGACTAGGCGTGAATTGGGTTGAAAATTGACCAGTCTGCACGATGTAGGCCGGCGAGCGGCCTAGTGTGGTCCGTTGTGGTCAGCGGGGCGGTTTGGGTAGTCAAACGGGCAAAACAGCGTGATCGAGCTATTTTGGGGCTAAATTGGTGTGCTAGGCCCATGGTTTTTTAGGTGGGCCCGGGGGCCGAGCGTGGGTTGGGCTAAAAATCAATCGAGAAATCTCAGGCAGGATGATAAGTGGCATAGTGTGGTCCATTATGATCAACGGGGCAGTTTAGGTGGTCAAGCGAGAGAAACAGCGCAAACAGGCCATTTTGGGGCCAGGCGTAATCTGGGCCAAAAATTAATCGGGCTGCCTCAGGCAGGCTGGGGAGTGGCCTAGTGTGGTCCATTGTGGTTTGGTTGGTCAAACGAGCAAAATGGCGTAAATAGGCCATTTTGGGGCTAAATCAATATGCTATAACCCATGGTTTTTGGGGTGGGCCCGGGTGTCAAGCGTGATTTGGGACAAAAATCAATTCGTCTACCCCAGGCAGGCTTGAAAGCGGCCTAATATGGTCCACTATTGTCAGCAGGGCAGTTTGGGTGGTCAAGCGAGCGAAACAACGCGAACGAGCCATTTTGGGGTTAAATCAGTATGTTATAACCCACAGTTTTTTGGGTGGGCCTAGAGGCCGATCGTGATTTGTGTTGAAAATCGGTCGGGCTTCACCAGTCAGGCTGAAGAGCGGCCTAGTGTAGTCCATTGTGGTCAACGGGGCGGTTTGGATGGTCAAATGGGCGAAACGACATGAATGGACCATTTTGGGGCCATATCGGTGTACTATGGCCTACGATTTTTAGGGCGGGCCCAAGGATCAGGGGTAATTTGGGCTGAAAATCGATCGGGCTACCCCAGGCAAGCTGCGGAACATCCTAGTGTGGTCCATTGTAGTCAGCAGGGTCAAACGAGCGAAATCGCGCGAATGGGTTATTTTCATGCCAAATCAATGTGCTATAGCCCACGATTTTTGGGGTGGGTCTGGGGCCCGATTGTTATTTAGCTCAAAAATCGATTGGGCAGCCCGAGGATGGCTGGGAAGCAGCCTAGTGTGTTCCTTCATAATTTTCGGGGCGGTTTGAGTGATCAAACGGGTGAAATGGTGTGAACGGGCTATTTTTGGGCCAAATCGGTGTGCTATAGCCCATTATTTTTGGGGTGGGCCCGGGTCCCGGGCGTGATTTAGGCTTAAAATAGACCAGGCTTCCCCAGGTATGCTGGGAAGCATCTTAGTGTGGTCCTTTATGGTTTTCGGGGTTGTTTGGATGGTCAAATGATCTGAGGTAGATTTATTCACTTCAGTGTTGTTATTCGGGCTTATTTAGCTGTGTTTTGAGTACTTCTTGTGTGCTTAATAAGTCAATGATGATATAAATGAGCATATAAGTGATTAAGTACTTGCTAACAATGTTTAAGGTGTATTTCAAACAAGTTTAGATTCTAATTGATCATTTAGAATTCATATGAGAAAACTAGTGTTACTAGCTTGAGCTAGGTATTGTTCTAGTTGATCTCGATAGATTCTAATGTGTTTAATGAGTTACTAATGGTATGATTGTGTAACTATGTGTGGAACAGCTTATTTATAATGTTTAAAGTTCAATCGGATCAAGCCAAGAGTCAAAACACTAAGCTAAATATTAATAGGACGAAACTAGTTCTTAGCTTAAGTTTCTAGTTCACCGTTATGGATTGTGTGTTGTTTTGAGTTCTCATTTGTGGTGTTTAATGCTAGGATGATTGTTGAGTTGATTATTATGATATATGAATGATATAAAAGCTGGAAATCAAGTGAAACAACACAAAAAGGCTTGGAATGGATCAACGAAAGCACAGGACAAAATTTGACATAAAACGGACACTTTGGATGTCTATGGAGCGTAGCTGACCCAATCCATGGATATGGGACACATAACACACATAGGTAGCTTACTAAGGGACCCAAAACAGTTTTTCTCTGCTATGAGGGCGCTTTGCGCACCCTAGTCTCCGCTATGAGCTCCACGATGCAGACCTAGTGAAAAAATCAGCAGTTTTGTCCTCCTATAAATAGGACACTTGAACTTGATGTTATACACCTTGGATGACTTTGAAACTTGGAGAAAGATGGAAAATACTTCAATTAGGGGCTTTCTATCTTTACTTTAGTTTGTTTATGGATTTTATCTTGTATTCATCCAGGGTGATTACGGTTATGTCCATGAGTGGCTAAAAGCCCCCTTTCCAGGGTTAAGGCCAAGAACATGATTATTATTGCTTGAATTGATTTGGTTTTGATTTATTATCATATTTTGTTGTTTATTTATCCTTTTTATAGTTATTATGAGAATTAGCTACCCTTAGAATACATTCATTGTCATCTTTATGAACTCGGGAGAGGAAATAAGAGGATAGAACATAAGGGTAAATAGAGTAAGGTTCTTATTCTTTTATAAAATAAGGGATTTGAATTAGCGTCTAGGATAGAGATACACTTAGAAGCCTTGTTTGGTTCACTTGCAGGATGACATCTTAATGCATCTAAATAGATTATTGCATCCCTGCTCAACAATGTAGTTGTAATGTCCAGATTAGAGGATCGGGAGACCATGATCATACTATAAACCTTGTGAATCAACAACCAAGATAAGTAATCTAACAAATGAAGTTCAATAGCTTAGTTTTATTGTTCGCAGAGCCTTAACCCTGGACTCCTCTCCATTGACTGTCCAAGACTTTTACTTTTCCGCATTGTTTACTTTACCTTCAGTTTACAAATCTAAAACTCTTTTGGCTACTATTACACCACGGTTTAATCTCAATCGTTAAACTTGAATTTGATAGTTGTTAAAACAAGTCCCTGTGGGATCGATACTTGGCTTCTAAAGGGCCACTTTACTACTTGGTCAGACCACGTACACTTGCGTGTGCGCTTGAGCGCAACAAGTTTTTGGCTCCCAGGCAGGCTTAGGAGCGGGGGAGTGTGGGCCTTGGGGATTGGCGGGGTCGTTTGGGTGGTCAAACGGGCTAAACGGCACGAACGGGCCATTTTCGGGCCAAATCGGTGTGCTATAACCCACGGTACCGCGGGTGGGCTGGGGGATCCGGCGTGAGCTGATGTTTGCAGCACACTCTGCAAAGTAATTTTCTATCTTTGCCCCTTTGTTTGCAATATCCTCTGCTTCACTGGTTTTGTCACCGGAAAGTGGCTTATAGGCCATCATGCATCTCTTTTTCATGTGTTCATATGTTATGTTGCTCGGACTCTTCAAAAATTACAGTGGGTGCGTGTAGGATCCTCCAAAAGTAGTGCATTTTTGGAGAGTCGTAGCAACATAGTAATGAGCTTATTTGATGAATCCTACACCGGCTTATTACGATAGGACCTTCTCTTATCCGGATGACTTGAGCTTGTCTTGGCTATCTTCTTTGACAAATAGTACTTCGCTTAAATGGTTTGGCACGCTTAGGCAGATACTTCAAGCACATGAGGAAGAATATCATAAAACTTCTGCAAGCTTCAATCTTATTACAGAAAACTGGAAAAAGCTAAAGGATACATACCAAGAGTCCTAGACACTCACTCGAACAGAAGTGATAGATTTACTCAAATATTCCTATTAGCGTAGGTGCAAACACACTCGCGAAAGAAATGTATTTGACTGCAGAATCCTTCTTAAAGGATCCTTAGAAGTCCGAAAACTAAGTTGTGATTCCTATTTCTCCTATATGTACTTGATGCTTAGTGATACACATTTTGATCTTTCATGTGAAATCTACAAATGTGATAGTATCTAAGCTTAGTAACCCGAAAAGTAAGCTATGGTTAATTCCTCTTTCTCCTATACATGTTGATCTTTCATGTGAATTTACAGATGTTATAAGATTCTCCGCGCGCTAGAAGTATACCATCTTCCGTCCAAACCTCTGTGTATTATCCATTACTTGTAGTTTGTAGCAACATGATAATCGGACTAATGATGACAACTCATCGCGTGACAGCAAAGGGGCTATATATCCGGGGTACATTATCTTCTTTGTTCAGTCCACTTTAATTTGATGTACAACTTTAATAGGACAGGACCTTCTGTTATCCAGTTAACTTGAGCTGAGCTTGGTTAGTCAAGTCTGCTCCAAGCACACGCGCAAGAATATGCTTTTTATGCGTTAAACATGCAAAGGCCACAGCGGAGATCAAATCTCTTCACAATGGAAAACATTAGTAATGCTTAGACGCCAAGTTTTGAATATCAGAAAACTTCTGCAGGCTTCAATCTTATTACAGAAAAAAGCTAAAGGATACCTAGACGCTCACTAGAACAGACGCGATAGATTTACTCGAATATTCCTAGCAGCATAGGTGCAAACACACTCGGAAAAGAAATGAATTCGACTGCAGAATCCTTCTTAAAGACAATATGAACTTCGAAGGATCCCTTTATAACAACTAATGATAGTCGAACTGATGATAACAACTCATCGTGTGACAGCATAGGGGCGATATCCCGGGTACATTATGTTCTTTGTTCAGTACACTTTGATGATTGATGGATGGATCAAGAGGTACATATCTGGCAATTCTAGTTAGATCACACAAATTTAGCTGCGATTTTGTTTTGTTCTAATCATATCTTGTCTATCCACAGTCATTTACAGATATCAACAAGCTATAAAAGCTACTGCATTCAATAAGATACTAACGTTAAAGAACTTCGCGCACACAGTCTTGGTTCTAAACTACTCTGCCGCGTTAGCTTCATGGTTAGTAGTCTTGCTCGCGTGTTACAAGTACTAAGTCTGCACGAAACACTCACTTCTTATGGAAATGTGTATACTATATCGGAACCATTATACCTATTGTACTGATCTAAAGCTCGAAAAGAAGAGCGTGTCGAATCATCTCTAGAACACAATGTTTTAGCATTGTTCCTTTCCAATTCTGTAATTTCTGCTATCAAAAACAAGTTTGTATCAGTTATTTGTGTAAGATGATGGTAGCAAGTCTCTTCACTCACATAGTTGAGGTGTGCAAAAGTTGATCTCGACGCCATTATTAAAAAAAAAAACATAGCATAAAGTATCTAGTACGCTCGTGAACTATGATCGAACTTGCTACGACTCACTCCAACTTCACAGGAATCCTATTACCCCCGAACTAAATTTTAACGTACTTTTGTTAACCTTTTTAGCTGACGTGGCACCTTTTGTGGACCTTTCTAGCTGACGTGGCCCCATTTTATGTAATAAAGGTGTCACGTCAGCACAAAGGGTTACAAAAATACGCTAAAATTGAGTTCAGGGAGTAATAGGACCCCTGTGAAGTTGGAGTATGTCGTAACAACTTTGGCCATAGTTCGAGGGTACTGGATGCTTATCTCAAAAATGATGTTTAAATACAATTATCTCTCATCAATAGCTATATCCTAACAATTATAACATAAAATTATAGAGGTAAACTACAATTTGAAATGTCAATATTTATAACAATGGAAACCCTAGGAAACCCGCAATCGCTATCCTTCAGGTGCGCAGTGAAAAAATCCGCTCTCATGCAACAGCTTGCAAATCACACATGAAATGTAAACCGCAGTAGGCATCAAGTTTTGTGTAACAACGAGCTCTGACTGAGAAGGTTGCTGGTGAGGGGAATCGATCTGGGGTTTTCTATATGAAAAAACACTCACCCAACCAACGCAGCCAACATTTCGGGTCAGTATTTTTGTGGTCAGGCTCTTCCGCGATTGTCGTGCATGGTAGAAGTTTAATACACCGAACTATCCTACATAAAAATAAGAAATTGTTATACTCCAATATTTAGGGTTTAGGGCTTGAATCTTACGAATAAAGAAAATTTTCAGCAAAGAGTGTTTAAATTAGTCGAGTCAGTAAATTTCGAATATAAATAGATTATTGGATCTTACTACAAAGAACACATAGAAGAATCTCTTTCAATATATCCCATTTTGTTTCTCATCTTTTTGGGAAATTCAATATTTACTAGTGCTATTATTGATAATTTAATTAATAAGATTCCTTCTGTCTAAAAATAGAAACATTTTCTTTAATTAGCACTATTTATATATAGATATTATAAAACTGCACACACTGATCTACATTATCATTCTGTTTTTAAAACTTATCTAAATAGAACAAGGACAAAAAACATTTACATAAAGAATATAGTTATATTTTTCTTTCCCATTTTGACTATAGATTTAACTATTTTTATGTTCATTCAAAAAATAATAAATATGAAGTATAATTTATTAAGTTATTCCTATTTATTAGACGCTTTTTAAGAATTGAGTACTACTAAAAAAGTGCTACTTTACTTAAATAGTTTAATAAAAAATAATTACCGGCTTTATTTAGTCTAAAATTTCGAAAGCGATCACAACTCATTTTAAGTGATCTGATAGTGTAAATATTTTTTTTTTTTTACTAGGTAAAATTATTAGTTAAACTCTATCTCAATTTGGTTCTTCATGTTAGGTCAATTAATTTATTATTGTTATTAATATATGGAGTAATAATTTAGGAAGATTCCTTTTGGCACTGCACACACTGACTCTACATTGTAATTCTATGTAATTTTATAACTTATCTAAACAGAGATAAAACAAATATTTTTTTTTTGTTTTAATTTGTTTGATTGATTTTAACCTAATTTTTAGTAAAAAAAAAAAATTTTGATATTAAATTAAATATTTACCAAAAAAGAAAGAAACATCAAATCATTTAGATTGATCTTAATGTTTTAACTTTCATCATTGCTTAGTTCATTATAGGAGTTTCTCAGTTTAATCGATATAATCCACCATGTGAGCATATAAAATTTGATCTCTGTCCGATCAGCTAATTAAGTCATTTCATATCTTGTCGGAATACGAGACACACATAATGTATCTGCTTACGAACTTTAAAAAAATGAGATAAATAAATTGAAACGAAAAAAGCATTTAAATATTTATCATAGTTAGGTAATGGAATATGTCATGAATTATGAAAGGATTAATTAATATAGATTTGATCCCTAGGTTTTAATTTATTTATTTTTACTACAATGGGGGTGGCAAACTGGCTATATGTCGGAATGCATGCATGATTTTGGCCAGTAGAAAAAATCGAAATCGATTAGAGATAAGTGTAACATTTTTTAATACGTTATCGCACGTATTCTAAGGCTGGTATATATGAAGATTTGATTTTGTGTGTGTGATTGCGTTTTTGAAAGTAGAAAGAGAAGGCTCTGTTAGGGTTTTTGTCCTGATTTTCTTACTGTATTTAAGTTTTATTTTTTCTTAGAAGGAAAATAAAAGTTATCATAGTTACTTTCACTTTTTCTGAAAGAAAAAAAATATAATTCTTTTTCATATTTGGCTAACCTATTTCTTGGAGGAAAGGTTTTGGACATTTATAAATAGAACGACCCCCTTTTCATACCATAACACAATAGCATCCACAATGTAATCTTTTAAGATTTTCGTTTAGGGGGAGATTTTCTCTCTTATTAGTTTTATGTTTTTAATATTAGATTTTATATGTAGGTCAATTGGCCAAATCATATAATAAAATTATGTTTTTAGTATTGTTTTTCGTTGTCATTTTATTTATCGTCTCATAGTTTGCAACTAATAGCTTCCGCATGACGCCTTCTCAATTTCGAACCTAAGGCTCGGCAGAAGTCAGAATATTATTGAAGCAATGTTAATTTGTGGCTCGATGGATCGAACTTTAAACAACGGACGAGAAATCAATGCAACATTCTCGAATGCATATTTATATCAAATCGATCTGGTTCTAATATCATGTTAAATTGAGTAATTATCTTTGGCATTAATCAAATTAAGAAGGGTGCATGCAACATGCCTTTGATCCTCATTTTTGGCCATTTATAAAGTTTTATATATATATAGTGACAATGTAAAAATTATTTTGTAGTATCAGTAAATTTTAATTTGTGATAATTGATTATTTGTTGTTTTTATTAAATTTACTAGTTAAATGTTTATTAAGAGATTTACATGCATGTGAGTTATCTAATAAGTGCTTGACTTAATTATTTAAATATTTTTAAATTGATAGTTTAGGTGCATATATCAAATTTAAGAAAGATTTTACGTTCGAGTCTAAAATTATTTTTTATAACGAATATTTTACCTTAAAGTACGTAACACTTTCCTAAAGTGTATCCAATTTAATTGAACTTCAAAGCGGATCAATGTTCCATCATTAGAATTTCCTCATAATTAATATATGATTTTGGTTAATTAGAATAAGTATGTACTTAATCCAAATTTTTAAAAAAAAAATATTCTAAAAGTTATGTCAAACACTAATTAAGACATCAAAGATATATATGTTGGAGCACAAAGTTAATTAATACTTTTGAGTTTTGAAATTTGACAATTAAGACATTTGACTTTCTACTTTGTCAACAAAATTAATAATTAATTAATCCTTAATAGATCAAGATTACAAGTCATTAAGAATAATGCGCACCATTATAATTAGGATTATATAATTTATACATGCACCTGCGACATAGATTCTAACAAGTGTCATACTTATTAATGTAGCCACTTCCACTTAATTAATTAGATAATTTTTCATGCAAAAAATATAAATACAATAAAAGAACAACGTGCAACATGGCTACCATAATTTTACATATTGCACAGCATGTATATTGTGATTATATTATACACGAATTTATATTTATTGTAATGCAAAAATTATATAAATGATCGAGTTGAGTAAAATAGTTACAAGTAAATTTTGTGATTAACTATTAATTGATAACAAAGTGAAAATTACTGCTATTCCAAATTAAATTATATCGGCAATATTAAGAATCAATACGTTGTAAATGTATAGTAATTACTTTTGTATATTTTTTTATTTTCCTTTTTCTTTTTTTTTTTTTGCAAATAATTAGTTCTCCTTGAAATAGACAAAAGCATTTCTTTTGGTACATAGAAAAATACCAATAAGTTAATTTACTTCAAAATATTCATAAACTAGCAAACACTCTCTTTAATTGATCAGTATCTTCTAACAATAAAAATAAAAATATTCTTAGTGTAATTTCATAAGTAAAAATCAGAGAGTGTAAAATAGGGTCTCGGCTAAAAAGAGAAGTTATCAAAGCAGAATTAAAAAAATAATAATAACAGCGAAATAGCAAAATATAAGGTAAATGAAGCAACATACCATATATACGACACATTAAAAAATAAAAAATTACACAATTTATTAAATACTTATAAAATTATGTTCGATCAATAGATTCAGATGAACCTGGTATCAGAAGCTACATCTACATCTGTCTATAACAATTATATTCGTGTTTGTCTACGACGATCTTATTCAAATATAAATTGATTTTGCCTTTTCACTATAATGATGTTAATTCCAAGTGATATTAGAAAATTTTCTAATTTCGTTTCTAATCGGTTTTCATATTTAATATAGTATCTACAACTTTATTGTCATAAAGCCAAAAATATATATAATTATACTTGATAAACATCCATAATTCGGACCATTTTTGTTATTTTCTCATAAATGGTCCAAGTAGAATAATCAAGTAATATTATTTTTCTTTGCTTATCACAATCAATATAGAATTTATATAGTCGATTTTAACTATATCAGAATTTTAGACGTAATTGATTAATTGATTGTGATAATTATTGGGTAGTCAACATCCGTTGTTATAAAAGTGTAATGAATATAGTCGCATATACAAACTTAAAATTCTAGATCTGTTCAAAGAGCATTCATATTCTCTACGTAAGTGTAAAATATAGCAGGAAAAAAGTGGAGAAAATTAACTTATGACAGGACCAATCTCAGGAATAGATGACAGAAGTATATTCAAAATTTAAATTTAATGGATCGATCTTTAAATATTTGAAGTTAAATCTACCATACTTTTGGAATTATGAGGTTGAAATCAAATATTTGTTTAAAAATTTAGTAATTTATGTAATTACAGTTTTTATCCGTCAATTATTGAAAAATTCATTTTAATTTTTGTAATAAATGATTAAATCATATTTAACCTTCAATTAATGAAATTATGCGTTTTTGATTCCTTTATGTTGTAAATATGTTATATTTGGACTAATTTTTATAAGTAATTTATTCCCAAATATAGGTAGAATAATAACTTTAATAAAAAATATGAACAATTACATGATGACATGGTTAATGATGTTACAAGAATTAAAATTAAATTTATCAATAACTGGGAAATTTAACTTTAAGATTTTTCTGAATTTAAGAGTGATAGCTTCAAGTGTTAATAATTAGGTTTAATGTTTGTACAAATTCAATAAATTTCTCAATACAAACGCACTATTTTATTATTTTATTTTATTATTTCTCTCTTTATTTTTTTTATTATTTTTTTCATACATAAGGTGTTGTTGGTTTGGTGAGGGACCATAACTCCTTTTCCAATTATGGGAGTTGTATAAAATGACAAATTCAGGTAAAGTAAAGATGACAAAAAATATCAAAAAAAAATAAATTATAGCAATTGGCCATTACTTAGACTATTCAAAAAGAAGAAAACAAATTTTTAAATACTTTTAATTTAGACAATTTATAAAGAACACAACAATATGGTGGTTTACTTTGTTACGTAGTTGGCAGTTGAAAAGATTGAATAATTATTTTTTTTCAATTTTCATACGTCTCATTCTAAATATATTCGAAATGATTGGACGTAAAACATCTGTAAATATCGTAGACAGTAGATGAAAATTATGAAGCTGAAGTTGGAGTATATTAAAAGTTGACGTATAGTGTGGTTTATTAGATGTATTGGATCATATGGTATTTTTCGTTCTTTCCTAATTGAGATATTCCCTATTTCGTCCAAGAAAAATAAGTCGAATTATCGAATTAAATATATATATTTGATATTTTTAAGTTCATCTCTTGTTTTTATTTAAAAATTTTCAAAATCCATCAGCTTAATAAGTCATTGTTAAAGACTTAATCTAATGTGATTAAGTGGTTTCCACCTTGTTCAACTATATAATCATAATAAACAAGACAATTGACTTTTCTAAAGTCAAATATTTTTTTATTAGAAAAAAAAAAAACTCTTGTGAATAATTCTGAACTAGATTCAAAATTTAAAAGTTTATGAATTTCTATAAGTAACTTCAATTTATTACACACCGATAAAGTTGCCGTTGCCTGTAATGGTAACTAAATAAATCTAACAACGCTAAAGGATGTGGTGATACAGTTGCGATCACTCTATTTAGTTAATACCCAACGTGATATCGATGGTTACACCAAAAAGAGAAAAAAAGAAAAAGGAATACTCATTTAGCGAACATCAACACAAGCAAGTCGTTACGATTAAAATCCCTTCTGCACATCAGAATAAAATTGAAACGATACAGAAAAAAATTGATACGACCCTCGTTTCTTGTGCAAGGATAACATACACAAATCGAGAAATTGTCCAAAGTAGCCACTATTACACAACTAAAAAGACATGAATGTACAAGTCAAAGGGACCAAAATTGAAAGAGTATAAGTAGAAAATTAAAGGTTTGACTTGAGAAGTCAAATATTATTTTTTTTTTTGTTTGAGAGGGAGGGTACATTTATACATTAATAAGCATGCTAATCAATTTAATATGAATAACATAAACATCAAGATTTTTGCATTAAACAAGCCTTTTTCATAAATAAAATATATCACAATATACAACAAAATTAATACAAATCTTGATTTACCCCTAAAAAAGTGTAATTACATGAAAAAGATCTCAATCACTCTATGTGTGTGCCTACTTCACGCTACATTGCTCGGGTTCTCCAGAAATGTTGTTGCGCCCGTGTAGGATCTTTCGAAAATGCTCTACTTCTGGATGATCCGACGCGCACCTAACAGCATTTTTGAAGAGTTCGAGCAGCACAGATTTCAAGAACGATAACGGATCCAAGAAAAGGAAAAAGAATAATCCAAGAATTGATCAACAAATTAGACCAAAAAAATAAATTAAAATCAAACATTTGAACTTCCATCAATCTTTTGATAATAAACTTGTTCATCTTCATTTTCAATAATTGTAGTTAACTCTTTTGCTCTTTTTGCTTGATCTTCCCAATTTGTTCTTGATAAAATCACCAACAACATTGTGATTGCACATGAAGCTTGTGCAGCTAACAATCCAATCCATAGCCCCGTAAAATCATAGCCGCGAAAAAACCCTAAATAAACAGCCACTGGCATTCCGACTAGGTAAAAACAACCTAAGTTGATGTTGGCACCCAATTTTGGCCTCGCTGTTCCTCTTAGTACCCCACAACCGGTCGTCTGTGGGCAATTCCCTAGCTCACAGAGTCCGATTATGGGCAAAATGAGGGACGTTAGGGCAATGATCTCTTCATCTTGAGTGAACATACTAGCCCAAACATCCCTCACTAATATCGTGAATACTAATGCAACTAACCCTAAAACAAAGCTACATGTAAGCCCCACAACCGCGACTAGTCTAGCTATGTCTGGCCTATTAGCCCCGAGCTCATTTCCAACGCGAGTTGACACACCAAAACTCAACGAAGATGGGAAAATGTAGATCAATGATGTCGTTTGGATCAAAATACCCATCGATGCAACGGTTGATTTAGGGTTAACCAACAATCCACATAACAAAATCATGATCTCATACCACCACCATTCCAAACAAACACTAACACAACTTGGTATTGCCAAATCCAAAAGTGATTTCCAACCTTTAAAGCACTCACAAGACATTGAACTCCATGTCTTCTTGTACACTTTGGATACAACAATGTAAGCAATTAAACATCCAACAAGATTGAAATTTGTCCAAACCCCACTTAATGCAACACCTTTAATCCCAAGATCAAGTACTATTACAAGTAGATAATTAATCGGTATATGAACAACACTAGCAAGTGTAGCACAATATGTCAATGGCATAATAATCGATTGTGACCTAAGATAGATCCTCAATGGATGAAGTATCGCGAGCGCAATAAGGTCAGGCATCGAATACAATATGTAAATTTGTGCCTCTATAGCTATATCATGATCTTGTCCACAAAAAATCAAGATTTTTAACATGTTACACCATAAAAATGATATAGGTATCGAGATCAAAAGAAGCAATATAACTGTTCTTTGTAAACTAAGTCCAAGAATTTTGAACCTTTTAGCACCAAATGCTTGTCCACAGAGTGGTTCCATACCCATTGCTAAGCCAGAAAGTATTGAGTAACCAGTTATATTAGCAAAGCCAATGGCTAATGAGCCACCGGCTAACGATAGCTCACCTAATCGGCCTAGGAAGAGCATCGATATCATCGAGCGTGAGTAAAGAAGTAAGCCTGTGAAGATCATTGGAAATGCAATGTTGGCTATTGATTTTGCTTCTAATATGGCTAAAAACAGAGGATTTTGCTCTGTTTTGCTCTGTTCTTGATCGTTTTCGGCTGGATTTAATGGATTCAACATGTTTAAGGATGTTTAATTTGGTGTTTTTAGTTGTAATTTGGATTGGTTTAAGAAAATTTGTGTTAAGAATGTAATGAAAATGAATTTTTTTGAGAAAAATAAGAATGTTTTTTGTGTTGTAACAGAAAGTTTATGGGCAAAGAAGGATGGTTTAGTAGTTAACCGTTTTGGTATGGGTTTTATATATATATAAAGGTGGGGAGTATTGAAAAATATTTGGTAGAGCTTTTGCTGTGTGCAGGGTTCGGAAAAAGATCCGATGAGTTTTGAAAAAATATTTGATAGATTTTTTGCTATGTGCGGGGAAGGGTTCGACGGGTATTAAAAAATATTTGGTAGAGCTCGCTCCTACTGTGTGCGGGATCCGGGAAAAGGTCTGACTACAAGAGTCCGTTGTATGCGACCTTACCTTATAATTATGTCAGAAGCTGTTTTCGAGGCCGGATCTAATGATCTCCTGATCATATGACAGTAATTTTATCAGTTATTTTAAGGTTTTCCTTTCGAATTCAGAACTCATAAAGTTTAAATTTTAGCTTCGTTTGTAATAGGGTCCGACCCGGTCTTACCTTACTTTTCTGGCAGATTTTGTTTCTAAGGCTAAAACTCATGACCTCCTGGTCATATGGCAGTAATTTTACTAGTTATTTTAAGGTAAAGTTTGAATTTCAGCTTCACTCCTAATAGGGTCCGACCACAAGGGTCTGTTGTATGCAGTCTTATCTTACATTTCTATCGGAGGTTGTTTCCAAGGCCGGAATAAATGACCTCCTGATCACATGACAACAACCTTACCAATTACTCCAAGGCTCCACTTTCGAATTCTAAACTCTTAAAGTTTAATTTTCAGTGTCGTTCCTAATAGAGGCCGACCACACAGGCCTGTTGTTTTCAAGGCCGGAATGAATGACCTCTTGGTCGCGTGGCAACAATTTAACCAGTTACTCCAAAACTCTCCTTCCGAATTCAGAACTCATAAAGTTTACAATTCAGCTTCGTTCCTAATATTCTCGTTTAAAGTTTAATTTTCAGTGTCGTTCCTAATAGAGCCCGACCACAAAGATCTGTTGTACGCGGTCTTACCTTGCATTTTTGTGGTTTTCAAGGCCGGAACCAATGACCTCCTGGTCACGTGAAAATAACTTTATCAGTTACTCCAAAATTCTCCTTCCAAATTCAGAACTCATAAAGTTTAAATTTCGGCTTTGTTCCTAATATTCTCTTGCTTTGTACCTTGCGCACGAAAAAGTATATCGTAACAAAAAAAATTTACCCGATCAATGATTACGCAATATAAATTCAAATAAATGAATATTTTAAAATAAATATCAAACAACAAGCGAGAAATAATTAAAAAAATATTAATGGTTTGTTGTTTGACCGATTGCAAATAGGTTGGAAATTAAAGTTTAGCTTTATTGCTTTCCCTATAAATGTCGTATTCACAACCGACCATCAATAGGTCACTATTTTGGCCTATATTAATATGACTCACATAAAGAGCAAAATATTGGAAATGAGAAAATAAAGATGATGAGAAAAATAATTTTTTTATTTTTTATTTTTATCTGATGTTTGATATTTGATTAATTCATATTTATATCGAAAAATACTTTTTTAAAGGGAAAAGTATTCTCTATAGAAGACAATTTAATATTCAATATTCAACAATTTATATAAATACATACATACATACATACATACATACATATATATATATACATATATATATATATATATATATATATATATATATATATATACTATTATTTTAATAAATGTTAAACTCCAAAACAATATTTTCAAAAGTAGAATAAATACAATGATAAGAATTTGAGATTCTAGTGGATGTTAATTGACAATTTAATCTCTTAGTGGATATTAATTAATCTTCTTTTTTTTAATTTAAAGGATAAGTAATGTTTAGATTTTAGGTTTAATTAAATAGTGTATTACTATTATGGAAGCATGGATAATGTTTTTTGAGGTTAAAAGCCAAATTAAAGTGGATCTAGTTAATTAAGAGAAATAATAAAAAATGTTGGGCGGTTAATTAGTGGACTAATTAGATTAAAATTCTCTAATGGATTTAATAGTGAAAAGATAATTAAAATTTCAAGCCTGATTCATCCCACATACATGTTCTTCTTATCTGCAAATTACTTTTCACACTAACAATTTATTCTACCATCGTATTTCGAAATTCAAATAAGTTTTACTTTAATTATAATTTTTATTTCCTTTTAAATAATATATAGATCGATACTTAAATTTAACATCAACTGGCAAGTACGTGCTCTAATTTGAAAGTACACATCTAGATACATCAACTTATTTTATTGTGGATCGTGGATACACGATGCTGACGTGACACATAAATATTGGAGGTATCTAGACAATCATTTTTAAGTTGGAGTGTTCAACTAACAAAGCTGAGATATCGAGATGTGCACGTACAAAAATTGGAGTGTTTATTTACCAGTTGACGTCAAGTTTGAGTGTTTGTGTATGTATATACCTACTTTCTCTGTGGTATCTTGCTATTTTGTTGTCATATTTTTATTCTACACCATGCAAATTCTTCTCTTTCTTTCGAGCTAACGGTCTATCGCTAATAGCCTCTCTGTTCGCAAATTAAAAGATAGGGTTAAACTCTGTATACATCCTACCTTGTTAGAAGTGCACTTCTGAAATCACATGAGATATATTATTATTACACATCACCTTTCACATAATTTCTAAATATATAAATTTTATTTTAGAAATTTAAAAAATTTCGTCTCCAAATTTATGATTAAAAATTTAAAAATTAAACTTTTTAAAATTCAAAAGATGCCATAAAAAATACCATAAAACTGTGTTTTCAGTATCTAAGCTAATGTGTGAATAATGCCACCTACCAAATAATTTTATGGCTTTATATTTGTTTATTTAGTTCAACTCTTTTTGTGGTAGGTTGCTTTTGCTTCAAAATTTGAAACATGGTTTTGGATAAATTTCAAAACATCCTGCCTATGACGAAGCCCGGCTGTTATGGTTCAAGTTTGAGTCATGATTGAATATGACATTTGATTGATGAATTTAGTTAAAAAAATAAAAATTATTTGTCGTTATCATCAGCTATATTTTTCGATATGATATTAACCCTATAGTTGATTTTTAGGAACAATATGCTACATGTGACAAGTGTTGGGATCGACGAGGTTTTTGAATGATGCCAAATAGTTCAGGTCGAAGTTATGATCGAACATGATATTTGTTTTATATATGTTTGGTAATGAAATCGTTTAAAGTGCTGTCTCCTCGATGTTAGCTATTACTTTTATGGTATGATCGATAGTAAACGCTTGATTCTAACAAGTGGTATAGTAAATATAGTCAAGACCACGGTTTTATTAGGATTAGAGATGACTCATGTCGGAGTCATTTTGAACATGACACTTGGTGATAGGCTTGATTGAAATATAAACATAAATCTAGACAGACCGAAAAATCGAGAAAAATGTATTGGAAGCTAATTATGTATCTAGACCTATTCAAAATTGAAATTTTCAATAATTATATAAAATATCAAGATTTTCTGCAATTAATCTTTAAACTGTCGAAAATTATGTTGTTTGGCCTAATAATTTACCCTTGTTAACAACTATTATAACTTTTAGCATGAAGAAAACTTTTTAAAAAAAATTATGTTTGTGCAATAGATATATCCCTTACTAAATCTCCAATCAAACTTCTTCTTTTCACTATAAAATTAATATAACTTAAAATAAGTCAAAATAAAATAAAAGTCTTATCCTAATTCTTAATTAATGAACTAAATATTTGTTTAGCTCCACTTTTTGATATTTTATTTAATTTAATTTGATTGTTTGTTAGGTAATAAATCTCTAATCCATCACTAACCCATATATAATTGCCCCAATTTTGTCTAAACTTGTAAGCCTTTGACTTGTGCACTTTCCTCAACCACTAGGAGCAAGAAAAATAAATAAAAAAATATCACTTGAAAATATTATTTATCACTTTTTGCTTTTGAAAATATTATTTATCACTTTTTGCTTTTTGTAAATTTAAACTAAGTGAACCTTTTAGAATATTCCATCTTATAGGATCTTCATCTTTTACTTCTAAATAAGAAAAAATATCAAATTACCCCCGAATTATATCCAAAAGAGCTCTGACACACCTCAACTTCAAGGAGGTCCTATTACCCCTGAACTAATTAAAAGTGAAATTTTCACCCTCTTAGTGCCTATCTGGCACACACATGTGCCTACGTGGACACTTCAATGTGTTGCGACACATAAGCGCCACGTATGTGCCACATAGGCACTAAGGGGGTGAAAATTCCACTTTTAATTAGTTCAGGGGATAATAGGACCATCTTGAAGTTGAGGTGTGTCACAGCTCTTTCGGGTATGGTTTGGGGGAGAGGGAGGTAATTGGGTATTATCTCTCTAAATAATAATATAACTACTCGTAAGAGTAGAGGATACTGTTGTATAAAATAAATTCTTATTATTTAATTTTGTTTGAATTTCATACATAGTTGAAGCTTAAAGCAACGAATATTACCTTTTTTTTTGTATTACAAAAAATAAATTTAAATATTTTAATTCAGGAATAATAACACTTTCGATCCATCATAATTGATATTCTGATTTTTGTCTTCATAATATATGGTTGATCAAATATATTTATAACCTTCCATTGATTTTAATGTGCAACTTTGAGTCATTTATATACTAGCACTATATTCTTTGAGTTTTGTGTACTTTTTGGTTATTAAAATTGTTAGTATTATTTATATCATACACTTTATTCTACTTTAATGATCAAGATATAGCAGCCCCATTTATTCAATACAAAGTATTAAATAATATCTTTCGGCACACCACAATAATTATAGGGAGTGTTAGACATTTGGCATGTAGGTTAATATTAATTAAAAATTAGCTAGCTAAATATATAAAAATATATATTATTTTGTCTAAAAAATATATGTTTATGTATACATTATATATTAATATACAAAAACATATTAATATCTTTTAATATAATTTTCTTGAGTAGGGGTTAAAGTTGTGTACTTATCGCTCTGCCTAAATTCTACATGTGGGTTTACACTAATTATGCTGTTGTTGTAATATATAAAAATCTACTTTTCTTTCTATTATCTTTGCGAACGACTATTTATGTCAATTTTTTATAGGGAAAAGGGTTCAAAATACACCTAAATTTAGGCAAAATTTGTTATAACACGTACGCCTCAATTTTGCGGGGGTTCTATGACCCTCCTAGACCATTTATTACCGTATTTCGACGGCATATACTTGCTTAGCTGGACCACTTCAGATCCCCACGCGCTCAGTGTGTGTATGCTCGCGCAGTGGTCCATCTGACAAATATATGCCACAAAAATACGGTAAAAATAACCGGGGGGAGTCATAGGATCCCAGTAAAGTTGAAGCGTGTTACAACAAATTTTGCTAAAGTTTAAGCATATTTGGAATAATTAATCTAGGAAAACACCATGTTCTTTCCAATAATTAATTATATATAATTATAAGAGATTGTATAGACAATGATATGATACATTTGGGGAAGTGATATAGAAAAGAAATATGAAGTGTCTTAATACTATGTTAATAGGTTTCATTGAAGGGAAGTATTAGTATAGAGGATCATTTACTTATTTCAATGGAGCATTAGTTAAGTATTTATTAATAAATTAAATTTACTTTTTCTAATAATTTATTAGTCCAATTTAAAATGGCTAATTAAGAAAGTTGGCATGGAGAGATACCTAACTAATTCCACTTAATTATATGCCTACGAGGTTATATGACTATAAAGTCAAATATTATAAAAATAAGAGAAATGGAGAAATTTTTGTAATAATTTGATACGAATTTGGATTAATCGAACTAATGAATACTTAAACACTATAAATTCTAATAAGAGATACCATCAAAATTGACTTATTAGTGACGTATAAATAGGTTTAGCTGAATTTAGACGAATCAAAATGATATGTGAGCCAATATATTAAATGAATGGATCATAACCAATTCAAAGATTACTCGGGAGATGAGATGGATTGGATTAAGATGGACGTACACCTGTTATCCATCGACTATGTCTTTTGGCCTGATTTTAGGTTATGACTCGCCCTTGATTGACGACCTTGCAAAGGAACCCTTAAATTTTCAAAAAAAATAACATAAGTATACATTTTAACTTATCATATTTACACAAATTTCCATCCTTATAAAGTAATTATAAAAATTGCAACTACTTATGTATCTTCAGGATATATCAGGAACTAATTATTTATTTCGACAGGCCCAAATTCGAAAAAAAATATATATAGGGAGCTAATTATGTATCTTTACAAAGCAAAAAATGTATCTTCGTTGGATGTATTATGTATCTCGACATATCCAAAGTTGAAAAAATGTACCTGAATCTAATTATGTATCTTTATAAAGAAAAAGGTGTATTTTCGTTGGATGTATCGAGAGCTAATTATGTATTTTGACTGGCGCAAAAACAAAATTTTCAGTAATTATGCAAAATGTCAAAAAAATTTACATTTAAACTTCAAACTGTCGGAATTTATATTGTTTTCCCTAAATTTTCAAGGCATTCTGATCTTATCAATGTTTTTGTTACTCAAGTAGACAATAAATATTAAATATCAATTTAGCTCAATCCATTCAACTCTAGATCTAATTAAAATATATATATATATATATATATTTCCTTATAGTATGTTTAATTATAAGAAATTATCACTTTACTATTTACAAATGTGAACATTATGCAACCTTCAAACTATTTACAAATGTGAACATTATGCAACCTTCAAACTAAGTTTGCATTTTTTTTTTCATTCTTAGACTATAATGACATTTAATTAGTAGTTTGAATAATTATTTAAAACACATTCTTAATTACATTTTAGTGTAGCCATCATATCATAGGAAAAAAAAACTGGATGATCCCACACGTAATGCATTTGAATTATAAAGAAATTTTAATTGTTGTATAAATATTTTGTATGTATGTAAGAATTTCTTTCTCGAATTAACAATCGAAATTAATCTATAAAACTATGATCTGTTTAATATTGAATGGATCGCCGTAGTCCATTTTGATTCATACAATTCAGTCCATGTAAAAGTTGATTCATAAGATTTTTTTTTTGTTTAATTTAATATGTGATATAGAGTTATAAATAGAGAAAAAAGTTGTTTTATATTTTTATTAGGTAAATTAGAAAATAATCAAAAAAATTAAAACTTGAAACAAGGACATGCTATGAATTTTCTTAGACAATAAACAAAATGTATACTTATATTAGACAATAATTAGGTATTATAAAATAAACAAATTTATACTTATACTAGACAATAATTAGGCAATTAGACAATAAACAAATTTATACTTATATTAGACAATAATTAGGTAATAAACAAATATATACTTATATTAGACAATAATTAGGTAATTAGACAATAAAAAAATGTATACTTATATTTGACAATAATTAGGTAATTAGACAATAAACAAATTATACTTATATTAGACAATAATAAGGTAATTAGATAATAAATAAATTTATATTTATATTAGACAATAATAAGGTAATTAGACAATAAACAAATTTATACTTATATTAGACAATAATTAGGAAATTAGACAATAAACAAATTTATAATTATATTAGACAATAATTAGGTAATTAGACAATAAACAATAAACAAATTTATAATTATTAATTATATTTGGAATATAATTTTCGACGAAAATAAATTCAAATTGAGACAAGGACATGCAATGAATTTTCTTTTAAAATTAGAAACCATGCAAGTCCTTTTCATTCAAATATCAAACATATATTCCCTTTAATTTGGGCAATTTATTTAATTTAATTTAATTGTCACTATTTTGACACATTTTAATTCTTCAACACAATGAATTTCAATTGACAAATAATTTCCTTCTAAAGAAAAATTGAAGCTTTCTTTTCCATATTTATTTTGTGGAGATTTCTATTTTCTATAATCATTAAAGGCTTGAAAAATATTTTTTTTCTAACGTATATAGACCGTAGTAACACATTTGTTGAATTTTTGTTTTATTTTATTTTATTTTATTTGCATCTGGAAGGATTGAATTAATCAATTTCTTGAAAAAACTAATTTTGAAAATTTCATCACAATATCGGAACCAACATTATTGTACGAGGTAAAGTGTTGACCAGTTAAAAATATTCACGTTTAGAAAATTATGATTGAAGTTGTGCGGGACAAGATGAGAAAAGCGAGACTGAAATGATTTGGACATGTGAAGAGGCGAGGTGTCCGCATGCGTCAGGGGCGGATCTATATGCATTTTTTTAGTGCTCTGACACCTGTTAAATCCGATGGAGGCTAGGCATAATTTTATATTAAAAATAGTATAAAAATTGGTATAAGCTTCAAAAAAACATTGAGAAAACCAAGAAGATAGTTGGGTGCTTTGATTTTGATCATGCGGAACCTTAAAGCTTCGGACGTCAATATGTGTGTTCGAACCTCACGAGAACCGACGATCCCTAAATCTGGAGTCCGCCATTGGTATGCGTTATTAAGGAGGTTCGAGATGTTGGTTGTAGCTGGAGTTAGGAGAGGTAGCGGTAGGCCGAAAAAGAGGCGGGTGAGGTGATTAGACCAAATACGATACATTTCAACTTATTGCGACAAACCCTAAATCGAAAGATTTGACTATCGAGGATTAGGATAGATGACTGATAGCTAGCTGACCGAGTGTTGTCACAATTTTTATGGAAGATAATATTATTTCGGTAATCGCGTAGTTTCTTATTCTTCAATGTGTAATACTATCTATTACTTCATTTACTTAGTATATATATATATATATCATAGTCCTTTTCGTCTTAACAATATAATTTCTCCATATTGCAAGAAGTTATAAATTTCATCAAATAAAATATTAATGTTTTTTTAAATTAATTTTGAACATTATAGGTGTTTGATTATCAAAGGCACATATAACTTAAAAAAAGTATTTATCATTCTGATTTTAATTGACTAATTAAACAAGACTTTTTTTCGAGTGTAATATACACATTTTTCAAGTTTTAAAACCACACATAATATTTACGCTCTCCATTTTAATTTGTTTGACTTGATTCATAGGTTAAGTTTTATAATATTCAACGTAAATTTGGATTATATAATTTTTAATCTTGTTTAAAATAAAACATATTTATTTAAAAACAGTATAAAAAGAACTATAAATCACATTGATTAATACAACAAAGAAAAAAATGTATCTTCGGTGGATGAATCGAGAGCTAATTGTGTATCTCGAAAGATTCAAAATCAAAATTTTCAATAATTATATAAAATACCTGAAATTTATGTAATTAAGTTTCACACTGTCGGGATTTATGTTGTTTGCCCGTATTATAAAGTGTACTACATTTTAAATCAATAATTTTCTTGAGTGACTAAAAAAGAGCTGGGCCTTTGTGAAGTGAGAAAGCCCACATATTTTTTGGGCTATTCATAGGGGCAAGTTTTCTATTGTAGAACCTTTAGGTAATAGCCGAAAGTTTTAAAGTTTAACCAATTTAGATTCAATTTTGGATTCACGATACTGAAGTTGTGAATAATAGGTCTGAAGTTAGCGACCGCTGGGATCTGAAGGGATACATTGTGAGTGTAGTGCAACTTAAGATATTTGATCTGACGTCAGATTTGACGATTCTTAACTTCAGACCTATATATCTGTACCTTGAAAATTTCAACTTTATGCCCGAAATATCTCGAGTTAAATGGAAGGCGAAGTAGGAAGAAGAAGCCGTAGCAGCAATAGTAGCGGTTTCGTTTAAAATTCTCCTCTTTAGGCTAAAGATTAAATACTTTAAAAGTGGCTAGATTTTAAATAGAGATATAAAATTGCACAGTCAGCCACTTGTTATAAATTTCATTTTTTGTTGTTGATATAAATGAAGAAATATAATCCATTATTCGATTACACTGTAACAAACAAACATGAGTTCGACTAGCTAGATATATCGACTTAGACTCAACTGGACTCATTATTATATATAGTGAACTTGATAATTAAGCTCGATTTAATTTAGTTTGATCACTTAAATATTTATGTTTTAATAGCACTATCATTTATTTATTCTTTTAAAATTGTAGTGAATTTTATCAATTGTAACATGGTTAAACAACGTGTTAATATTTAGTAGGGTGATAATTTGATTTTTTTTTTTTATTGTGTATATATGCTTGAACCTAAAAATCTAGATTTATTGTCTCATTCTAATATCAATGCACTGACAGCAGACAAACAAAACAAAAAATAAAGTCAAAAAGAGGAGCAGAGAGAATATAAATGTTTAATATTGTATGCTTTTCATCTATATATTACTCTTTTTGAACCAATTTATGTGATAGCGTTCAAATTTCGAGAATCAATCAAACTATTTTTTATCATAGTCTTTTCATAAATTTTTTAAATATTTCAGGTTATTAATTATTGATTTTTTATAATATATTTTTATGTAAATGTTCTTTCAGAAATAAATTTAAAAAATTTCATTTTGTTGGATGGCCGAAGAAAAGAAAAATGATATTTGAACGAATAGAAAAGCACGATTTGCGTCTTGATAAAGTGTAGAACGGAATTGTCTTTACTGAGATCCCAGTAATCCCTTCCAGGGCGAGCTTTATTCGTAAACAATGAGAGGAGATTTATGTGCAAATGTGCGGTTAAAATGAAGAAGTTTGAATCATGAAAACTGAAAAATGGCATGTAAATTAATAGAGTCTGACTAATATATTTTTTTTAAGATATTAAAAGGATGTATATAATGTTTGCGGTCGTTTATTATTCGAAATAAGGCGAGATATTCTAGAATTAAATTTGAGGTTAAATGTATTTTTTGTTTGGGTGACACACAAGTTTATCACAAGATAAAATTTATGTTATCTACTGAATACCATAAAAGAATTTCTCAAACCCAATTCTAAATATTCTGTACTTTATTCTATCAAATTTGAAATTATTTTATTTCGTTTTTAGATAAAATAAATTAACCTACAAATTATAATCACAAAAATATAACTTTTACCTAATTTAATCCACACACCAAACTAACACATGAGGTATTGCTACAATTGAATTTTCATCCTTAACCAGAGGTCGAGAGTTAGATCCTGGTACGGAGAAAACTCTGTTAGGGAGTGCTTCTCCCCGAATGGGCCCCTACACAGCTAGGGGTGGGCATTCGGTATTTGGTTCGGTATTTTCAAAGTTCGGATTCGATAATTCGGTAATCGGTAAATTAAACTTCGGTATGGTATTTCGTTTTACCATATTAAAGTTGGAGAAGTGCAAATGTACGTTTAAACTTCAAAGAGTATGTTTAATAGAAACCTTATTTAGTATTCTTTTATTTCTTTTTACGAATATATTACCAAGTTTCAAGAAATTTTTTGGAATGACTAATACTATTGTCTATTAGGTTGGTTAGACATACATGCATACATACATACAATACATACATATATATATATATATGTATGTATATATAATTCGATATTCGGTAAATATCAAATACCAAACGGTATTAATATCTTGAACCAAATCCAATTTCGAATATCGAAATGTTAAAATTTTACTTCCAAATACCATACCAAATATCAAATTACCGAATACCAATTATCAAATTTTTTGGTTCGGTAATTTGATTTTTGGTATTTTATGCCCAGCCCTATACGCAGTGCGAATTCAGATTAGTCGAACTCCAATGCGGGTATCGGAGACCGAATGGGAACCAAAAAAAAAAAAGAATTTATCAACTAACACATGTTTAAAAAGTAGCACCTTGTACTTAGAACTAGAAGGCCTTGTTGGTTAATTCTACTCCATAGATATGTCAGACACCAAACCAAAAACAATATTATTATATCATATCTTTTTTATAAAGTGAAATGTTTTAAGTTATCTACAAATTAAATGCTTTTATTCTTATACTATATAATATAATATATCAAACATGAAATAGGAAGGTGAGTCTTGGTATAATTGATAAATTAAAGGTGTTCTCATAAATTCAAGTAGTAAAAATATTTTTTTTGCAGAAATATAAGATGAAGTTGTGCATGATAAATTTTTGAGGACCGATCTTTTAAAAAATTTCATATATAACGAGAACTTTAATACACCGAGTTCCAAAGTAACAAATGGAAAAGTTGGTGGTTAACAAATATCTAGTGAGATTATGAACCTGTCTGGGGTGTTCAAAGGAAATGTACACATTGAGTCAAATCAAATTAAATTAAGGAAAAAAGATCGATTAGCAATTTGATTGGATTTGACATTGTATAAAACAAAAAATTTAGTAATAATTAATTTGATTTGATTTATTAAAAAAGGTCAAATTGTTTTTTACAATATATTAGCTAGTGATTGCAAAATCAGTCGATAATATTATGAGGAATCACGGGTTATAACTCATCGATTTGACCCAAAAATGGTCCGTTCGCGTCGTTTCGTTCGTTTGACCACCCAAACGGCCCCGCCGACTCTAAAGGCCCACACTCCCTTGCTCCTTAGCCTGCTTGGGAGCTCCGGGACTATTTTCGGCCCAAACATGCTCGGGCCCCTAGCCCACCCACGGAACCATGGCTATAGCACACCGATTTGACCTGAAAATATCCCGTTCGTGCCTTTTGACCACCCAAAGGGCCGCGCCGGCTCCAAAGGCCTACACTCCCCTGCTCCTCAACCTGCCTGGGAGCCCCCGATCGATTTTCGACCCAAAATATGCCCGTGCCTCGTGCCCACCCACGAACCGTGGGCTATAGCACATCGATTTGGCCTGAAAATGGCTCGTTCGCGCCGTTTCGCCCATTTGACCACCCAAACGCCTAGTAATAGAGGATACGTCCGAACCCCCTTCGACAGAAAACTATATTGTTTATACATAGTTAAATTGATTTATATATATATATATATTGTAGATGTTGAACCTCCCTTCGGTGAGTTTTTCTTCAGATTTTCGACCCCCTCAGCAGACATCCTGACTCCGCCTTTGCTCTAATATTATATATTATAGATGTTAAACCGCTTTTGATGAATTTTTCTTCAAATTTTGAATCTACTCAGTACATATCCTGGCTCCGCCTCTGCTCTAATATTAGCAAAGATGATAATGACTATATATATATATATATAAACACTGCATATATAATATACCATCAAATCATATGGTGAGTACCTACATGTAATAAATCTTTTTCAACATATGTGACTAAAATATTAACACACTTGCACTAGCACACTAAAAATTGCCAGCATGGAAATGATTAAGACATTATTATAGTAAAGTAATATAGATCACAGCTATATATTTTTAAATTTACACCAAAATACGTGTGCAATTTTTGTCATTCCACTTAATACACAAAATTTATATCAACTTTATAGCAACCCACCCACGAATTGCCCACGCTTTTACTAGCAAAAATAGATACTATATATATTACTAATATATAAGTAGTAAGAATCACATTCACAAATAATTGTTTATCCAAACACACACACGCACATTTTTATATATATTATCAGCGTATATAAGTTACGATTCTACGTATCAACATATTGTCAACACTTATAAGTGTCGAGTCGGAAACAGTTTCAGAATTTGAAGTTTTTGAATTCTGGTGATCCCTTGCTTGCCACTGAACCTACAGGTCATTTATTGGAGTTCAGCAGATATACAGAGTCAGAATCAAAGTTGCAGAATTCTACAGAATTTGTACCGTATATTGTAGATCATCCTCTGAACCAACAACAACTATCAATGTGCCCATATACGTAAAGAGTCTATCCGTCCCAAATATTGTACATCTGCCTCTGAACCAACACCAACTATCAATCTATCCGTGCCATTTATTGTACATTTGTATCTGAACCAACACCAACTATCAATGCGCCCATATACATAAAAAGTCTATCCGTACCATATATTTTACATTTGCCTCTGAACCAAAACCAACTATCATACACCCATATACATAAAGAGTCTATTCGTACCATATATCGTACATCTTCCTCTAAACCAACATCATCTGTATCTGAACCAACACCAACTATCAATGCGCCCATATACATAAAAGTTGATCCATACGACCATACCATATATTGTACTTCTGCCTCTAAACCAACACCAACTATCAATGCGCTCATATACATAAAGAGTTCATCCATACCATATATTATACATCTGCATCTGAAACAACACCAACTATCAATACGCCCATATACACAAAGAGTCAATCCGCACCATATCTTGTACATCTGCCTCTGAACCAACACCAACTATCAATACACACATATACATAAGAGTCTCAGCTTCGATATATCGATAGAATAAACTACGTACGTTGTGCGCTGTCAGTATATATAAGTTAAATTCTACATGTCTGACCTTTCACCTACCCCAAAGTCAAGAACAAACACCAAACATCCTATATATCGTGGTATACGATGTAGAAGTGGTAAATGGGTGTCAGAAATTAGACAACCAGGTAAAACAACAAGAATATGGCTAGGTACTTACCCTACACCACAAATGGCTGCTGCTGCCTATGATGTTGCTGTCTTAGCACTTAAAGGTTGTCAAAATGTTGTACTAAATTTTCCTAATCATGTTGATTCATATCCAAAGCTCCCTCCCTCACCATCTCCCACTGATATACAACGCGCCGCGGCCACCGCGGCAGAGGCAATGGCTTATCGAGGCGATGATGATCGGTCGTTGGGAAGCAGTAGTGGCGGAGCTACATGTAATGAAGGAGGTTCAGTTGAATTCCCTTCGTCTTCAGAAAATTATGCCATGCAAATAGGTAAGCACATTCATATACTCATATTTAATTTGACCGTGCATGAAGTTTAAGAAATTTTAAAGATTGTCACTATATAAGTTAAACAATTTTCAAATTTAGAAACATGTCATTTTTATGAAACTTGTTAACATAAATAGTTGTTTCACCCAACTGTTTAAACTAAAAATAGTTTCGCGAATATATAATATATTATAATTCATGTATAATATGCGTATATTTTATGTATACAAATAGAAAAAACTCTCTGCATCTAACCAACTATTTGTGAAAAAATCCTATATAAATTGTATCTCTTCTATTTTTAACCATATTAATTTGGGTCAGGGTTCAAATTTCATGTGTGGCATACTCGTATTTTTACAAAACTCATATTAAAAATTCTGATTATGCCGCTACATACTCGTATTTTTACAAAACTCATATTAAATTTTCTGACTCAGCCTCTACATACTCGTATATTTAGAAATCTCATATTAAAAATTCTGACTCTGCCGTAATATACTTGTATTTTCAGAAAATTCATACTAAAATTTCTTACCCTATCACTACATACTTGTATTTTTGAAAATCTTTATTCTGACTCTACCGCTGCATACTCGTATTTTCAGAAATTTCATATTAAAAATTCTAACTCCGCTATTTTCAGGGAGTACACAAATGGTTAGGGATGAGGAGGAATATGTTGATGAAGAAGCATTGTTTGATTTTCCAAGTTTGATTGTTAATATGGCTGAGGCAATGATGCTAAGTCCCCCAAGAATAAATACATTTCCATCAGAAGATTATTCATCAGGAGAATTTGATGGTGAAAGTCTTTGGAGCTATTAACGATCAGAGACAGATTCAGAATTTAGAATTATAATGGAATTTAGAAATAGAAAAAGAATATAATTTTAGAATTATAATGGAATTTAGAAATAGAAAAAGAATATAATTTTGTTATAGGCATGAGTAACTAGTAGTAATATATAGTATATTTTTCATTTGTACATGTAATTGAAGTTGAAATTTGAAAATTTAAATTTTGCAGTTGTGATTTTCTGAACTTGTTATGTTTGGACATGTATTTTATTTGAAAAAAAGAATTAAATATTATGAGTGAAAGTGAAATTTCTCTGATAAGCTGATTTAGATCAATTTTTAAAATCTTGAAAAAAAAATTATCAAAATCTGACCAAATTTTCTGATCAAACAGATATATTTACAAATGTTCAATTTAATACATAAAATTATTTATTATAACATATTAAAATATATTTATTTAATAATATAAAGTGCAAAGACATGAGTGCTATAGCTTTTTTGTAATGAAAACGTGGTTAAAGAGGCTTTGTCGGTCTGCTTGAAGATAAATGACAAGTACTTCTGACATCCGATTAAATCCGACGCAGAATGCAGAATATGTATAATTTTATAAAAAATATAGAAAAATTTATATAAGATGGAAAGATGTATCCATTGGATCAGGAAAATAGTTGGATGTTTTGATTTTCAGACAGAACTTTAATGCTTTGGGTGTTGATAAATGTGTTCGAACCTTCCGAGCATCCATGGTCCCTAAATCTTGGATCCACACAGAAACGGGAGTGCTATCTCAGGAATGAACCCAATAATACACGAATTCGAATTTAATCAGATTTCAATACGAATATCGAACACGTATAATTAAAAAACTAAGAAAAGAAAACAAGAACCTCCTTAAAATTAACTTAGATGAATAAACGAGAAATTAAGATCTCTTTGCCACTTATAAAATAATTAAAAGAAAATAACCTTTTTCAAATCGCTTATCTATTAAAATGAAGTTCTCTTATAAAAGAGATAAAATTAAAAATTTCATACTAATTAATTAAATAAGGAATATTGTCTTTGTTAATTTAAAATTTTTGATAAAATAATCACACTCTTCAACTAGTTAGTTATAAAATAACATAGTATAAGTCACTTTAATTGGATTAAACAATGACACTTATCATGATTAAAGATAATTAATCCTATGAATATAGCTAATCATGTGTGAATAACTTAATTTGGTTGTCCTAAAATTACTTGATTATATAAATACTTTATACATTATCAACACATAATAAAATATTTATCTTAGATGCCCCCTTAACTATGATCAAATTTGCTACGACACACTCCAACTTCACAGGGGTCCTATTACTTTCCTGAACTAAATTTTAATATGTTTTTGTCAATCTTTTTAACTGACGTGATACCTTTAGTCAACCTTTTTAGTTGACGTGACACTTTTGACGTGAGCCTCGTTTTATATAATAAAGATGTCACGTCAGCACAAAAGAGTAACAAAAATACTCTAAAATTGAGTTTCGGAGGTAATAGGACCACGAACCATGTTGATCTAGGCTTTTATAGTGTCGGAAATGAACCTGTCGATTGAACACTAATCGATCCGGCCGACCCAACCATCCTGATCAGTTAGACAAACTTAGGTCATAAGACTTAAATTTAGGCCTTCTCTCAGCTTTAATATCATACTGAAGTGTATACATATGATCGAATAAGAACTTATTCTATCCACTAGAGTCATGAAAACAAGCTGCGTTGATCCATGTTTTTATAGGTTGGACACTAACCGACCCAATTACTGGCCTGACCCGTTAGACAAATTTAGGTCACGAAACTTAAATTTAGGACTTCTATTAGCTTTAACATCATACTGAATTGTATATACATGATCGAATAATTGAGAACCTATTCTATCCACTAGAGTCATGAATACAGGCCGTGTTGATCCATGTTTTTATATGGTTGGACACTAACCGACCCGACCGACACAACTACTAGCCTGATCCGTTAGACAAACTTAGGTCATAAGACTTAAATTTAGGACTTCTATTAGCTTTAACATCATACTGAAGTGTATATATATGATCGAATAATTGAGAACCTATTCTATCCACTAGAGTCATGAATACAGGGCGGCGTGTTGATCCATATTTTTATACGATTGGACACTAGTCGACCTGACCCAACCGATCTGACCTGTTAAACAAATTTAGGTCACGAGACTTAACTTTAGGACTTCTATCAGCTTTAATATCATATTGAAATGTGTATATATATATATATATATGATCGACTCATCTAAAAATTTAATTAAATTTTTGTTGTTATAACTTTATAAAGAACCACTTGCTTTACAACACGTTGGTTATAATTTTCACATATTCCAATAACTTAAATACTATAATGATAAATTGCTTTCTATTGAAGGAAAAAATTGAACAATAGAAAAGGACATGTAGGTCGGCCATAAATATTTTTAAAGCAAAGTCAAACTTTTATTAAAAATCATTCAACAATTTCACAATTGCGGCTTCTCAATAGATATGATTAGATTTTGAAAAGTGACATACAAGAAAATATTCATGTTCTTTTTTATTTATTTATTTATGTCGTTCGAGGTTTATATTAAGATTCAATTAAGTTTAAATTCACACATTATAGGTATCCTATTTTCATTCTTATCTAGCTGTTTGTTATCTTATTGTGTACTTTTATATTTTTTATTTGTTTATTAGTTATACTGTCATCTGTCTTGAGTTGGGGATCTATCGACAACAGTCTATCTACTTCACCTGCAGTGGCGGAGCCACAACCAACGAAAGGTGGTCAGATGAACACCCTTCGTCGAAAATTTTTTTGAGTATATAGGTTAAATGTAGATATTTATGGTTATATACATGTTGTTGCACACCCTTGATAAGCTAGAGAAGCATAGTCTAGTGGTCAAGAGTGTGCATTTCCGCATCAATAACCCGGGTTCGAACCTTGGCAGGTGTAGCAACGTTTTATTTTCTTTATTTTTTAAACAGTTCTTTACCCAAGAAAAATATGAACACCCTTAACAAAAAGTCTGGCTCCGCCACTGTTCATCTGAGGTAGTGATATAGACTGCATACACTTTTTGTAATGATTTATTTTATGGACAAGTTATATTATTTTCAGTCCAAATAAGATAATGTCTAATGTCGTCGGAAACGAATTGGTAGGGGGCTGAGATCTTGAGACTGGATCAAGAAAATCCTACTGCTCCGTCAGTCAGTCCTCATGTTGAACAGTCTATGGAGAATCAGGATCTAGCCTTGCGATTAAGTCCCCCGAGCCCAACAAAAGAGGCTCTCGAAAGAGAGCTTTCTTCGTCTGAAAATAGGGAAGTTATATAAGGGATGTATCGGAAGGAACAATAAGGAAACTCGATTTGAACAGTGAAATTCATTGTAGTTCTTGTTTTTGATATTTGTATTATTGTTTATTATGTTTCATTTATCACGTCATTGCTTTGTTGTTGTTCTTATTCTTTTCTTATCTTCACTTTTTCGTAATTCTTTGTACTTGAATCTGTTGCGCACTTGAGCCCTGCAAGGTCATTTGACAACAGACTCTCTACTTCTACGAGGTAGTGGTATGATCTACGTATATTTTTTCTTTTCCAGATTTCACTCATAGAATTTCACCTAGGTATGTTGTTATTAGTCTTTATCTTTCATACCAAACGACTCGTAAAAATTAGACATCCTCGTAACACGTGCATGAATAAAACACACGGTTGCTACTAATAATGTCCATCAAGTCATTAAATTGATTTAATAACCTATGCAAGTTATTATTTATTAATGTACAATATTTATGATATGACAACTTTATCTAATGTACATGGACACATTATGAACACATTAAAGTGTTACCTAATCTAAATTCTTAAAGTTTGATGTTAACGTTTTGCTGTAGTTATTTTGTTTTGAGTCGGGGATCTAATACTATCTTATAAAATAGGGATACAATCTACGTATATTCTATTTTCTTCGAATCACATTTATGAAATTATACTGAATACATTATTATTGTTATTAAATCTGAGGTTCACATTTTTTGATGCAAGTCGAATTCTATGAGCATTTTGAAGTTTATGACAAGATATAGAAATACCACGAAAAAAGATCATATATATATAGAGAGAGATTATTGTTGAAACGCCACCAAAAATAAAGAATTTTTGAGAGAATATTCATTAGAAATGTTCTCGATGAGCCAATTTTTCGATGAATTTCATAAAAGAATTTGATTTATTAGTATATATAATTTAATTTCAACCACCAAAAAATGTGATGCAGCGGATGAAACTATTCCTCCCTTAATCAGAGGTTTCGGATTCGAGCCCTAGGTATGAAAAAACTCTTGGTAGGAAGCGCTACCCCCGAATGAGCCCTACCTGATGTGACTCTGGATTAATCAGATGCGGGTACCGAACACCAGATACAAAACCCAAAAAAGGAAAAAAAAATAAAAACTTAATTCCAAAATAATAAAAATTCAAACATCACAATCTCTCAATACCAAACATGTTATATCAGTCATACATTTTTCTTTACTGGTCCCTGCAATAGTAGGTTTTCCCTCTCCTTTTTTTCATGACAATTGACAAGGACTTTTTAATTAGGTTAAAAGTTTTTTAATTTTTTTTATTTTATATACAATCAGACAATTTACAGTTTTTTATATGGTAATTATGATTAATTTCTTATGATATTTAATTATTACTTGGTAATTATGTTTATTATGTTTCGATTGTGATTTTATTTTGTTGTAGTTATTGTTCCTTTTCTTTGTATGCCGCTTTAGAATACTTCCTATATTATTTATGATAGCCTTCATTTCTTTTGCTTTCTCATTTTAAAATCTATTTTGATATACGTTATTTGAGTCGAGGTTTCTTCAGAAATAATCTCTCAACCTCCACGTACGTGGTAGGAGTAATATTTTTGTACTCATGCATTAGTATCAGACCATTAGTATAGGGAAAATAAAAGGGTGAAAAATACCTAATAATTATTTAAAATAGATTAATTTTACTCTTCATTACATTTTTTGATTGAAAAAATGTCCTCGTGATTACAATCTGAGCTCAAAAATACCCTCCAACTATCAAAACTGATCAAGAATATCTCTCCTTTCTAACCGTTGTTTCGAAACAAGAAAAAAGGGTCAATTTTACCCTAACACTATTCAAAAAAAAAAAACAATTTTATACAAATAAAAAAGATAACGTTACTTATACATAAAATAAATTCACACTCGCTTTCATTACATTCTTTGATTAAAAAAAAATGTCCTCGTGATTACAATCTGAGCTTAAAAATACCCTCCAACTGTCAAAACTAATCAAGAATAATACCTTTCCTTCTGACGGTTGTTTCAAAACAAAAAAAAACTGGATCAATTTTACCCTTACATTATTGGAAATAAGATAATTTTATACGAATAAAATAGATACCGCTACTTATGCATATAATAAATTCACACTCTCTTTCATTATATTCTTTGATTAAAAAAAAATGTCCTCGTGATTACAATCTGAGCTCAAAAATACCCTCCAACTTTCAAAACTGATCATGGATAATACCTTTCTTTCGAACCGTTGATTCGAAACAAGAAAAAAAAAGGTCAATTTTATCCTTACACTATTCAAAATAATACAATTTTATACAAATAAAAAAGATACCGCTACTTATGCATATAATAAATTCATTAACTCTAAATTCTAAATTCGTCTGCTTATTAATAGTTCCAAAGACTATCAACATTTGAGTCTTTTGGTGAATAATCTTCCATGGATGTTGAGTTTATTCTTGGGGGACTTAGCATCATTGCCTCAGCCATATTCACAAGCAAACTTGGAAAATCAAATAATTCTTCCTCATCAACATATTCCTGCTTATTTCCTGAACATAGTGACGGAATCAGAAATTTTATAATAATACGAAAAAAAAATTCACACATGAAATTTGAACCGCGACGTAAAATAATATATTTAACTATACCTTTGTTACTAGAAAAGTAGAAGATTCCCTTTCTATTAGGGAGATTCAACCGTTTATAAATACTTTTTCGATCAGTTTTATTTTATTTTACGTGAGAGTTGTTTCTTAAACTTTTCATTTTACCTTTAGTGACATGTTTTATACATGTAGAGATGTCATAGCAGATTCTAGATCTACGAATTTCAAAAGTTTTTTTTTCTTTATTATGTTTGACCATAAATTTTGAAATAATTACCTAGATTTTTAAAAGTTGTATTTAATACCTGTTTGGCCATGAAATTTGATCTTTAAATATTTTCAAGTTTCCAAAAACTAGCTTAGACCAGTTTTTGGTACTTCCATGGAAAAATCTTTCACATTTTTCTAAGTAAAATGCATGACAAAACACAACATTGAATTTCAAAAAAAAAAAAAAAAACTTCAAAATCTAAAATTTTCAAGTTTCAACTTCAAATCTGTAGCCAAGAGGGAGCTTAGACTACGAATATTCATAGTCAAATACCCCAACAACAAATGAAATATGGAAGCATATATTTGTGTTTACCTATGTCCACAACATAATTTTCCGACGAAGAAGATTCAATCAAAGTACCCCCTTCATTACCCGTACCTCCGCCGCCCTTACTCCCCGACGACCGATCATCCTCATCGCCTTTTTGACCCATCATCGCTTCCTCGGTAACCGCAACACATCGTATATCTTCTGGAAATATTTTTCAAGTAAAATACATGTCCACATACAACATTTTTCAACTTTAAATCTATGATCAAACGAGAGCTTACACTAAAAACATTCATACTCAATTAACATACCACAAAAAAAAAAAAAAAATGAACTAGGCAACCATATATTTATATGTTTACCTATGTCCACAGCATAATTTTCCGACGAAGAAGATTCAATCAAACCACCCCCTTCATTACCCGTATCTCCGCCGCCCTTACTCCCCGACGACTGATCATCATCCTCATCGCCTTTCTGACCCATCATTGCTGCCGCGGTAGCCGCGGCACGACGTATATCCTCCCTAGATGGTGAGGGAGGGAGCTTTGGATATGAATCAACATGATTAGGAAAATTGAGTACAACATTTTGACAACCTTTAAGTGCTAAGACAGCAACATCATAGGCAGCAGCAGCCATTTGTGGTGTAGGGTAAGTACCTAGCCATATTCTTGTTGTCTTACCAGGTTCTCTAATTTCACAAACCCATTTTCCACTTCTACATCGTATACCACGATATATAGGATGTTTGGTAATAGTTCTAACACATTTTTTGTTGTCAACTATGATGTTTGGTAGTACTAGTTGGCCACTAGTAGTATGTGAAGGGTCATCCATAATCCATATATATAACAAGTGTGGAAAATATGTCTATAGTATATTTATAATATACTCGATCTGTCAGTGTATTGAAGTTAAACTCCTGTTTACATGAAGGATGTGCATGTGACAATAAGTGTAGAATTTAACCTATATATATACCAATAACATAACTTTAATACTCGATCTGTCAGTGTACTGAAGTTAAACTCCTGTATACATAAAGGGTGTGTGACGATAAGCTAGCGTAGAATTTAACCTATATATACTGATAACATAATTTTTATATAATTTTATATGTACGCTGTTAGTGCACTGAAGTTAAATTCTTACGAATATACTAGTTAATATGTGTCTATGTATAGTGTACCTCAACGTGCATGCATACTATAATATGAGACGAGTTGAGCAGAATTCAATAGCTTTGACTCGGACTCTATATTTGTGAGAAAAAAAAAAAACTACTAGATATGTAAAGATGTAACGAAATGAACTGTAGATTCGGTGGCAACCAAGAAATCACCGAAATCCTGGATCTGTTTCTGAGTTGGCTAGATTTGCGATAGTGTATATATATGTTTGATGAGTGGATCGATATATCGATATATATGTAGAATTTTTAAATATGTTTGATGAGTGGATCGATATATCGATATTCGATATGTAGAATTTTTAACTTTTATACACTAACTATATATATGCATGTGTGTGTCTCACATCCTATAAATTATAACTTTATAAGTATATATATGTGTATGTGAAAAAAAAAAAAAAAAGTTAAAAGCGTGGGCAATTCGTGGGTAAATTGCTACTTTACAAAGGTTGATTTATTATAAGATTTTTGTTTTATTAATTGACATGATGTGACATAAAATTGCACACGTATTTGCAAAAGAATTTGGATTTAATAGCTGTTATCTACTGTACAATATAGTTCATTTGCACGATGAGCCAAGTTGAATCCAACTAATAAGTGGCGGGGTCAGAATTTTCATCGAGGGGTTCAGAAGTAAACACATGAACTAGCTGAAGGAGGTTCAACATCTACTATATCTACGTAAAAAATATTTTTAACCATGTAATAACAGTATAAAAATGGAATAACTTTTCGTCAAAGGGGGTTCGGATGAACCCCTGGATGAAAGGTGGCTCCGCCCCTAGTCCTACCTGAGCCCAATCGAGGGGCAACTCAATAAATTTGGTGGAGTTAAGCCAAATCTTAATAAAAGGTTTCAAGTATATCAGATAAAATTAGATTTTGTGTGCATCACACGTGTATATCGTACATCTTAAGGGTGTTTCACGCGTCTTATGTGCATCCTGTATAGCCCAAACAAATTGGTGGGCTTGCTATCTCCATAAAGGCCCAATTTTATTTTCAAAAGGCCCAATTAGTTATTGGAGTTTTCATTAGGGCCTTACATTACTAGACATTATATTGTTCTCTCATATATCTCTTGTTAGGGATGTCAAATGAACGGATTAAATTAAATTTACGTATGTTAGAATACGTTGAAAGAGCGGGTAATGAGCCAATCCACTTAATTCTTATTAAGTTCTAACTTCTTTATTTTTTTTCTTATAATCTATCTAAGTACATAATTCGACGAATTCTTTATTATGGCAATATATAAATACATTTTTTAAGAATATTACGATAAGGTCTTTCAAGGGTTAATTTGGATGACATATCAACCCAATTTTCAGATGACCTGAATTGAGGGATCAAAACGAGTTGAGTTAATAAATAAGCTGAATTCATTGACTAATTTTCCGCCCCCACCTTTCTTCATTCTTGTTTGATATTATCCCGAACTTAGTGGTTAAACTCTACTGAATCCTGCGGAATAATAGCTCGAGCCCATCGTAAAAAGCTTGAGTTGGGTTGACCCATATAGGCTACTTGAAAGCCCAAAGTAGTCCAACACTTGTCCAGCTTCTCCAAAAGCCCAAAGGCCCACATCCTAATTATGAGAAAGATAGGCAACATATCTCCTATTGGTTTATGCGTTCGTACACATCTTTTCTTTGTTTCTCGCGCATATTTTGAATAACAGATAAAGATCGAAAAGGTCAAATTTTTTGATGATTCCATCACCTATGACTGAGTTGCGAAAACTTCTGATGCATGTAGGATAAGTCGCCATACCTTATAAATCAGGCGGCGAGTTTTCTTGAACTTCTTTCTCTTGACACATTTCTTGGCATGACTTGAAGCTAATAGTACAACATATAGCTTCCTCATCGGAATTATTTTTGTTTTCTATCGAAGATAATGATGTTTTAAACGAGTGATCTCTTTCTAAATTTATGCCAATTTAAGATCTGATATGCACGAAATTGAGTTACTATTCGTTTATGAACTATAGGAAATTACTTTGAAATAGTCGCGACTGTTATAATAGTCAACTACTATATTCAAACTTGTAGATACAAGACTTACTAATATTAGAAGGGTGTTAGTCTAACTAATTTCTATATTTGTTGTGAGGAAAGTGCTGTATGAATTAGTCATACATTATTTTATGCAAGAAAAAGATAAACTAACTAATACATAAATAACTAAATCTGACATAAAATTATACAATCTCTTAGTCCCGTTTTACGTGACACACTTTTCTTTTTAATCCGACTCAAGAAGAATGTCACGTTTCTTTATTTAATAACTATTTAAAGTCACATTTCCTATTTTACTTTTATTGGTCCCACCTAATTTTAAAGATGGTACTTTTTTTATTTTTTTTAAAAGAACAATTTAGTAAACTTCACAAATCTTTACTATTTCTTAAACTCCACACCTAGTTAAAAGGTGACATACAAAATGAGACGATGAGAGTATGATGCATATATTCGTTGATAACTAATATCTGTTTACTTCCTCCGTTTCATATTAATTGGTCATTTTTCTAAAAATAGTTATCTCATATTACTTGATCAACTTACTAATTAAGAAACATTAATTTATTTATTTTCATATTGCCCTTACAATTATTTTTTATTGAAAGTGTTCAAACTTATTTGTAATGATTTCTTAATCGCCGTATTAAATGAAATATGCTCAACTAATATGAGACAAGGAAAATATTAATATCTACGTAATTTTAACCAGCTACGAAATGATGGTTGTGTAGCATGTGGTTGAATTAAGTTGTGATTTGGCAAAAGGGGTGTGGTACAGTGGACGAGGCTGCTCGTCCCTTAATCAGAGGTCTCGGGTTCGAGTCTTGGGTATGGAAAAATTCTTGGTAGGAAACGCTACCACCCGAAAGGGGCCCTATCCAGCGCGAATCCGAATTAATCGGACTCTAATGCGAATACTGAACACCGAATGAAAAAAAAAAATATATGATTAAAAAGAAAAAGTAGTAGTTATATATGTTTTTCTTCTAGTTTCCATTTTGGTTATTTTATTTTCCACTTTGGGTCAATGGGGGACACACGGGTGCTACACATTTTGTGTCACTTTAATTAAAGTACTAATATTATTCCAAAAAGAATTTGTTGTATTAATTAAATGTTTGTTTGACTTGTGTGTGAATATATCCCCACTAGACCTAAATAAACTTAAAACTTTTAATAGTCTCTCCATTTTATTTCATGTGATATATTTTTAATTTGTCTCAAAAAAATATATATATTTTTTTATAACTGTTTACAGACACATTTCTTCTTTCATCCTTATTGGTTCTACCTAATTTTAAAAATAGTATTTCTTTTTTGTTAATTATGTATCTTTACAAAGAAAAAAATATCTTCGTTAGATGTATTATGTCTTTCGATAAATCCGAAATTGAAAAAGATATATTGAAAGTTAATTATGTATCTTTACAAAGAAAAAATATATCTCATTGAATGTATTGAAAGCTAATTATGTATCTCAATATATTTAAAATTAAAATTTTCAATAGTTACGTAAAATATTAATTTTTTTTTATAATTAAACTCCAAAGAATTTATATTGTTTACACCATCACTTATATATATTAAAAAAAAATAAAAAATCACATACAAGAAAATTTAGCTTCACTTCAAAAACGTGTTAAAAACAATAGTTTAAATAAATTAATAAAAAAATATGATATGATGTCACATTTGTAGAGACAAATAAATTTGTCACTTAGAAAGTATGAGAAAGTATGTATCACCCGTGTGTGTTGCAAAAAGCTAGACACTTTGAAACTTCATGTCCCATTGACCCAAACAATTAAATTAAAAAAAATAAAAAAATCTATCGAAAATAATTTTTTTATTTTCACAAAATAATAGTGAGGGATGCGTATGCTCTATCCTATTTTAACTTACTTGTGAAATTATTTTGAATATATTTAGAGCCGTTAATATGGACCAGACCAGTAGGGCCGGCCCGACCCGACCTGTAATTTAATGGAGTTGGACTTCAATTTTTGCAGCCCATTTAAGAACAAGGTTTTTTAGTCTGACCCGAATAAGCCCGTGGCCCGTGGGGCTTGAGCAATGTGGGTTGGGCCAGCCCGTAAGTCAAATGCGTGCAACTATTTAGATTGTTTATTAGTATTTTTATTTGGTTCTAAGGATATCATATCAAAAGTTATTTAATTTCGCTACTAGAAGTATTTTTTAGGGTGTTGGAGATTTGATTAATAAGTATTAACACTATTTAATATTGTTTGGTAATATTTATGTATATTAACATTCTAAAATTAAATTATAAAATATTAATTTTTAATAAGTGGGCTGACCCATGAGGCCCGCAGCCCACAGAGTAATGGTGTGGGCTTGGTGTTTTTGATCCATCATTTTGATGGGCCGACCCAGTCTGACCCGTCAAATTCAAAGCCCATGTGGGGTAGCCCAGATGGGATGGGCCGACCCGTATTGACAGCTCTAAATATATTATTGTGTAAAAAATATACGAAAGAAACTACTCCGGGCTCGACGTCAATTTATTTGTCTTACTTTTCTTTGAGGATGCATACGCTCTATTCTATCTTGACTCATTTGTGAAATTACTCTCTCTATATATATATATTATATTGTTGTGTAAAAACTAAGCGAAATGTACTACTCCGATCTGATTCGATCCGACCTTTATTTCAATTTGTTTGTATTATTTTTTTTCTTGTCCATTTTATAAATAATATTTTTTTTCTTTTTCGACGACTCTTTTCACATCAGAGGAAGTGGTATATATGGACTGCAAACACTTACCCTCTTTAGATCCACTTGATGAAAATATACTAGATATGTTGTTATTTTCATCAACTCTTTAATTTCCGCTTTCATATGACTATTTTTAAGACCCTAAGATTAAAAAATATTTTGATATATCTTTGTAGAATGATTTGTTCAAAAAGAAACTTCTTTTTTTTTCGATAACTTTTTTCACCTCTGAGGTAGTGGTATGAATTGCGAACACATACCCTTTTCAGACTTCACTTGATAAAAATATATTAGATATGTTATTGTTATTTTCTATAATTTTTTTATAACTTTTCATATGACTATTTTAAGACCTTATAAGACTAAAGAATATTTTGGTATATATATATATATACAAAGATATAAAAGTTTGTTTTCAATTTCATAAACTCCGTCTTAATTTAAAACATGACAAATAAATTAAAACAAAGATAATATATGGTGTAATTTTTCTCTTATTAATATAATAAAAAATATATATTAAAATATTCATCAAAATTTAGGGATATGCATGCATGCCAGCTCACTACTTCAATCAAGTCTCTTTCTCCATTTTTTCTATTCACATGCAAATACTTTATTCAATATTTTATACAAGTAAAATATGACCCTACAAAGAATAAATAGAATGAAAATTGACCTTTGTTCTCGTAATATTATAACTTTTAGCAGCCAAAAAAAATATATATGCGTGTTTATATCGTAGCCACGTGTTACTATCTTGTTACTTAATTCACAATCCAATTATATCCACAAAGTCTATAAAAACAACCTTCATTTCACAAAATTCATAGCCCTTCAGTCACTACAAAGTTTGAATACTATCGATTATTGCAACAGTCCGCAACTATTTATAAAAAAATGAATAATAATAATAATAATAACTTGATTTCGTGTTTTTCTGATTCTAGTATGGCAAATCTAGAGAGAGATCACTCGCAAGAAATATCATCGTCATCTTCAGAAAAATCAGGAGGAGGATTACTACTAGCTGCGAACCGACCCAAGAAGCGTGCAGGGAGAAAGAAGTTCAAGGAAACTCGTCACCCGATTTATAGGGGAGTGAGGAGGAGGAATAATAACAAGTGGGTTTGCGAGATACGTGAACCTAGTGAACAGAAAAGAATATGGCTAGGGACTTATCCTACTCCAGAAATGGCGGCTCGGGCTCATGATGTTGTTGCATTGGCACTTCGAGGGAATTTAGCGATATTGAATTTCGAAGACTCTAGTTGGCGGTTGTCAGTACCGGTGTCAAAAGATCCTAAAGAATTACGTCAGGCTGCTATGATAGCTGCTAACGCATTCCATCAAGATTCTGATGAGTCAGTTGGGGTCGATTATATGAACCAGGAAATTAACTCTAATGATGTTGTTGTTGATGGGGCTAGTGGAAGTGACAATAACATACAAAATATGAACATTTTATGTTGTAATAATTGGGGAGAAAATAATGAAATGTTGGAAATAGAAGGATTATCATGGCAAGAAAAGATGGCTGAGGGGCTTTTATTTTCACCAACTCCTAGATTAGGTAGTTGTTTCAGTTGGGATGACGTGGAAAGTGACGTGGAAGTTTCTCTGTGGAGTTATGATATTTGATTATATATGTTGCTCGGACTCGAATTTGGGTATCTGATATGGCTGCGCCCAGTGGTGGCGGACTCAAGATTTAGGCGTCGTGGATGCTCCGGAGGTTGGAACACATGTATTGACATCCAAAGTTTTAAGATTTCGCTGAAAATCAAAGCACTCAACTATCTTTTTGGTTTCGAGGGTGCTTTTTTTTCCAGCTTATATCAATTTTTGTACATTTTTATATAGTTATACCTATTCAGTGTCGAGTTTAACGGGTACCGAAGGCCGAAGCACCACCGATTTGAACCAAGATCTGCCCCTGATTGCACTACGAATATATATATATATATATATATATATATATATATATATATATATATATATATATATATATATATATATATATATATATATAGGTTGGACTCTTCATCACCTAACTTTTAGGATTCAGGATTATGGATACGAGTCATGTGGATATATTGATGTATGTTATAACATATATATATGAAGTATATATTTCGATTGATTAAAGTTAATAAAATTTAATTCTATATAAATATCTAATATTTTACAATACATATTCAACGTAGTTCGACATGTAAAGTCTAAAAATAATAGAATATATGCAAGTCTTATTATATTCGTGCATATCTTTGTAGGATAGAGAGACTGTTTACATTTAAATTTGATGTAAATAGTTTATACTTTGCATGTACTGATCTTCTTATATAAACATGCTGTCAATATCAATAAAAATCTAATTAAATTATTGCAGATTAATCTCCACCATGAAACTTTATAGTATGGACCTCTTATCTTTATGCATATTTATATCTTCTTGATTGAGAAGCTTTTTAAGTTTCATCTTGGATTTTAGTATTTTTTGGACTTTAATATATTTTGCTTTTCAAATATATATTAGTATGTGTCCTCATCTTTACATGGTTAACTTAATTTACGTATTAAGCATTATATAATACACACAAAAAGAATTTCAAAATTTAAATTGAAAACGGCAACGCCACTGTCAGTAACTCAACAATATACCCCGTATATTTCCACATAATAGAGTGTACATTATCTGTGCTTCTACTTTTATGAAGTAGAGAAGCAGCTCACGAATGATAGTGGCTACGTCACTGCCTATTATATCAAAAAAAAAAAAGTTAGTTTAGAAAATATTTTTCAAAACATACAAGCCAACCAAACATAAGAAAATTGAAAAATATTTCCGTTCATAACAAACACACCCTACGTCACTGCCTATTATATCAAAAAAAAAAAAAAAAGAATGTTCACATATGACCATAAAGAAAATTAAACCCCCCACGTCAAAAACGTGTAAAAAATAATTCTTAAACAATTAAAATTAATAAAGTAAAAAATATGATATGATGTCACACTTTGTAGAGACAAATTTGTCACTTAAGTATGAGAAAGTGTGTAGCACCCGTGTGTATGTGCCGCAAACACTATGACACTTTCTGTCTCATTGACTCAAAATGATTTTTTTTTTTTTTTTTACTTTTCGAGTTTTATTTTATGGGAGTTTAATAGACTATCTATATAATTATTAAATACATCTGGGTTATTCTGTAATTAGTTATTCTTCAGTTCTCTATATATACACCTGTAACCCCTTCAATATCAATAAGATCAATTATTATTAAATTATATCATGGTATCAAAGCTAGGGTTTCTTCTTCCGCCCAAACCCTAATCTCTCCTCTTTTCCGACGTGTGTGCGCCGCCGCCACCGTCTACACCACGCTGCACGGCCTCCCTCCTCCGTCGTAGGTCGGCGCCATGGACAAGGTTGTTGATCCTCTGTCAAATTTACCGTTTGGAGTAAAATTACTGCTCAGGAATCTCCACAACCTCATCCCCAAAAAATTATCTGACAACAACTACCCGGCCTGGGCACTTAACGTCCGCACCGCCCTCGCAGCCAACTTGCTGCTCGGATGGATTGACGGTGCGGAGAAGCCGCCGCCCGAGACAGCCGAGAAGGATGGCGTCATGCTCCCAAATCCCGACTACCTTCCGTGGATGATCGTAGACACTCAGATCCGAGCCTGCCTTCTCGCAGTTATTAGCCCCTCTGTGCACAAACACGCCCGGGGTTTTCTCACATCGGCTTCACTTTGGGACGCACTAGCCACAAGGTACAACTCTGTGTCCACGGCTCATATTTTTCAGTTGCGTGACAGATTGCATTCTCTTCGGAAGGGAACGAAGAGGATGACTCAATACCTTGATGATGTGGCCTCTATTCTGTCTGACCTAGATGCTGTGAACGAGATTATTCCTGAACGAGACGTGGTGAATGCCGTGATACGTGGTCTTCCGGCTGGCTATTCCTCTCTCAAACAGCATATTCGCCTCTCACCTGTCGAAATCACTCTGAATCAACTGTCTGGATGGCTTAATGCAGAAGAATTGAATCTAGACATGGAACACAAATTACTGCTCGAAGAAGCCAGTTCCATCCCTGGCGTCACGGCTCTTTACTCGGCTGGCAGCGGGGGCTCGGCCAGGGGTCGCGGTGACGATCGCCGTAACCAAGGGCGAGGCAGCGGCGGCGGTGACCGTCGGAACGCCGGGAAGCAAGGCAGAGGCGGGCCTCCACCGAGGGACGGCTTCCAGTCAGGCCGCGGACAGGGACGAGGAAACCAGCGGGGACCCACACGAGATTTTCCGACGTGCCAAATTTGTGCTAAGCGGGGCCATTCTGCGGCTAATTGCTGGTATCGTTATGATGACTCGCAGAATGTAAATAGCCAGTCCGGAGGATCAAGGGCGATGCATGCGTCCACAAACGCTCAATCTGGCGATTGGTATCTAGACACAGGTGCTAACACCCATGTGACGTCGGATTATTCACAACTTAAAGCTCCTCATCTGTATCATGGCTCAGAAACTATTACAGTAGGCAATGGTCAATCCCTTCCCATCACAAACACCGGCTCTGGGTATGTCTATACCCCAAATGGTAAATTTCATCTCTCAACCCTTCACCACGTCCCTTCCCTTACATCCAATCTTTTATCTGTTTATCGCTTTACTAAAGAAAATAACTGCACCCTCATTTTTAATGACACCAATTTCCAGATAGTGGACAATACCACGAACCGGGTGCGATACACGGGCCGCTGTGAGCATGGGCTATACACTCTTCCATCCAGGTCTCCGTCTGTTGTGAGTCAAGCCATTCTCTCGTCCACCTGGCATCGCCGGCTTGGGCACCCATCATCCGCCATCACCAAATCCATTTTATCTTCCTTAGGTTTTAATTTTTCAGAAAAATTACATTGCGAGTCCTGTTCAGTGTCTAAATCTTGTCGTTTACCTTTTTCACTGTCTGAACACAAGGCCACTGCGCCATTTCAATTAATTCATTCTGATGTTTGGGGTCCAACCTCAGTTCCTTCTGTTCAAGGTTTTCGTTATTATATCTGTTTTGTTGATGATTACAGTAAATTCACTTGGCTTTATCCTCTGAAATTTAAATCCGAAGCTTATACTGTTTTTGTCAACTTTGACCGAATGGTTCAAAATCAATTTAATGCCAAAATCAAAATTTTTCGAAGTGACAATGGCAAAGAATTTGTCAACAATGCCTTTGGTGTTTTTCTTCAAAATCTAGGGGCTCTTCATCACACTTCATGTCCATATACCCCTGAACAAAATGGCGTTGCTGAGCGCAAACACCGTCACCTAATAGAAACAGTTGTTGCGCTCCTCCATGATTCCACCTTACCTGTTTCCTTTTGGGTTGATGCCCTTGCTACTGCCAACTACCTCATAAATCGCATGCCCACTCACACTCTCTCCAACTCCACTCCATATGCCCGTCTCTACAATCATCCACCCGACTACATCCATCTCCGCCCGTTTGGGTGTCTAGTTTATCCCTGGTTGCGTCCACACACTCAACATAAACTTCAACCTCGGTCCACCCCTTGTGTCTTTCTAGGCTATCATCCCACTATCAAAGGTTACAAATGTTTCGATCCTGTATCTCAGAAAACATATGTTTCCCGTCATGTTCGTTTTGTGGAGGAACAATTTCCTTACACAAGTCTTTCCTCTACTCCATACTCCCCCAATCCACTTGGCATTGTGCCATTATTTCCGTCCTTTTCACCCGCTCATGCTTCGGCTCACTCGGCACCTAACCCGGTCCCCCACTACACCACTACCCACCCGTACCAACCACCTAGCCACTCGAACCAACCACCCACCCACCCGAACCCCCAAACCTCCCACCCGAACACCCAGCCGACTGCCACACAACCCACCACTTCCCTACATCATACTCCTAACACACATACAGCCACCCCATCCACCGCTGCACATCCCAGCTCCCACGGCAGCCCCACCCAACCCCCGTCCACACATCATACAACTCCACCACCCCTTCCTACTCACCCTCCAATCAACACTCACCCTATGACAACCCGAGCCAAGGTCGGTACCTTCAAACCCAAAGCCTACCACACTCAAATACCCTTTGATGCACATCCCATAACTGAGCCTACTACCTACAACCAAGCCTCCAAAAATAGTTTCTGGTGCCAAGCTATGGATGAGGAATTTCAGGCTCTGGATGAACAACGTACATGGGATTTGGTACCTCTGCCTAGTAACCGAAAGTCTATTGGGTGCAAATGGGTGTTTCGCATCACACGAAATTCAGATGGATCTCTTTCTCGCTATAAAGCACGTCTGGTTGCAAAAGGGTATCATCAGGAGTATGGTGTGGATTATAAGGAGACCTTCAGCCCTGTTGTTAAGCAACAGACTATTCGTCTGGTCTTGTCTCTTGCTCTTCACTATGATTGGCCGCTTCATCAGTTAGACGTCAGCAATGCCTTTCTTCATGGTCATCTTGAGGAAGAAATCTATATGGTTCAGCCACCGGGATATGTTAATCCCAACCGTCCTCACTATGTTTGCAAGCTTCGCAAATCACTGTATAGCCTGAAACAGGCCCCACGTGCCTGGTACACACGCCTCTCTACTTTTCTGCAGGGTCTTGGTTTTCGCACCTACCATCATGACAACAGCCTCTTCACCCTTCACTGTTCTCGAGGGACTGTCATCATTCTTATCTATGTGGATGATATTGTTATTACAGGCAGCTCGTCATCACTCATCACTGAAATTACTGAGGCTATGCATCGTGACTTCAAACTTAAGGACCTCGGTCCTCTGGAGTTCTTTCTTGGCCTCGAACTCATCCGCAAATCGGGAACCATATTGATGCATCAGACAAAATATACCCTTGAACTTCTAAATCGAGCTGGAATGACAGACTGCAAACCCGCGGTCACTCCCATGGCAGTCCGCCAATCCCCAGGGCCGAATACTCCCTTTGCCGATCCTACACTATATCGGAGCCTTGTCGGTGGACTTCATTATCTTGCTGTTACTCGTCCGGACATCCAATATGCAGTCAATCGAGTCTCCCAATCAATGCATGCTCCCACAGAACAACACTTTCAGGCCTTGAAACGCATTCTGCGCTATCTTCAAGGTACTCTTCACTGTGGAATTTTATTTCAAAAGGGCTCGTTTGATATATCTGTTTTTTCTGATTCGGATTGGGCTAACGACAAAGATGATCGGAAGTCCACTACTGGATATATTGTTATGATGGGACCGAATCTGATTTCCTGGTGCACCAAGAAGCAAACGCGAGTGTCCCGTTCCTCCACAGAAGCAGAATATCGTGTCATGGCTGCGTGTGTTGCTGAAGCCATGTGGTTACGATACCTTACGGATGCACTTGGCATTCCCTCGACGAAACCACAGATTTATTGTGACAATCAGTCCACTATTTGTGTTACCAAAAATCCAGTCCTTCATGATCGTATGAAGCATGTTGGGTCCGACTGTCACTTTGTTCGCGATGAGGTACTTGCAGGAACGATGGCCACGCACTATGTCTCATCTACTGACCAGCTTGCTGATATTCTCACCAAGCCTCTTCCGTTACAGCCTTTTCAGTATCTCTGCTCCAAGCTGCCCCTCGTTACCGCTGATCAGTTTGCGGGGGGATAATAGACTACCTATATAATTATTAAATACATCTGGGTTATTCTGTAATTAATTATTCTTCAGTTCTCTATATATACAGCTGTAACCCCTTCAATATCAATAAGATCAATTATTATTAAATTATATCAGAGTTAATTGAATTTATTTTTAAAATTAATTTAAATTAAATAAAATTAATATTTCAAATTGAAAATTAAATGTTTGAAGAACCAAAATGAAAGTCTGATGGTATCTATGAAAAATAATACCTATACTTTCGCAAGGTAAAAATAAGAATACGGACACTTCATACTCTCAAACACACTTATATAATTATACTGAATATAATTTGGACCCATAAAAAAATTAAATTAATTTAAATTTACACCATATAGATTGTAGATTGTAGAGCTCATTCAAAAAAACCGCTCTCTAAAAAAAAAATTTCCTAAGAAAGAAATTTATTTTTATCCATTATATTATATTATTTGATGATAATTGTGTTTCGTTCGTTCTGGACATGAGTCTTATAAGGTCCAAAATATGAGTTGAAGAATTCAATTCAAAATTCTATATATATAATCCATGACATCAAGATGCATTACGTAAGTGATGTCAGAGGCGGAGCCAGTCCTCTTTAGAGATTTGTTTGAATTTTTTTTGATGTAAAATATACTATTTATATATAATTAAATATTTTTTATCTAATTATAACAGGTGTTGAATCCCCTTTGATTTAATTTTTTTTAATATTAAATTCTTTTACTTCAAATCTTGACTCCGCCTCTGGATGATGCATGGGTCATCTTTCTTTCTTATTCTTTTGTTTCTTTATTTCAAGAAAAAAAAAGAAAAAAAAATAGCAGACAATTAAAGTAAGTACCCACAAAGAATAAGAAGAGTGAAAATTGACCTTTGTTCTTGTAGTATTATAACTTTTAGGAGCCAAAAATATATGTATACGTGTTCGTGTCTATATCGTAGCCACGTGTTATTATCTTGTTACTTAATTCACAATCCATTTATATCCACAAAGTCTATAAAAACAACTTTCATTCTTTCACAAAATTCATAGCTCTTCACTCACTACAAAGTTTGAATATTATCGACTATTACAATAGTCGCGATTATTTGTAAAAAAAATAAATAATAATATTAACTCGATTTCGTATTTTTCTGATTCCAGTATGGCAAATCTAGAGAGAGATTACTCACAGGAAATATCATCGTCGTCTTCAGAAAAATCAGGAGGAGGATTGCTACTAGCTGCGAACCGACTCAAGAAGCGTGCAGGGAGAAAGAAGTTCAAGGAAACTCGTCACCCGATTTATAGGGGAGTGAGGAGGAGGAATAATAACAAGTGGGTTTGCGAGATACGTGAACCTAGTGAACAGAAAAGAATATGGCTAGGGACTTATCCTACTCCAGAAATGGCGGCTCGGGCTCATGATGTTGTTGCATTGGCACTTCGAGGGAATTTAGCGATATTGAATTTCGAAGACTCTAGTTGGCGGTTGTCAGTACCGGTGTCAAAAGATCCTAAAGAATTACGTCAGGCTGCTATGATAGCTGTTAACGCATTCCATCAAGATTCTGATGAGTCAGTTGGGGTCGATTATATGAACCAGGAAATTAACTCTAATGATGTTGTTGTTGATGGGGCTAGTGGAAGTGACAATAACATACAAAATATGAACATTTTATGTTGTAATAATTGGGGAGAAAATAATGAAATGTTGGAAATAGAAGGATTATCATGGCAAGAAAAGATGGCTGAGGGGCTTTTATTTTCACCAACTCCTAGATTAGGTAGTTGTTTTAGTTGGGATGACGTGGAAAGTGACATGGAAGTTTCTTTGTGGAGTTATGATATTTGATTATATATGTTGCTCGGACTCGAATTTGGGTATCTGATATGGCTGCACATAGTGGCGGCGGACTCAAGATTTACGCGTCGTGGATGCTTCGGAGGTTGGAATACATGTATTAACATCCAAAGTTTTAAGATTCCGCTGAAAATCAAAGCACTCAAATATCTTTTTGGTTTCGAGAGTGCTTTTTTTTTTTCCAGCTTATATCATTTTTTATACATTTTTATATAGTTATACCTATTCAGTGTCGAGTTTAACGGGTACCGAAGGCCGGAGCACCACCAATTTGAACTAAGGTCCGCCCCTGGTTGCACTATATATATATTTATATATATATATATATATATATATATATATATATATATATATATATATATATATATATATATATATATATATATATATAGGTTGGACTCTTCATCACATAACTTTTAGGATTCAGGGTTATGAATACGAGTCATGTGGATATATTAATGTATGCTATAACATATATGAAGTATATATTTCTATTGATTAAAGTTAATAAAATTTAATTCTATATAAATATCTAATATTTTACAATACATATTCAACGTAATCTGATAAGTGAAGTCTAAAAATAGTAGGATATATGTAAATCTTATTATATTCATACATATTTTTGTAGGATAGAGAGACTGTTTACATTTAAATTTAAGTGTAAATAATATATCCTTTTCATGTTATAATCTTCTTATACAAACATGCTGTCAATATCAATATAAAGATCCATTTAGAAAAATCTAATTAAATTATTGCAATTTAATCTCCACCATGAAACTTTATAGTATGGACCTCTTATCTTCATGCATATATATATATATATATATATATATATATATATATATATATATATATATATATATATATATCTCCTTGATTGAGAAGCTTTTTAAGTTTCATCTTGGATTTTAGTATATTTTGGACTTTAATATATTTTGCTTTTGAAATATATATTACATGTGTCCTCATCTTTACATGGTTAACTTAATTTACGTACTAAGCATCTCTATTATATAGAAGAGCTAGTTTCGATTAGCTCTTCGTGGATTTACTTTGTTATCCCTATTATTTACTATATTACACTCTAATTATTTTATGATTTATTATATTATTTTTAATTAATTATTATAAGTCATTTATATATTAGAATTAATAATATTTTTTATTATATTATCCATAATTAATTATTATAAGTTATTTATAGAAAATTAATTAAAATATAGATATTTATAATGTTTGTTTCAATTGCTTTAACTGTGATTTTACTATATCATCCTTAATTAATTATTATAAGTCATTTATATATTAAAAAATTAATCATATTTTATTCAAAAAAAAAAAACTATATTACCCCCTATCATTTACTATATTACCCCCAATTTCTCCGGGATTTACTATATTATCCCTAATTAATTATTATAAGTCATTTATATATTATAATTAATAATATTTTTATTATATTATCCCTAATTAATTATTATTAATCATTTATATATTAGAATTAATAATATTTAATTAAAAAATAGGTATTTATGACGTTTGATTCAGCTGCTTTAACCGTGAATTTATTATATCATCCCTAATTAATCATTATAAGTCATTTGTATTTAATTAAAAGAATAGATGACATAAAAGAATAGATGACAGGTCTGTCTGCACTGGTTTCGACCAGTGCTTCGTCATTTACTATATTATCCCTAATTGCTCTGTGATTTACTATATTACCCCTATTTAATTATTATAAGTCAATTATATATTAGAATTAATAAAAAAATTTATTATATTACCCCTAATTAATTATTATAAGTGATTTATATATTATAATTAATATATTTAATTAAAAACTAAAAATTTATGACGTTTGTTTCAGATACTTTAATCGTGATTTTACTATATCATCCCTAATTAATTATTATAAGTCATTTATGTATTAAAAAATTAATAATATTTAATTAAAAATAGATGACATGTCTGCCTATATTACTCTTAATTAATTATTATAAATCATTTATATATTAGAATTAATAATATTTTTTTTACTACTATTACCCCTAATTAATTATTATAAGTCATTTGGTTTCGACCACTGCTTCGTCATTTACTATATTATCTTTAATTGCTCCATGATTTATATATTATCTCTAATTAATTATTATAAGTCATTGATATATTAGAATTAATAATATTTTTTTTATTATGTTACCCCTAATTAATTTTTATAAGTCATTTATATATTAGAATTAATAATATTTAATTAAAAAAAAATAGATATTTATGATGTTTGTTTCAACTGCTTTAACTGTGGTTTTACAATACCATCCCTAATTAATTATTATAAGTCATTTATATATTAAAAAATTAATAATATTTAATTAAAAAAATAGATGACATGTCTGCCTATATTACCCCTAATTGCTCTGTGATTTACTATATTACCCTTAATTAATTATTAAAGTCATTTATATATTAGAATTAATAATATTTAATTTAAAAAATAGATATTTATGACGTTTGTTTCAGCTTCTTTAACCGTGATTTTACTATATCATCCCTAATTAATTATTATAAGTCATTTATGTATTAAAAAATTAATAATATTTTATTCAAAAAAAAAAGATGACATGTCTGCCTATATTATCCCTAATTACTCCCTGACTTACTATATTACCCCTAATTAATTATTATAAGTCATTTATGTATTAGAATTAATAATATTTTTTACTATATTACCCCTAATTAATTATTATAGGTCATTTATATATGAGAATTAATAATATTTAATAAAATCAATGTACATTTATGTTTGTATCTCATCAATATCAAATTTTAGTGCTAAAATATATTTATAGTATTGGACTGTGCTGACACGGGTCATGCACCTCTAGTTATATAATACACACAAAAAGAATTTCAAAATTTAAATTGAAAGCGGCAACGCCATTGCCTGTAACTCAACAATATACCTCGTATATTTCCGCATAATAGAGTGTACATTATCTATGCTTCTACTTTTATGAAGTAGAGTGTAGAGAAGCAGCTCACGAATAATAACGGCTACATCACTGCCTATTATATCAAAAAAAAGAAAAATTATTTTGAAAAATATTTTCCAAAACGTATAAACCAACCAAATCTAAGAAAATTGAAAAATATTTTCGTTCATACCAAACACACCCTAGGACACTGCCTATTATATCCAAAAAAAAAAAAAAAAAAGAATGTTCACATATGGTCATAAAGAAAATTAAACTCCCCACGTCAAAAACGTGTAAAACATAATTCTTAAACAATTAAATAAATTAATAAAGTAAAAAATATGATATGATGTCACACTTTGTAGAGACAAATTTGTCACTTAAGTATGAATGAGAAAGTGTGCATGTGCCGCAAAAACTACACTTTCTGTCTCATTGACTCAAACTGAATTTTTTTTCATCTTTAACGTTTTATTTTATGGGAGTTAATTTAATTTAGTTTTAAAATTAATATTTCAAATTGAAAATTAAATGTTTGAAGAACCAAAATGAAAGTCTGACGGTATCTATGAAAAATAATACCTATACTTTCGCAAGGTAAAAATAAGAATACGAACACTTTATCCTCTCAAATGCACTTATATAATTATACTGAATATAATTTGGATCTATTAAAAAATTAAATTAATTTGAACTTACACCATATACATTGTAGATTGTAGAGCTCAATCGAAAGAAACGCACTCTAAAAAAAAATTTCCTAAGAAAGAAATTTGTTTTTATCCATTATATTATATTATTTGATTATAATCGTGTCTCGTTCGTTCTAGACATGAGTCAACTATTATAAGGTCCAAAATATGAGTTGAAGAATTCAATTCAAAATTCTATATATATAATCCATGACATCAAGATGCATTACGTAAGTGATGTCAGAGGTGGAGTCAGTCCTCTTTAGGAATTCGTTCGAATTTTCTTCGATGAAAAAATATACTATTTATACATAATTAAATATTTTTTATATGATTATAACACGTGTTGAACCCCTTTAATTTTTATTTTTAATATTAAATTTTCTTACTTGAAATTCTGGCTCCGCCTTTGAATGATGCATGGGTCATCTTTCTTTCTTATTCTTTTGTTTCTTTATTTCAAGAAAAAAAAAAAAGACAATAGCAGACAATTAAAGTAAGTACCCACAAAGAATAAGAAGAGTGAAAATTGACCTTTGTTCTTGTAATATTATAACTTTTAGGAGCCAAAAATATATATATACGTGTTCGTGTCTATATCGTAGCCACGTGTTATTATCTTGTTACTTAATTCACAATCCATTTATATCCACAAAGTCTATAAAAACAACTTCCATTCTTTCACAAAATTCATAGCTCTTCACTCACTACAAAGTTTGAATATTATCGACTATTACAACAGTCGCGATTATTTGTAAAAAAAAATGAATAATAATATTAACTCGATTTCGTATTTTTCTGATTCCAGTATGGCAAATCTAGAGAGAGATTACTCACAGGAAATATCATCGTCGTCTTCAGAAAAATCAGGAGGAGGATTGCTACTAGCTGCGAACCGACTCAAGAAGCGTGCAGGGAGAAAGAAGTTCAAGGAAACTCGTCACTCGATTTATAGGGGAGTGAGGAGGAGGAATAATAACAAGTGGGTTTGCGAGATACGTGAACCTAGTGAACAAAAAAGAATATGGCTAGGGACTTATCCTACTCCAGAAATGGCGGCTCGGGCTCATGATGTTGTTGCATTGGCACTTCGAGGGAATTTAGCGATATTGAATTTCGAAGACTCTAGTTGGCGGTTGTCAGTACCGGTGTCAAAAGATCCTAAAGAATTACGTCAGGCTGCTATGATAGCTGCTAACGCATTCCATCAAGATTCTGATGAGTCAGTTGGGATCGACTACATGAATCAGGAAGTTAATTCTGATGATGTTGGTGGTGGTGGGGCTAGTGGAAGTGACAATAACATACAAAATATGGACATTTTATGTTGTAATAATGGGGGAGAAAATAATGAAATGTTGGAAATAGAAGGATTATCATGGCAAGAAAAGATGGCTGAGGGGCTTTTATTTTCACCAACTCCCAGATTAGGTAGTTGTTTCAGTTGGGATGACGTGGAAAGTGATGTGGAAGTTTCTCTCTGGAGTTATAACATTTGATTATATATGTTGCTCGAACTCGGGGTTTGAAATCTGATATGACTGCAGGCAAATATATATAGGTTGGACTCGAATTTGGATATCTGATATGACTGTGCGCGCAGATATATATCATAGGTTGGCCACTTCATTACATAACTTTTAGGATTTGAGATTATGGATCTGAGTCATGTGGATATGGGTGCTGAGATACGAAACCAATAAGCTAGTGTATGTTATGATATATATGAAGTATATATTTCGATTGATTAATGTTAATGAAATTTAGTTCTTTATATGCAAGTCTTACTTCTGCGTACCTTTGTACGATAGAGAGACTGTTTACATTTAAATTTAGTGTAAATAATATATCCTTTTCATGTTATAATCTTCTTATACAAACATGCTGTCAATATCAATATAAAGATCCATTTAGAAAAATCTAATTAAATTATTGCAAATTAATCTCCACCATGAAACTTTATAGTATGGACCTCTTATCTTCATGCATATTTATATCTTCATCTTGGATTTTAGTATTTTTTTGGACTTTAATATATTTTGCTTTTAAAATATATATTAGTATGTGTCCTCATCTTTACATGATTAGCTTAATTTACGTATTAAGCATTATATAATACACACAAAAAGAATTTCAAAATTTAAATTGAAAGCGGCAACGCCACTGCCTGTAACTCAACAATAAACCTTGTATATTTTCACATAATAGAGTGTACATTATCTGTGCTTCTACTTTTATGAAGTAGCGAAGCACCTCACGAATAATAACGGCTACACCACTGAGTACCTATTATATCATAAAAAAAAAATAAAAAAAATGTTCACATACTTTATCATAAAGAAAAATAGAAAATTAAGCCCCCCACGTCAAAAGCATGTAAGAAATATAGTTAAATAATTAAATAAATTAATTAAAAAAATATGATATGATGTCAGACAAATTTGTCACTTAGAAGTTAGAAGTATGAGAAAGTGTGTAGCACCCGTGTGTATGTGCCGCAAAAACTAGTCAGTTTCTGTCTCATTGACCCATACTGAAATTTTTGACTTTTCGCGTTTTGTTTGACGAGAATTAATTTAATTTATTTTTAAAATTAAATAATAATATTATAATATTTTAAATTTAAAATTAGATATTTAAGGAACTGATGAAAGTCGTATGGTGCCTATAATTTTTTTTTCTTTTAGTTTCTCATTTAATATTTATTCTTATTGAAATTATTAATTTGAACTCATAAAATAAATTAGATTAATTTGAATTTACACCACGTTGATTACAATTTATAGAGTCTATTCGAAAGAGACGCTCTCAAAAAAAAAGCTTTTCATACTATAACTGTCTAACGGGCCGGGCCGGTTCAACCCAGAACCGGCCCTCTCAATTTTGCCGGGTTCCGGGCCGGTTACGGGCCGGTTTTGGCCTTAACCGGTCCGGGCCGGGCCGGGCCGCACAGTAAAAATTTTAAAACCCACCCGGAACCGGCCCACTTAACCCAACCCGCTAAAACCCGGTCAAACCCGGTTAAAAACCGGTCAAATTCGTCAAAAAATTAAATAAAAAATCAAAGTTACACTATATATACACTCGATATACACTATATACACTTCATATACACTATATATACACTCGATATACACTATATATACCCATGAAGTCATAATTCTTCAAGTTTGAGGTCGTCGTTGGGCTATGGTTCCATTCCTTGGTTTCTTATTTCTGCTCTATACATGTATACATTAAACATACACGTCTATAGAAGATCGATTCACATATATACACTCTATTCTATGTATATGTAATACTTTACTACATTATATATACATTACAATATGTATAGATATACTTATATACTAATTTATAAAACATATACACATATATATGCACCATTCAATATATATTTACTAGTTTAAATAAAATATATATACATGTATACGTTAAACATACACGTCAATAGAAGATCCATTCACATATATACACTCTATTCTATGTATATGTAATACTTTACTACATTATATATACATTACAATATGTATAGATATACTTATATAATAATTTATAAAACATATACACATATATATGCACCATTCAATATATATGTACTAGTTTAAATAAAATATATATACATGTATACGTTAAACATACACGTCTATAGAAGATCCATTCACATATATACACTCTATTCTATGTATATGTAATACTTTACTACATTATATATACATTACAATATGTATAGATATACTTATATACTAATTTATAAAACATATACACATATATATGCACCATTCAATATATATTTACTAGTTTAAATAAAATATATATTCATGTATACGTTAAACATACACGTCAATAGAAGATCCATTCACATATATACACTCTATTCTATGTAAATGTAATACTTTACTACATTATATATACATTACAATATGTATAGATATACTTATATAATAATTTATAAAACATATACACATATATATGCACCATTCAATATATATGTACTAGTTTAAATAAAATATATATACATGTATACGTTCAACATACACGTCTATAGAAGATCCATTCACATATATACACTCTATTCTATGTATATGTAATACTTTACTACATTATATATACATTACAATATGTATAGATATACTTATATACTAATTTATAAAACATATACACATATATATGCACCATTCAATATATATTTACTTGTTTAAATAAAATATATATACAAGTATACGTTAAACATACACGTCAATAGAAGATCCATTCACATATATACACTCTATTCTATGTAAATGTAATACTTTACTACATTATATATACATTACAATATGTATAGATATACTTATATAATAATTTATAAAACATATACACATATATATGCACCATTCAATATATATGTACTAGTTTAAATAAAATATATATACATGTATACGTTCAACATACACGTCTATAGAAGATCCATTCACATATATACACTCTATTCTATGTATATGTAATACTTTACTACATTATATATACATTACAATATGTATAGATATACTTATATACTAATTTATAAAACATATACACATATATATGCACCATTCAATATATATTTACTAGTTTAAATAAAATATATATACAAGTATACGTTAAACATACACGTCAATAGAAGATCCATTCACATATATACACTCTATTCTATGTATATGTAATACTTTACTACATTATATATACATTACAATATGTATAGATATACTTATATAATAATTTATAAAACATATACACATATATATGCACCATTCAATATATATTTACTAGTTTAAATAAAATATATATACATGTATACGTTAAACATACACGTCAATAGAAGATCCATTCACATATATACACTCTATTCTATGTATATGTAATACTTTACTACATTATATATACATTACAATATGTATAGATATACTTATATACTAATTTATAAAACATATACACATATATATGCACCATTCAATATATATTTACTAGTTTAAATAAAATATATATACATGTATACGTTAAACATACACGTCAATAGAAGATCCATTCACATATATACACTCTATTCTATGTATATGTAATACTTTACTACATTATATATACATTACAATATGTATAGATATACTTATATACTAATTTATAAAACATATACACATATATATATGCACCATTCAATATATATTTACTAGTTTAAATAAAATATATATACATGTATACGTTAAACATACACGTCTATAGAAGATCCATTCACATATATACACTCTATTCTATGTATATGTAATACTTTACTACATTATATATACATTACAATATGTATAGATATACTTATATACTAATTTATAAAAAATATACACATATATATGCATCATTCAATATATATGTACTAGTTTAAATAAAAAATATACACATGTATACATTAAATATACACTTCTATAGAAGATATATAAACATATACATTAAATATACATGAAATATACATTAAATATACACTTTTTTTTCTGTTGCCTGGCCGGGCTGGGCCGGTTAACCGGCGGGCCTGGACCGGGTTGGTCCGGGCCGGGTTAACCGGGCCCAAATTTTAAAAAAAACCGGACCGGTACCCGGTACCCTAAAGCCTTAGGGCTTTCCGGGCCGGGTCAAACCGGTCCGGTTTGGTGTTATGGGCCGGGTCGGGCCGGGTCAGCCCGGCCCGTTTGACACCCTTATTTCATACTCCGAACTCTACATTCTAAATTACTAACTATGAAATTTTTTTCTCCACTGCATTATATTATTTGATGATAATCGTGTGTCCTCATAGGCATGAGTCAACTTTATAAGTTGGGGCAGCACAACCCTTACGGAAAAAAGGCGATCGCCTAAGGTCCCAAAATTTGAGGGACCTCATTTTTTTAGTTATAACAAATTATAAATTTTCAGAAATATATTAAATACTATTTATAGAAAAAAGAAACTTTTTATATAAAAAAATTTAGGAGTTTGATATAGTAAAATTTTTTTAATGCATTGAGTATATTATTAATTAAAAAAATATTAAATATGATTATATAATTTTAAAAATAGATTTTATAAAAATAATTGTATTTTCGTAAAATCATAAGACCTCTGTTTAATTTTTATCATAGGCCACAAATTTATTTGAACCACCGTCCCTGTTTATAAGCTCCAAAATATTAGTGGCAGAATTCAATTCAAAATTCTCCATTTCCATTTAATAGGTAATGCATATGTCATCTTTCTTTTTTATTCTTTTGTTTCTTTATTTCAAGAAAAAAAATTAGAAAATAGCAAATCAATATAATTGTTATCGTCATTATCGAATGTTTACACTTATTCTATACACAATTAAAGTAATTTAAGACCCCACAAAGAACAAGAAGAGTGAAAAATCGACTTTTGCTCTAGTAGTATCATAACTTTTGGCAGCCAATATATATATATATATATACGTGTTCGTGTGTAAACCGTAGCCACGTGTTATTATCTTGTGTTACTTAATTCACAATCCAACTATATCCGCAAAGTCTATAAATACAACTTTCATTCTTTCACAAAATTCATAGCCCTTCACTCACTACAAAGTTTGAATATTATCGACTATTACAACAATCGCGACTATTTATAAAAAGATGAATGATAATAATAACAACTAAGTTTTGTGCTTTTCTGATTCTAGTACGGCAAATCTAGAGAGTGATCATTCGCAAGAAACATCATCATTGTCTTCAGAAAAGTCTGGAGGAGGATTGCTGCTAGCTGCGGACTGACCCAAGAAGCGTGCAGGGAGAAAGAAGTTCAAGGAAACTCACCACCCGATTTATAGGGGAGTGAGGAGGAGGAATAATAATAAGTGGGTTTGCGAGATACGTGAACCTAGTGAACAGAAAAGAATATGGCTAGGGACTTACCCTACTCCTGAAATGGCGGCTCGAGCTCATGATGTTGTTGCATTGGCACTTAGAGGTAATTTAGCCACACTGAATTTCGAAGACTCTAGTTGGCGGTTGTCAGTGCCGGTGTCAAAAGATCCTAAAGAATTACGTCAGGCTGCTATAAAATCGGCTAACGTATTCCATCAGGATTCTTATCAGTCAGTTGGGATCGACTATATGAATCAGGAAATTGATTCTAATGATGTTGTTGTTGGTGGGGCTAGTGAAAGTGACAAATATAACATACAAAATATGGACATTTTATGTTGTAATAATCGGAGAGAAAATAATGAAATGTTGGAAATAGAGGGGTTATCATGGCAAGAAAAGATGGTCGAGGGGCTTTTATTTTCACCAACTCCTAGATTAGGTAATTCTTTCGGTTGGGATGACGTGAAAAGTGATGTGGAAGTTTCTCTCTGAAGTTATAGTATTTGATTATGTTGCTCGAACTTTGAGTATCTGATATGGGTGCATGAGCACAGATATATAGGTCGGACGTTTTCTTTATTATTTAACTTTTAGGATTGGGGGTTATGAATCCGAGTCACATGAATATGGGTGCTTGGATATACCAATAAATATTGTATGTTATGATATATATAGAGAGTATATATTTTGATTGATTAAAGTTAATAAAATTTAATTCTTTGTAAGCACATAATTTTACGATAATATATTTAACGTAATTTAACAAGTGAAGTTTGATAAAATAGTAAAATATATATAAACCTTATTCATATAAGATAGAAAAATTATCTTCAATAAACGCGACAAATATTTTATTCATATGTAATCATAGCATATGTAAGTAATATGTCAATTTATACTTGTGACATTAAAACACACGAGTCACCTATTATAAGCTCCATAAAATATGTGTGGCACAATATATACTTTTTTTTTTCTTATTCTTTTATTTCTGTAGACACATAATTTTATCCCTCCCCAAAAACATTTTTATCATTTTACCCTCGTCTTAGTATGTGTCCTCATCCGTATGATAACTCCTTCTCAAAAAGACAAAAATAACAATTACTAACTAATTTTATCTTATTCTAACAACCCCTCCCTATTAAAAATGACACATCACCATCACCACCCTAACTACTCATGTGATCCCTCTCCTTTTTCTTATCCACAAAGAAAGAATATATGGGGGACCCACCAAAATTCCCACATCATAACAAATCCATGCCCATTATAAAAGAAAAATTCTAAGAGGGAAAAAGGAAGGCTCATTCTTTGATCACCATCTTCTACACAATAACAACAATCACAAAATAATCTTCCTCACAAGAACAACAACAAATAAAAAAAAAAAAAAAAAGCTCCGGCGAACAGTAACCGGTGAACTGTAACGGCGTGAAAAGTGACGGTGAACGGGTCATTATTTGTCGAGTTGGATGGTTGGTGTTAAGGTTCGACTCGAGGTTTCCGGGTGAGGACACTCTTTATTTAAATAACATTAAGTTTGAAAGCTTCAAATTTAAGGTCCAATTCTTTCTTCTCTTTCATTTAATTCTTATGTGATTGTGATTGCGTGTGATTCGATACCGTGGTTTGTTTGTTGATGTGAACTGTTGGTGACATTTGGGTGTGTGATGTGCTAAGCATGGTTGGTGAATTTTCGTTATTCTCGATTGGTGGATTGTGTATTGAAATGGGTTAATCACGTGATTGAGAATGAATTAGGGTGGGGATTAAAAATGGAGGAAAATGAATATTGATTAATTTTGATGTATTGATAATGTTGAACATGATAGAATTGTGATACGTTAAACTTGGTAGGCAAACGCAGGCCGGGTAGGCAAATTTAGGAATAACGATTTGTTGGAGTGTTTGAATATGTGCGTGAATGGTACTTTCTACTTTATTGCACGAAAAGTTTAAATTGTACTCATTTGGCCGGGATTGCCCCGAAGGATTTGTATTGATTTATCCGGGGAATGCCCCGAAGTAGCATGTACGCAAAGGAGGCTCGTGATCAAGGCCCGGAACATCGGGTGGAGTTTAGTTTAGGATTAGTTTAGAATAGAATAGGTTTTATATTTCAGCACCTCTTTTATTTTGGATTGTATAATTTGGACTGAACATTATTTTGGATTGTTTTGAATTTTGTGTGATTTGTTTGTTTGCTTGTTTTGTGTGTTTATGTGGTTTGTACATTTGTAATGTCAAATTAGCCGATATGCTCCACCAAGCGACCGTGGTCAAACCACGGGATCGAGGGGTACCTAACACCTTCCCCTCGGTCAACAGAATTCCTTAGCCGGAATCTCTGTTCGCGGATAAGTTTTTAGAGTCAAACCGTTTCGAAAAGGATTTTTCAAAGGTGACTTGGCACACCGGATTATGCCAAGTGACGACTCTGAATAAGAAAAAATAATGTAAATAATCCTTTTGTTTTCGAAACAATTTTTTTTCATTTTTGTCACTTTAATAATAAAACCTTTTCAAAACTAAAATATGATCTTTTGGATGTTGAAAAAGGGGTGTGACAATTTCTTTATTTCAAGAAAAGTAAGAAAATATTAAACCAATTACATACTCCCCTCCGTCATATTATTTGACATATTTATTAAAAAAAAATTATCTTAAAATAGTTAACATGTTTAAAAAAGGGTTAATGCCCACGAAAATACCTGAACTTTGACCGAATTTCTAATTGAGCATACTAAACTTTGCGGGGGTCCTATTACCCTCCTAGACTTCTTTTTTTCCGTATTTGAATGTTATATATCTGTCCACTTGGACACGTGTAAATATGAGATAGCGCGTATATTACACGCGCCAATACACGTGTAAAAAGAGATTTGATGCATGTATTACACGCACCAGTATCAAATCTGTTTATAGAGTTTCGGGGGGGGGGGGGGGGGAAGAGAATTAAATCCACTTTAAAAAGTTTAGAGGTAATAGGACTCCACAAAGTTCAGTATGTTCAGCTGAAAATCCGGTCAAAGTTCAGATAATTTCATGAGCATTATCCCTTTAAAGAATCAAAAGATAATTAAATATTTTTTTTAGCTTGACCATTAGTAAAAGAGTAGTTAAGTTAATGATTATTTAATATGAGTTTAACATGTTCATATTAGTCAATTTACACCTCTTACAACATTTAGCAACTAAATTTATGTCTAGTGAAATATAAGTTTTGTAAAACCTGCAGTCATAACCTAACATAGATTATGAAATATTAGGAACAAAATTATAAAGTTTAAAAAGTTACTCCCTTCATTTTAATATATTTGATTTATTTTTTTAATTTATTTAAGAAAATATGACCCTTTTCTTTTCTTAGAAATTCTTTAATTTTAATTTTTCATCATGACATATTTTAGATTATAAAATTAAAAATTATTTTGATATATCTAACATAGCTTTAATTAAAACCACAATTTTTTATTCTTTTTTATATTTTTAAATAGTGCCAAATTAATTGATGCTACGTAAAATGAGATGGACCACCAAAGGATGTGGTGCAGCGGATGAGGCTGCTCCTCCCTTAATCAGAGGTCTCGGGTTCGAGCTCTTGGTAAGAAAAAAAACTTGGTAAGGAGCGCTTTCCCCAAATGAGGCCCTACGCGGCGCGAATTCGGATTAGTCGAACTCCAATACGGGTATCAAACACCAGATAAAAAAAATACAATCCGGTGTACTAAAGCGACCGCTATGTGAAGTATTCAGGGAAGGGCCCCACCACAAGGGTGTATCGTACGCAACCTTACCTTGCATTTCTGCCAAAGGCGCTGTTTCTAAGGTTTGAACCCGTAACCTCCTGGTCATGTGACCGCAACTTTACCCGTTACTACTCCAATGCAAGTACCAAATACCAAATGAAAAATAAAACAAGAAATGAGATGGACCCTACCAATGTCAGAACCGGATAGGCTAAGCGTGTGGCTAACGTGTGTTATGTTTCATTGACCAAAACTTGGAAGGACAATAAAATTACTTCACGGTTGTAAAATCCGTTAAGTTGGTTCACATTGTCGGTTTTAAATTCAAATAAAGATAAAAAATTATCGAGAGTCGATGAAAAATAATATTTTTCCCTTGTAAATACAATACTAAAATCGTATTTGTCTCATTTAGTCGATAATCATAGTGTTCGGATCAGCTTTTGTGCATGCACTTAGAGTACTAAATTCACAAGATATGTATCACCTTCAATCAACAATAGATATCAGGAATCGCCCTGTGTTTGGGACAATTAAGTCACACCCTCAGATATCGTATATCTTATTCTTTTCGAACCCGACTTACGAAGTATTATATTTATTTTTATTTATTCATATATTGAAGTAGACCCCAAAAAGAAGAAAAGCTTTACTACAATTCCCAGTTCATTTAATAACCAAATTGATTTTTTCCGTGTTAATATCGTAGCCACGTGCTTTTTTCTTCTTACTTAATTCATAAATCCAAAACTATATACTATATCCAAATTCCAAAATCTATATAAACCACTTTCAAACTTTCACCAAAATCTCAAAATACTCAACATATATAACCAACAAATACAACAAAGATGACTAATAACACGAGTTCGTGTTCGTCAAACTTAAGCTCGTTAAGTGCAGCAGCTGCTTCAAATGAGGAAGGAATGCTACTGTTAGCTTCGAGTCGACCAAAGAAACGTGCAGGGAGAAAGAAGTTCAGGGAAACTCGCCACCCGATTTATAGGGGAGTGAGGAGGAGAAACAATAACAAGTGGGTTTGCGAGCTACGTGAGCCTAGTGAACAGAAAAGAATATGGCTAGGGACTTACCCTACTCCAGAAATGGCGGCTCGAGCTCATGATGTAGCTGCATTAGCACTTCGTGGTAACCTAGCCACTCTGAATTTCGCGGACTCTAGTTGGAGGTTTCCAGTGCCAGTATCAAAGGATCCCAAGGACATACGCCTTGCGGCAGTCATAGCCGCACAGGGTTGTTCTCAGGATCTTGAATTAGTTGGAGTCGACTATATGAATCATCAGGAAGTTAATCCCATTAGTCAAGAAGTAAAGTACCTAGAAGATAACGAGACACTGGAGATGCAAGATTGGAGAGAGAAGATGTCAGAGGAGCTTTTGTTCTCACCAACTCCGCGCTTAGGTAGTTATTTTAGTTGGGATGACGTGGAAAGTGAAGTGGAAGTTTCTCTATGGAGTTATAATATACGATAAGGGAATATTAAAAAATTGAATTTTGTTTCACTAGACAGTTATTAGTTACATAGCTAGGAGTAGCATTTAAAAAAAAGGAAAAAAAAAAAACAATATGTAACTATAATTGTATTATATTATAGTTATATAGAAGGATCAAGTGAAATAATACATGTACCACTTATTTGTTACAACAAAAAGGAGTTTCTAAATCCACTTATTTGTTATAACTATAATGTCAGGACTAGCTTTACACGTACCTCGATTGTTTCATACTAGATAACTTTACCGACCAAGGCTCTATACATCGCCTTCATTGTCATTATCTCAAATCGAAAAAAGAAAAAAAAAACGTTCTTTTTTTTTGGAGAGATCTACGTTACTCCCTCCATTCAATTTTATTTGGCACGCTTCACTTCACGATAGTTAATTTGACTAATATTTGAAGATAAATAAATTTCAGATGCGCTCAAACTATACGTAACTATTATAAGTTATAATATAATAGAATCCTTCTTATATTAATACTATGATTAGAAAAATATATCTTAATATGTTGGTACAAGTCCATGTAGTTTGACTCTCGAGAAAGAGAAAATAAAACGTGACAAATAAAAGGAGAAATTCCTTTGTTAAATATTTGGGCTCTTTTGATGGGCCAAGCTTTGATATAGACTGGGCTTTTATGCAAGCCCAATGTTCATTAGTTTTCCAATTATTAAACTAAAAGGAGAAATTAGACAACGTCGCAAATATTTAGACTGTTTTTATGATACACAGATATTGTTTCAAATAATAATGAAACGTAGTTACATTTTGGGTTTTGTAGCAAATACATAATACACGCGTTCACTCGTGTTACTTTATGTGTTGAAATATTGATACAACTCTTTGGCACATTTTAGGTTGAGTCATTTGATACAACTAATACCCTCATGATACTTGCCTAATATATATCTTTCATTTATGCGACTGATACCCGCATGGTACAGTAACTAGAGCTAAATTTCATAAATACATGAATAGTAGCTATGTTTCTTAATTACGCTTTTAACACTAAGATTAATGTAAATCTTAATAGTCAAATTAAGTTAGGCCTATTCAATTCAAAGTACGATCGAAAACGAATTTTTTTTTTTACTAAAACGAATACAAAATAATGTCGAAACATGCATAAATATGTCCAGATAAAATCACATACAAAAAGGGTAAGGACTTTTTGTAGGAATAATAGCATTAGTACTCCTTACTTTCACGAGAGTTATGTGAAAACTATAATGTCTCTGTTATGAATGGGCTGAAATCAGTTGTGGTAAAGCGGCACAATACCACATTAAGTGGCTACGTGTGGGGATACGGGTTAATAAATAGCATATTTTAGGAATAATGGTCTTATGCAAATTGTGATAATTGTTTAGACAAAGACTATGCTTCTCATTCCCGATTCTCTCTAATCTTCTCATCCCGTCTGCTATTATTCCTTTTCTTCATATTGTAATTTTTTCTTTCCGTATTAATCAAAGTTGATTAGTTTCGTTCACTTTGTATATTGATTGTCGAGTTGAGAATTTGGGTTCGTTACATTGGTGCTTTCATCCAGAGGTCTATTAAATGGAGGACCAAATAGTACCCAAGGTTTTTGTTGATGCTTCAGTTCGTGATTCAATCAAATAAATGAAGGATTCTATCTCTAAAGATCTCGCTCAATATGTTCATCCATATAGAAGCCATACAACCACGACATCTTTGCCGCAATGCTATGATGAGAAATCTGAACCTCAAAGCAAAATTGATCTGCACAAGGTGTTTGACGAAAGTTGCACTAGTGGCTGCCCCATAGTATTTGCTGAAACGCGATCACAAACTTTAATTGAAATGCCTCGCGAAGCAGCTACAAGTACTGATAGTCTTGCAGTCCAATTGTTTGATGAATTTCCCCAAAGAGAACTACCAGGGAGGTACACTAACGCATTTTTTGTTAATCGTGGCTCTAATGAACGACAAATTGAAATTGAGACCTTGGAAGGTACTGAGTATCTATCTCTAGATAAAGTTCTTATAGGGAATGGGGATGACATTCCAACAAGTGAAATTCCTATGGATAAAGTGATATTTGATGTGGAGCGTGGAAAATCTACAGAGGAATTCAGTGGTCACAATATTTTGTATCAGTTTCCATTTAATTATGGGGTGAATTCCTTCACTGTCGTTGTTCATAAGACTAACGAACCTTTGTGTATGGGATCCAGGTATAAGTTCTATGTCCAAGGCTCCCATAGGTTATACAGTGAACACAAAGCCACTACCATTGTTGGGATCCACTATTGTTACTTCTTGAAATTTTAGTTTTCAAGACAGTTTTGCTAAATGCGCTGTAACAGACGAGATGGTAGTCATGGAATCAAAAGTGGATGATACATACTCTGATGTTAATCGTGTGTTTGATGATAGTTCCCAAGGAGCTGTGTCGAGAGAGCTACAACCAATTGCACCTCTGCACGTTATACGTCTTTTCAAATTATTCCGTTTCCTGCAACAACTATTAACTCAACTCATTTTTGTTCTCCAAGCTCTAAACAGTAAGGTATGGTATGCTGCAATAGAAGGTGATTTCTCTTTTCGAAAGAAAATAACTGAGCAGGCCAGTGCATTGAAAATGGTAGTAGGAAAGGAAGTTACAAAAACTAGTTATATTGCATGGCTTCACGGTTGCATCAAGTCCATGGCAGACTTGATTGAGCAGGAGTTGCATAATTTCTCTATACCTGCGGAGCTCAAGGGTTTAGTTGGCACTCAGGGTATACCAATTAGTTATGTTACAAATTTCGGCCTTGAATTTGAGTTTATTCTTGTTGGGTATGGTGCTGATGAATACATTATTTTGATAATGTATTACATTTTGGATCTAGCAGATACAATAATTGTCTGCCCTCCCACTTTCTCACTGTATGAAGTTGTTGCACTACAAACTTGTGAAAATGCTCATGGGAGCTTCTATGTGATTGAAAGTGAGCTTGAGTTGGTGAAAATACCTTCAACTGTTGCTGCTTATGTTATTCACACGGCAATGATCAGTGAGAGTAAAAACTTTTCTGTCTTGGTTAGTACTGGGAAGTTTAAGACTATGATGAGGCTTATGTGCTATCTTGCCCATCTTGGGGGCCATAGACGTGTTGAAGAGTGCACTGTAGCACAATAAGTTCTGAAGTCAAATCCAGTATTTAAAACACTTCACAATGTCGATACAATTCAAATTAAGTTTTCAAGTCATCACGGTATATTTGTGCAGATTCAGTTTGCAAAGCTTGGAAAGACATTTTGTGTAGCCAAGGGACCCTCTCATATTGAAAGATCTAGAGCCTTCATAATTATAATTCTGGAACAGAACCATCATTGTTTCATCCGTCTCTATGAAGTGCATATGGAGATAAACAAAAAGTGTAGATTGAGGGGTCCTGGATCATATTCCTATCTCAAATAATCTTATTGCTTAGCAGGCCTCACTGATGCTCATCACTCTGTTAATATAAAGAAGGTAATGAAAATTGTTGGACTTAGCGATGGAAAAGATGTGACGATTTTTAGAATTTTGGCTTATGTTATGATGTTTGGCAATATGGACTTGGCTAAGGGCAATGAAATTGTTTCATCAATTCTTCAAGCTGACAGTGCTTGGTTTCATCTTTGCACCACCATAGCAACTCTCTACACACACTCAAGTCTTGAAAGATCAGCATTATATTATCCGTGAGACTCCATTCGAACCTTGAGGACAAGGTTCTTATTGGAGGGGGGTGGGGGGGTATTGTTATGAATGAGCCAAAACCAATTATGGTAAAACGGCCCAATACCACATTAAGTGGCTATGTGTGGGATACGGATTAATAAATAGCACATTTTAGGAAGAATGGTCTTATGCAAATTGTGATAATTGCTTAGGCAAAGGTTATGTTTCTCATCCCCAATTTTCTCTAATCTTCTCATCCCGTCTGTTATTATTCTCTTCTTCATATTGTAATTTCTTCTTTCCGCATTAATCAAAGTTGATTAGTTTCATTCACTTTGTATATTGATTGTTGAGTTGAGAATTCGGGTTCATTACAGTCTATCTTTTCATCATATTCATATTAACCTTTGATAAGAACCCAAAAGAAAAAGGAAAAAGAATCTTGGATGTTGAATCAAGGGTGTGATCTAGTGGCCTGTGACATGACTTATGAATAGCACGAGATTTTAGGTTCAATTTTCAATAAAACCTAAACACTAGGTTAATTTTCATTTGTTCTAATCTTGATAGACAAAGTTACTTGATATCTCTTGTTGATGTACAAGCTGGTGTCTTGATAGATAGAGTTATCTGATACCTTTTGCTGGTTCTAGTCTTGATTGATAAAGTTACCTGATACCTCTTGCTGGTGTACAAGCTGGTGTCTTGATAGATAGAGTTATCTGATACCTCTTGACAGTTCTAGTCTTGATAGATATCGTTACCTAATACCTCTTCCTAGTTCTAGTCTTGATTGACAGAGTTACCTGATACCTCTTGTTGGTGTACAAGCCGGTGTCTTGATAGATAGAGTTATCGGATACCTCTTGTCTGTTCTAGTCTTGATAGACAACGTTACCTGATACCTCTTGCTGGTTCTAGTCTCGATTGACAGAATTACCTAATACTTCTTCCTGGTGTACAAGTTGGTGTCTTGATAAACAGAGTTAGCTGATACCTCTTGTTGGTTCTAGTCTTGATAGACAGAGTTACCTGATACCTCTTATTGGTGCACAAGTTGGTGTCTTGATAAACAGAGTTACCTAATACCTCTTGCTGTTTCTAGTCTTGATTAACAAAGTTACCTGATACCTCTTGCTTTGATAGATAAGAGTTATCTGATTCCTCTTGTTGGTTCTAGTCTTGATAGATAGAGTTACCTGATACCTTTTGCTGGTAAACAAGCTAGTGTCTTTATAGACAGAGTTACCTGATACCTCTTGCTGGTTTTAGTTTTGACAGACAGAGTTACCTAATTCATTTTGCCGGTTTTAGTCTTGATAGATAGAGTTACCTGATACCTTTTGTTGGCAAACAAGCTGGAGTCTTCATAGATAAAGTTACCTTATACCTCTTGTTGGTTCTAGTCTTGATAAACAGAGTTACCTGATTCCTCTTGCTGGTATACAAGCTGGTGTCTTGATAGGCAGAGTTACCTGATTCCTCTTGCTGGTATACAAGCTGGTGTCTTGATAGACAAAGTTACCTGATACCTCTTGTTAGTTATAGTCTTATAGACAGAGTTACCCGATACCTCTTGCTGGTGTACAAGTTGGTGTCTTCATAGATAGAGTTACCTGATACCTTTTGCCGGTTCTAGTCTTGATAGATAGTGTTACCTGATACCTCTTGCTGGTTCTAGTCTTGATTGACAGAGTTACCTGATACCTCTTGCTGATTCTAGTCTTAATAGATAGAGTTTCCTGATTCCTCATGTTGGTGTACAAACTGATGTCTTAATAGTCGGAGTTACCTGATACCACTTGCTGGTTAATTATAGTCTTGATAGACAACGTTATCTGATACCTCTGGTTGGTTCTAGTCTTGGTTGACAGAGTTACCTGATACCTTTTATCGGTGTACAAGCTGATGTTTTCATAGACAGAGTTACCTGATACCTCTTACTGGTTCTAGTCTAGATAGACAAAGTTACCTGATACTGAACACTAGAATTTTTTTTATTTTTTATTTTGTAAAACTAGATTCCAAAAGTTCAACATAGATGACACCATACTAGATTCCAAAATTGAAAGTCCCACATAGATGCATGGTATCTTACAAATAATTTAGATTCCAAAATCCAAGATGGTATCACATTGAAACGTTTCATTGTCATTGTATTTTTTTTTGGTTTCTCAAGATATTTCTACAGCCGGCAGCCGTGAGACTAATCCTCCATTCCTACTCTCAGCGCACTAAGCGGTAGAGAACTGGCCACAGGATTTTTTTCATTCACTAGAGGTGAGGATCGAACCCCAACCTTTTGCTTAAGGGTTGAGGTACTGAACCACCACACCAACCCTTGTGGTTGTCATTGTCATTGTCTGTATACCTACAAAATAGAAAATGGACCCTTAGCCATATATAATACTAATACAATGGGGTCAATTTTTGTTCATCATCATTGGTAACGCCAAACCTTGACCTCATTTTTTCAACATCCTCTTTTCATCATTCAAGTATATATTTTTCTTGTAAAGATATTGTTTAAATCAATTTATATTTATCTCAATTGTTTTATCGCATATTTTATCATTTTTCATCAGCACAAATATCGAAAAAACTCTACTTATCAAGAGTTGAACATATTGAAACAAATCGCCTATTTTTTTGGTTTGTGCTTATAATTTTATTTGAGGCTGTGAAATTGTGAAGCAAAAAATAAAACTTACTTGCTCCCATTTTTATATTTATCAAATTAATGAATTTAATGTAAGCATTTGGAATACATTTTTATCACTTAATCAAGTTAAATTTTTATCTTACAAAAGTTTAGATTCCAAAATCCAAGATGGTATCTTATGTAAATTGAATTTTAAATTAAAATTAACCTCTAATCATTATTATCAAATTAACTAAACAGTATATGGACCCTTAGACATATAATACAATGGGGTCAAATTTATCTTGATATCATTTTTTTTAGTCATCATCATTTATTGTGATATTTGGGTCACTTAAATTATATAACAAGGTGAAAATACATATTAATTAATAACGATTAAGAGTAAAAAGTTAAATTACAAATATATATCATGTATTTATTCACGAGTGAAATGTACTTTATCTCTTGACAAGGCATGAGTCATCGTCAAATAGATGGTGGTCCACAGGGGCGGATCTATTAAGGTCCGTGGAGATGGCACGCCACCCGCAAACTTCGACGGAAATTCTATATATATAGTTGTATATATATACAGATATAGTTAAAAATTAAGTCTGTCACCCACAATAACAAGACATTGTCTAGTGCGGGTGGCAATGAGCTGGTTTTGTAGCTCCAAGGTCTTGTATTCGAAACCTGCTGGCAGCATTTGTTTTTTAAAACCATTTTTGTTAATAATTTTTCATTAAAAAAGTAAGGCACCAGCTGGCTTTGTTAATAATTGCAACAAACATACATGATACCCATCAGTTGGCTTTGTTAATACTTGCAACGCGTACTTGTACCAAGCAAAGCCAAATTCCTATTTTCAAATTAAAAAAAAACAAAAAAACTATGCAACGCGTACTTGATACCAAGCAACGCCAAATTCCTATTTCCAAATTAAAAAAAAAAAAAAACTATTTTCAAATTCCAAATCAAAACATCGACTGAGACTCTTGTTCTTGAGGTTTCCTGTTGCTGCTGCTGCTTGCTCTCTCTCTGTTTTCTCTCCGTAAGTTATATTGAAAAATTATTTTGTTTTCCTTTCTTGAGCCTAGAAATCCAAATTCGGAATTATCTATGTATCTTGATAACTTGATTTAGGAGAAAGTATTCTAGTTTTGTGATTGAGAATTTGAGAAGGAGAATTTTTTCAACAAGGTTAATTATTCACAATCAAGTTCTAGTAATGTCAATGTCAATCGTTCTTGTCTTATAACTGGCCTCGATTTGGATTCACTTAAAGCCGATCCGGGAGAAAGAAGACCTATTTCTGATTATGATCCTCGAATACGAGATGAAGTGAGGAATATTATATTGAAAAAGGGCCTTGTCAACCTGTCTTGAAACATTAGTTGAAGCAAATATGATTTGGCAAATGCATTAGTTGAGGTAAATCTTGTAGAGACTTATTCACTTGTTTATTTACTTGTGAAGTTGAGTTTGATTTTACTCATCGCTAGGGCAACTGTTGAGAGAGCATTCTCTTCCATGAAGCACATAAAAAATGAAGTGTGAAATAGTATTGGTGATCAATATTTAAATGATTGTTTAGTATGTTACATAGAGCGTAATGTATTTAAAAATATAAGTAATGATGTCATCGTTGATCGTTTTCAGAATATGAAAACTCGTTGTGGGCAATTGTAATGAATTATGGATATTAGTAATATTATTAAAAGTTTAAGTTTGATCATTTTATTATTGTTCTTTTATTATTGATTGATTTGTTAATTATCCTATAGATCAAAAAGATGAATAATCCGATTGAATTACTTGGCACCCGGTGAGTTCGGATCCTGGATCCGCCTCTGGTGGTCCATACGCTCATTTGTTGAAATTGAACGACCAAAACTCACGTAATTCGTGATTAGTACCAGCGATGATCAGTGGCGGATTCAAAAATTTATTTCAAGGGGTTCGAAAAAATAAAAATATAAATGTGTGAATACGTCAATAAAATATAGTTTCAAGGTATCGCAGTTGTACATGTGTCCTTTTTTTTTTTATTATAGCTGTACAGGACAGCTACTCAAGAAGCAGACATAGAACCATTGAGCTATCCAACAACCTTGTTTTCAAGCAGTTCAAAATTAATATATATACATAAATATAGATTTTCTACGTTATATATACAACATAATTTTTTGCCGAGGGGGTTTGGGTGAACCCCCGGGATATCACGTGGGTCCGCCCCTGTCGATGATTATAGAAGGACGACAAATATTTCTCCTTCCTAATAAGAGGTCTTGGGTTCGAGATGATATGGGATTTTAATCTGCCGCGAACCTGAATTAGGGCTCATTTGTTTGCACTTAATGGAGGTCTGAATCTGAATGGTTCAGACTTCAGACCATTAAGTACATTCATTTTTTTATTAAGATTTTAGCTCTAGATAGGTCTTAATCATTCAGATCTAGAATCGAGTCTTAATAGGTCTGAAAGTCTGAAGAGGTATTTTGGTGTTAGATAATATTCACCGCCACTTTATTCATAATCATCAGTCACCATCTCTGTCGCCGTCACCGCCGTCAACAGCACCACCATCATCAACAACTACTAGCCAATTCCTACTACCGACCAACTCATCTATCATAAATAGCACCACCGCTAACTACCACTAATACATCACATACCTCCACACATTCTTCGGCGGCCACCACCATTGTCATTAATAACGCCACCTCTACCGTCACTTCAATCACTATCATCGCTATAATTTATCTTTATTAACAACCATCTCCACCATCACAACTAATAAGATCTCTAACTAGCACTAACACATCGCCAACCATCATGCATTCATTTTTGAGCCATCACAATCAACACCCGTAACTACTAACATCAAGCAACGTCACATCACAACCACCACCATCGCTATCAACCGTCACCATCATAACAATCACTACAATCAACCATCACAACTATCACCACTAACATTACTAATCATTAACAACAATCATTGTCACCGCAACCACCATTATAAAACATCTCCACTATCACTAACGAACATAAATATCTTTTTCTTAATCAAATAATAATTTTTTCAACTAATAAATATTAAATTACATACTTTTTTAATATATAATTAGTTTTTTATTTAAATTGTATTTTTTATTTTATTATATATACAAATAATTTTTTTTTGTACATTCAGATACTGAAAAATAAACGGTCTTAATCATTCAATTTTCAGATTTAGAAATAACATCTTAATTATTTAGATGTGCATTCAGATTCAAACGTCTGAATCTTAAAAAAAAAAAAAATGCAGTGTCAAAATCAATTTTAAACGTGTTTAAATAAAATGGCTGCTAATGGACAACTGTCACAAAATTCTAAAAGAACAATCAATTTGGACATAATTACGTGTTAAAATGTGTTTTATCATATAATTGTATAATTATATATAGAAAAAAAATTAAACTTTCAAGTTACGTTTACTAATTTAATTAGGGCAGTACTAATTTGTTTGACAATTAATTGACAAGGACATTCAACTTGCCCAATAAATTCATTAGCAAAAAAATAAAATAAAAATTGATTTCTAATTATTCAAAGACCTTATTGTAAATTGCAAATATGATAGGAATATTCAACTACCTTCTACCAAATAAGTTAGGATTTAGAGTTGGATTTCGAATTTAAATTTATGAGTTTGCATTTAAAATATTGTTATCGTTCATTTGATTTAACGAGTTCAAAGTCGTTTATTTGAATTTCTTTAGTAAATTTTTCTAACACGTATATATTTCATATTTAATTCAAAATTATTGAATTCAGGTAAATACATGAATAATGCTCTATTATTTTTAGTTTGATCTAATCATTAACTTCATAAATGATAAGAATATATATATATATATATATATATATATATATATATATATATATATATATATATATATATATATATATTCATGTAGTTATTAGTTAGTCTTTTTCTCTTGTTTTTTTAAGGAAAAAAAAAACTTTAGGATGTTGAAATCAAATCATTGTTAATTGATAAGTCACCTTTTTTGTATTAAATATTCCCTCCAATCCATATTAATCGAATTATTGAGATACATAAATTAAAGATGGCTTTTCATATTACCTTTTGATTATTTTCAAACTATTTTCCTAAATAATATAAAATAGTTAAGAACCTCATATAAATGAAGTGTAAATATGGAAAAAAATTCAAACGATTCTCCTGAACTTTGAAATTTTTTATTTATTTTATACTAAGAAAAAATTCCAATAATTCACTAAATATGAACTAGAGGAAGTAATTGTCAATGAATTTTATATTATTCTTTTTGACAATGTAATGAATTTTAAGTTATTCATTTTTTAATCAAAAAACAGAAGAAGAGAATTTTAGATGCTAAAAAACAAATTTGCAAGGACATTGGATCACATGAGAGTGGACCAATTTATATAAAATTATTATAAATAAAGGGTCCCATATGAAACAAAAAAGAAAAAAAAAAAGATGGGTCCAAAATGCCAACATAATGATATCATAATTTTTCATTCATGTTGCAATCTTCACATCTTTTTATTTAGGTTATTTATCAAAACCTTTTAAGGAAGATTTATAATATTTTTTATATATTTGTTGTCTTTGCATGTTACCTATTTTTTAAAATTATGATATGATATTTTTCAAATTGATTATGATGGAAGGTTAGGAGCCTACGATCTCAAATTAATAATTGAATTTATAGTAAAATATTTATAAATGTGAATTTTTTTTATTGTATACAAGGTCTAGGTATTAGGTGGCCGTGCGTTCGAATTGTAAAAACAACCTCTAACAAAAATATAGAATAATGCTACGTATGATATATAGACCATTGTAGCTTGATTTTTCTCCGAATTCTTTGTATATTAGAAGCATATATTGTGCTTTAGCTTCCTTCTAATTTCATTCGATAAACTTTTCGGTGTGAATTAAGAATTAGTCAGGCTCAAAAGCGGGTATTTTCGACACGAATTCATATTCGAGTCTCGAAATAAAATTTTTCCATACAAATTCGGATTACTCCGAACCCCAAAACGTAACTTCTCGATACAAACTCAAATTAATTGAACTCTAAAACGGATACCGAACACTAAAAAAAAAACATAAATATACACCTTAAGTTATCATACACCCAAATCCCTACCCTTATAACGTAATTACAAAAATCTCAACTAATTATATATCTTTGTTAGATATATCAGGAAGCTAATTATGTATCTCGACAGACCCAAAATCAGAAAAAATATATCGAAAGCTAATTATGTATCTTTACAAGAAAAAAATGTAGCTTCGTAAATGTATTATTATGTATCTCGACAGAATCAAAATTGGAGAAAATGTATTGGGAGCTAATCATGTATCTCGACAGATCCAAAATCAGAAAAAATATATCGGAAGCTAATTATGTATCTTTACAAGGAAAAAATGTATCTTCGTAAATGTATTATGTATCTCGACAGAACCAAAATTGGAGAAAATGTATCGGGAGCTAATCATGTATCTCGACAGATTCAAAATCAGAAAAAATATATCGGAAGCTAATTATGTATCTTTACAACGAAAAATATATCTTTGTTGAATATATTATGTATCTCGGCAGATCCAAAATCGGAGAAAATGTATCGGGAGCTAATCATGTATCTTTACAAAGAAAAAAAAATGTATCATCGTTGGATATATCAAGAGCTAATTATGTATCTTGATAGATTCAAAATCAAAATTTTTCGTAATTATACAAAATTTCGAAATTTTTTGTAATTAAACTCAAATAGTCGGGGATTTATTTTATTTAAAAATACACGTGGAGCATATAAAATAGTGAATTATGCAAACAAAAAACGAATTAAAAGCCGAATTTCCCTAATCATATTACAACTCTTCTCATATTCTTCTTCATGGCCAATTTTTTACACACAGACACACACTAATATTAGCTAAAATCACCATATCTACAATATACAAAACCTACAAAGTATTCATATATTTACAAGTGAAAAAAATTATTCAGCTCATAGTTCTCTATAATTTTGTGAATCTGAAGTTTTTTTTTTTTTCTTTTTAAAGCAAAGTTTAGTGTTTGTTGATGTTCATCTAAGGAGTTTACGTTCAGGTACATGTTTCATTACGTTAATTGATTTTATAATCCGTAGAAGAAATTATTCATTGCGATGGATGTGTGGCCTTACCAGGAAAGATAGGGTGAGGAATGAGATTATTCGAGAGAAGGTGAAAGTTGCTTCGGTGGAGGACAAGATGCGAGAGGTGAGGTTACGTTGGTTCGAGTACGTGATGAGGAGGTTGGTTTGAGTACGTGACGAGGAGGAGTTCTGATGCTTCAGTGCGGAGGTGTGAGACCTTGTGTATGGATGGTTTTAGGTAGGGTACAGGTAGGCCGGAGAAATATTGGAGGGAGGTGATTAGGCATGATAGGGAGCAGTTACAGCTTATGGAGGACATGAACCTTGATAGGAAGGTGTGGAGGATGCGGATTAGGGTAGAGGGTTACAGGATGAGAGTGCGTCGGTAATAGTAGGGAAGTGTTTCTTTTGTGTCTGAAGTTTCTTGTTCATGGTGTTGTGTGATGTCTATGGTTTCAGTTAGATAGTTTCTAGTATTATCTTGTGGCTGTAGTATTATTTTGAGGATAGCGGTGTTAGTTTATTTTGCATACTGTACTATACATTTTTGTTTGTTATATTGTTATCGGTCCTAAGCCGGGGTCTATTGGAAACAGCCTCTCTACTTCTCACCTGAGGTAATGGCATGGTCTGCGTACACTCTACCCTCCCCAGACCCCACTATGTAGGAATACACTCGGTATGTTGTTGTTTGTATAGTAATATTCAAAAGTTATACAAGTATGAGTACTGTGTATTTTTGAACATTTTTTCTGAATGTGTAAATGTGTTTGTGAAATTACTACACACAGACACACAGTAATAATATTACATGTCTCATTACGATTAATTGCTTAGGAAAATCCGTAGAAGAAATTATTCATTACGAGTTTTTAATTTGTTTGTTTGTATTAATATTCAAAAGTTATACAGCTACGAGTACTGTGTATTTTTGAACAATTTTTGTGAATGTGCAAATGTCTATGTTTGCGAAATTATTGCGCACAGACACACAGTAATATTTATCTAAAAACACCAAAACTATGGAATATCAAAACTATGATATATATCAAATTGTTATTCAGGAGATGTTCGAATTTTGTGAATCTGTGAATTTTTCTATGTTTATATAAAAGCAGAGATAAGTGTTTGTTGGTGTTCGTCGAAACACACCTAAAGTATCCTGTTTTATTGAGTTTCATACCTGAACTATCGAAAAATGTTTATCGAAACACACGTCAGTTATCAGTTGTTCACTTTTCCTACACGAATGATGGTGATAATTCAGGTAGGAAAAGTTAGCAACTTGTAGTTAAGGTGTGTTTCGATAAACATTTGGTGATAGTTCAGGTATGAAACTCATACACGTAACAGTTCAGGTATGAAATTCAAAAAACTGGAATAGTTGTTGATGTGAAAATGCACAATGATGTGTGTGAACTCGGTGTGCCTAGAATTGTATGCATATACTAAGGCTTCTTCAATTGCTGAGATGGTTTATGATACGCGACCAGAGGCGGAGCCAGCCTAGTAATAGGGGGTTCGTCTGAACCCCCTTCGACGGATCAAAATAATTTTTATGTATATATTGTTGATTTTGAACCCCCTTGGGTGAGTTTTCTTCAGATTTTGAACCCCCTCAGCAGAAATCCTGGCTCTGCCACTGTACGCGACCGCAAATGTATTCGTGTAGCTGCAAATGCAGATCCAGGATTTGAACCGATGAGTTCAAAATGTAACTGATATTTTCACATATATATGTATGTTCCGTGTCGAAAATACTAGGTTCAGTTGAACTCATAGACAATAGGCTTCATCTGTTTCTGTAGGTAAACATGTCGTATATATGTTAAAATTTTGTTCTCGAGTCTTCGAGGCTTGAGTTAGTCACAGACCAAGCCATTTCGACTAAGCATGATTTTGCAATGTTCTTGTGATTTAATGGGATAAGATCATCTTTTTTGTAGTTCGACTATAGTATTATTTTGTTGTACTGCTATGTTATTACTGTATGTCGTTTCTTGTTCTTTCATTATTTTTTTCCTCGACTGTTTTTTCTTGAGCTGAGGGTCTATCGGAAAGCAACCTCTCTACCTCTAAGGTAGGGGTACGGTCTACCTTACACTGTACACTCCGCAGACCCCACGTTGTGAGACTATATTGGATATGTTGTCATTGTATAAGATCAAATTCTAAATACTAGTATAGTTTGTTGTGTCATATCGTACATTATAAGATGATTTTGTTCCGCTAAATCATAGAAAGGAAACGAAAATGATCTTAGTGTTCAGTTGTTTCAGTACGTATTTATTAAGTGTCCGGCACCCAAATACACTCGCTGTATTCTCTATGGAAGTCGACTTCGCATCAGTAGAAACCTGGTTTTGCAATTTTATCTCATTCCCCTTTCGTTTTGTTTTAACGCAGGTAAAAAATGGTGTCTTTTGGGAAGAAGTTGAAGGAAAGACAAGTCCAAGAATGGCAAGAGTATGTTCGTTATCCGTTATATAGTGAAGGAAACTAGACTGCTTTAAATTTTTGTGTTAAATATACGTTATATAGTGAACTTGATATATCCTATGTTGCTCGGACTCTTCAAAAAATGTCAACGGGTACCTGCTGGATTCACCAAATGTAGTGTGTTTTTGAAGAATCAAACACAGGTGCGGCATTGAAAGTGAAGAGTTCGCGCAACTTAGGATATATCTGCTGTATACCTGCTGACCACAAACCTTATCGTAATCCTAATAACACAAACCTTTTTACGATCCTAATGGATAGTAGTAGTTGCAATGCAGAAAAACAAGGTTTGTCGAATGCAAGGGTGAGCTATGTATGGTTGATGAACTCCCTTTGACGGGAAATTACATTGTTTGTATATGATTAAAATCATCTTTTATGTATATATAAAAGATGTTGAACCCCTTCGGCTTTTCATGCGTTTACTTATTCATATTTCAAATCCTCCTAGTGAAATGGTGAAGATCGATTTTGTTGTTACTATTTTTGCGTGTTTAATTGCAGATATTATATCAATTACAAATTGATGAAGAAGAAGCTTAAGCAGTATGCTAACCACAGCCAAGCTGTAGTACTGGATCGGCGATTTGTTCTTAAGGATTTCTCCAGAATGCTGGACAACCAGGTAACGAGATGGGATAGATCGATGCACTGGCATCCCTACGTGTGCATATCCTGTGACAATTTATCAACGTCAAAGTTTGTCAACGTTTATTCTTAAGCGTTATTTTGGAGGCTCTTCGATTGATTACTTGCTCTTCCATCGAGATATTTGTTGGTCCTTTCTCGAAGTGGAATCCATGTCTATTTCAACTAGAATTATGATAAGAGCTATGAACGTATGCTGTACATTAGCTGCGAGTATCTTCATCAGTATTCAGTCTCCGAAAATTAATCAGTTGTGGAAAATTTAGGGAAAAAACCCGGTTCTTGTTTCAATCGATATCTTATTTGTCATATTTGTTTCTAGCTGTGGCTGTTGCATAATTTGTTGCTTACTCTGTCGATGTTCTGATCAGTGTTGTCGAAGGCTCATTTAAGGAGGGCACTTTGCCTCGTTTTAGTTGCACTTCACTATAGACAACGCACTAAGGCGCGCGCCTCATTGCTCATTAGTTCTATCTAGGATAGAGCGGTGCTAAACAAATATAATTGGCATATAACTTCCGTTGGTGGTTTAGGAAAATTTTATGAACGAACTTGCTAGTTTTCTCTTGAATACGTATATGTTTTCTCGTAGATTTACGCATCCTGTATTAGATCGAAAGGATACTTCTTATAGCGAAGAAGGCTTCAGCCACATCTCGGTGATCTGATATTCTTCTTCTTAACGTTACAGATTGAAAAAATAGTTCTCTTTTTGTTGGAACAACAAGGAGCTCTTGCGAGCAGGATATCGGAACTAAATGAACAGAAAGAGTCTCTTCAAGAGGAGCCTGATATAGGCAAAATAAACGAGTTGCGGGAAGCTTATCAAGCTGTGGGACGTGATCTTCTAAAGCTTCCCTATTTCGTTGAAATAAATGCTATTGGATTGCGGAAGATACTTAAGAAGTTTGACAAACGTTTTGGCTATAAGTTCACTGATTATTATGTCAAAACCCGAGCTAATCATCCCTATTCCCAACTTCAGCAAGTGTTCAAGCACGTGGTAATTTTCTAAACTCAACGAGCTAGTTTACTCTTCTTCCTACTATAATAATGCTACCGCTGCTAAGCCTTGGCGGACAGAGTTATCTCGTACCTGTGCTCGTAGGAGGTAGTAGGTACCGTGTGGAATTAGTTAAAGGCGCACAAGAGCTGCCCCAAACACCGACAACTGTAATAATGCTGGCCTACTCTTCTTCCTACTATAATAATGCTACAGCTGCTAAGCCTTGGCGGACAGAGTTATCTGGTACCTGTGCTCGTAGGAGGTAGTAGGTACCGTGTGGAATTAGTTAAAGGCGCACACAAGCTGCCCCAAACACCGACAACTGTTGCTACTATGTTTTTCTTCTTCTGAGCTTTGCCTCTTAACTCATTACTGCAATGTTGTTTCGGATTTGTTTTCACTAGTATGCTCTAACGCAACTTGTGAGATCACACTGGATATGTCGTAGTTGTTGTTGTAGTATGCCCTAACGCAAGCTATCCCTGAACGATGATTGCAGGGATTAGGCGCAGTTGTTGGAGCAATATCTCGTAATCTTGCAGATCTTCAAGACCGTCAAGGAAGCTACTTGTCGATTTATGACCAGCCATCTCTTCCACTCCAGGTTTAGTTTACTTCGATTAATCAGCTTCATACATTTCGGCTCTTTTTAATGAATACAACTCCCCTTGTTCCACTTCACGTGACACAAATTACTATTTGCAGGATCCTGTGGTTGACTCGATGCAGGCAGCTGTCGATAGATTAAGTCATTCGACAAACTTCCTCAACTTTATGGCCCAACATGCACTTATCATGCAAGAGGAGTTACCAACTCCAGTCGAGGAAGAAGTTGATGATCAGAGATACCATTTTATGTCGCTCCTGTTGAACTTAGCGAATACTTTCCTTTACATGGTCAATACGTATATTATTGTACCAACGGCAGATGATTATTCTATGAGCCTTGGTGCCGCTGCAACTGTCTGTGGGATTGTTATCGGAGCCATGGCTGTCGCGCAGATCTTTTCGTCAGTGTATTTCAGTGCTTGGTCAAATAGGTCTTATTTCAGACCTCTGATATTTAGCAGTATAGTTCTTTTTATCGGGAACGTCATGTATGCGTTGGCTTATGATCTCAAATCAATATCGGTTCTGCTTATCGGTCGGCTGTTTTGCGGGTAAACCTCTCTCTTCCACTCTCTCCATCTGTCTGCATCAATACATATTGTTTTCTTTTATTCCATAATTTAGATGGTAGTGGTTAGAGGATGGTCTATAAAATCATATTGTTGTGAATTGATTCTCATGGATTATTGGAAGTAAAACATCAGTACCATGTGAATCAAATTCAACTTGAAAAAAAGGCAGCCCGGTGCACTAAAGCTCCCGCTATGTGCAGGGTTCGAGGAAGGGCTCCACCACAAGGGTGTATTGTACGTAGCCTTACCTTGCATTTTTTCCAGAGGTTGTTTCCAAAGCTTCAACCCGTGACTTCCTGGTCACATGGCAGCAACTTTACCGGTTACTCCAAGGCTCCCCTTCCTAAAAGGGCAGCCTGGTGCACTAAGCTCCCGTTATGCTCAGGGTCCGGGAAAGGGTCCGATCACAAGGATCTATTGTACGCTGCCTCACCTTACATTTCGGCAAGGTGCTGTTTCCAAGGCTTGAACCCGTGCCTTCCTGGTCATGTTTCAACAACTTTATCAGTTACTACAAGGCGCCCCATCAATTTTAACTTGGAAAAATAAAAAATTTCTGATGATCAAGGAACCCGAATAAAACCAAATGAATATAGAGGATTCATATAGTCGACCCCATCTAGTTTTGGTATGATGAGCTTTGCACTTAATCATAAGCCTTGCAAGTTGACAATATGGTGGCTTACCCTTCTCTTCTCGAATTGCAGTTTTGGTTCCGCCAGAGCAGTGAACCGACGCTACATCAGTGACTGTGTGCCACTTAAAATACGGATGCAGGCTTCAGCAGGTTTCGTCAGTGCTAGCGCGCTTGGAATGGCATGTGGACCTGCAATTGCCGGTGTACTTCAGACGAATTTTAAGATTTACAAGATAACGTTCAACAAAGAAACTTTGCCTGGTTGGCTTATGGCTATTTCGTGGCTCATTTATTTGATATGGTTGTGGTTCTCTTTTAAAGAACCAGTTCGTGATACTGAAATACACAACGTTCCTCAAGAGTCTAAGGCTGGTATGTCCTACTTTTTGCTTTAGTTATATTAGCCGTTACTAATCAAACGTCGCATATAAAAGGATCTGACAGTAAATCATTTCTATCGATAGAACCTGATTCCCTTGAAAAAGGCATTGTGGAACCATTGTTGTTAAAATCATCGGAGAATCAACAAGACGAGGATGAACAAGAAGACGAGGATGAAGAAGCTTCCGAGGACTCTCATCAACCTGCTAATTCCATAGCAGCAGCATACAGATTGCTCACTCCTTCTGTGAAGGTATATTCAACTCTGATCTCCCCCACTTATTTTAACTCGAGCTTTTAATTATCATGATACTTCTAACAATGTTAGTGTGGTTAGTGACCGGAAATAGAAGAGAATGCAAGCGTAACTTTTAATTTGAAGGCGACGATAAGAAGTGTCTGTTCAAAGAGTTATGTTTGTTTAAACAGCTGCGGTCTAGCAAACATACAGATTGTTCTTTTTCTCTTTTTGATAATCATGGCGTCTGAGCCAGCTTGCGTGCGCCTCGACTAATTCCATGGGGTACCTACTGACTCCCACCACCACAACTACCATTAATGATGTTCACCAAGGCTTGGATAGATGAGAAAAAATTACCTAGCGTTTTTGGCTCCGCTAGGATTTACATTTGAGTCCTCATGGTTCGTAATGCATTGTCCACTAGGTCACGCCTTTGGTGCAACAATCAGATTCTTCTTCTCTTCTCGATATTCTAAAAAACTTGGAACATCTTGTTTCGGAAATTCAAGTTTTTCTAACTTGGATTTCGTTTTGGCATTGTAGATCCTAAAGTAATTCTGCCACAATGAGGCTTAAATTCCTTAAGAACATAGATTACTCTTATGAAAGTCTATAAGTTTTATTATTTCCCGCAAGTTTTTCCTAATAGTCGAAACCAAAAGAAGGAACGTGATAGAAAGGGAAGAAAAGAAGGATGGCGCATACGTCTGCTTGACATGAGTCTATACGATTTGGTTGTCTAATAGAAAGACATGAAATTTAACGACCACTTACGCGACTCCTTCATGTTTTCAGGTTCAGTTGTTGATCTATTTTATGCTGAAATATGCAATGGAGATCTTACTTTCAGAGTCTAGTGTCGTCACGACATATTACTTCAGTTGGTCAACGGGCACTGTGGCGATTTTCCTTGCGTGTCTTGGCCTCACGGTTCTTCCAGTAAATCTTGTTGTTGGAAGCTATATAAGTAACATGTTCGAGGACAGGTAATTTATGGGTGTCTTGTTTCTTGTATCATTCCGTTGTGTGTTTTTATGTTTTTTGTTTGTTATATTGGTGTTTGTCCTAAGCCAAGGGTCTATCGGAAACAACCTCTCTACTTCATCTGAGGTATTGGTATGGACTGCGTACGCTTACCCTCCCCAGACCCTACTATGTGGGAATACACTGGGTATGTTGTTGTTGTTGTCGTTGTTGGAAGCTATATAAGTAACATGTTCGAGGACATGCAATTTCTTTTGCATACGCATATGTTAATGAGATGCAAGTGTATGAAATTTCCGATGCTACCTGTGATGGAGATTGTTATCTAAAACTACTTAAGTCTCCTTTTTTTACTTGCAAATGGTTATGGTCTATAGCATTTGCCTTCTTCAACGATTCTTGAGTAGAAAATAATTCGTTTTGAGCTACGTATTAGCCCAATTTTGAAAGGGTTACGTTAAAATGAGTTGAATTATAAATGTGGGCGTCATGATTGCCTTGCCTAGAGTTCAATTCTCGCCTTGTAATGTGTCTAAAAAGACAGAAGGTGGACATCCTATTCAACGATATGTTAAAATGGCAAATTCGCGATGTGTTTATCATATTAAATCTTCATGATCGAAATTGAATACTGAGTTTCTTTCGTTTGCAGGCAAATTCTGTTGGCATCTGAAATTATGGTTTGTATCGGTATAGTCTTGAGCTTTAATGTCATAATCCCGTATTCTGTGCCACAATATGTCTGCTCGGGGCTCTTATTATTCGTAGCTGCTGAAGTTTTAGAAGGTATGATCCCCTCTTTTCATAGTCTTACTTACCAAAAATCATGTCGTTTGATAAAAGTTGTGCTCAAACTGACGAAGCTTGATAGAAGCGGAGATAATGATCTGTAGAAATGTGATCTTCTTCTATGTTTCCGTCAAGAAAAAGCAGATATATGAACACGAAAAAGAATGGAATGACATATACTGGCTTCTAGTTTGATCATTTCTATACTTAGTTTGCCTATCGAGTAGTACAGTGAACAGATATACAACAACAACGACAACAACAACATACTTGGTGTATCCAAATAGTGAGTAGATCGCGTAGATACTGATTTGTAGAATTGTGATCTGCGTCTATGTTTCCGTCAAGAAAAAAGCAGATATATGAACGCGAAAAAGAATGGAATGACATATACCGGCTTCTAGTTTGATCGTTTCTATACATAGTTTGCCTATCGAGTAGTACAGTGAACAGATATAGTTCAAGAACAAATTAAAGTTACATCATGATATAACGGAACAAGTTAACTGTAGCGCGTTGATCTAAGTGAATTTATATCTATAGATACGTAACATTTGTTTGGCATATAACAAAACTTGGAGACTCTGCGATCTTCTGAATGATAAAAGTTGTGCTCAAACTGACGAAGCTTGATGGAAGCGGAGATAGAGATGTATCCAACTAGTGAGTAGATCGCGTAGATGCTGATCTGTAGAAATGTGATCTGCTTCTGTGTTTCTGTCAAGAAAAGCAGATATATGAACGCGAAAAGAATGGAATGACATATACTGGCTTCTAGTTTGATCGTTTCTATACATAGTTTGCTTATTGGGAAGTACAAATAGTGAGTAGATCGCGTAGATACTGATCTGTAGAAATGTGATCTGCGTCTATGTTTCCGTCAAGAAAAAAGCAGATATATGAATGCGAAAAAGAATGGAAATGACATATACCGGCTTCTAGTTTGATAGTTTCTATACATAGTTTGCCTATCGACCAGCAACAAGTTGCATCATGATCTAAAGAAGTTGCTAACTTTAGAAGTTAACTGTAGCGCGTTGATGTAAGTGAATTTATTTCTATGTATGTGGTGTTCGTTGTTAAACACTTCTTTGACATATAACAAAACTTGGGAGACCTCGCGATCTTCTGAATGATAATGGTGTACATCTGTAGAAATGTGATCTGCTTCTATGTTTCTGTCATGAAAAGGAGATACATGAACGCGAAAAGAATGGAATGACATATACCGGCTTCTAGTTTCATCGGTTCTATACATAATTTGCCTGTCGAGTAGTACTGTGAACAGATATATTAAGCTAACTGTAGCGCGTTGATGTAAGTGAATTTATTTCTATATATACATACCTCTGGCAGAAATGCAAGGTAAGGCTGCGTACGATACACGGGCCTTTCCCCGGACACCACGCATAGCGATAGCTTTAGTCCACCGGGCTGCCCTTTATATACGTATATGTGTTATGTCAAGAAACTTGGAGCCCCATGATCTTTTCTGAATTATAGTGTTGTGCAAATTTTGTCCCGCTTCAGGTGTAAATCTGTCACTCCTGTCGCGAGTCATGTCATCTAGACTCTCTCGTGGAACCTACAACGGTGGCCTCTTGTCTACGGAAGCTGGAACCATTGCTCGTGTGATTGCAGACGCGACCATAACTCTCGCGGGTTACTTAGGTGAGAGTATGTTGTTGAATGTAACTCTTCTCCCTTCGCTCTTCATATGCGCAGTCTCCATTCTCGCAACCTTTTGGACCTACAATTCGCTCTATTGATGATTTTTTTTTCTCTTTTAGTAGTTTGATGAAGTCTGAGTACCCAACTATTATTTTATCGATTGATTTATTTTCTGGTGTTTGATTAGATGTAAAGTTTTGTATGATAATCGTAGTATCAGAGTGTTGTGCACTTGTTAAACTTATTATTACAACCAATTAAATTGCAATGGATTATGCAAAAGTTTACGCTGTTAGAGTATATAACTTAATCTTTTTCAAATATATGGTTTAACTAAACTGGTAAATAAGCTGATTTTATAAGTTTGGCCAAACTGATTATTAATCTTCAAATACTCTTTTTTCAATTTTCAACTAAATATTTCCAAATGCCAACAAAGTGTATATATTGGCATTTGCATCCATTGTGACGTTGTCACATATTAGTACACCTTACTAAATCAAGGGAGAATTAATTACGCCCTCCGTCTGTCTTTACTTATTCGCTATGGTAAAAATAAAAGGGACGACCCGGTTCATACCTACTCCGTAGGTGTCGGGGAGGGGGGGACCACTCCGGGTCTGACCTACGCGCCCTCACCCCAGCTTTGCTGGAGGGGCGTTTCAAACCCCCGACCCTGGCACACCACGGTAAAAATAGATGTTCAATAATATTTGTCTAGTTTGAAAAATCGATGGATAATTTATCTATTTCTACCCATTTTATCCTTAGTTATTAATGAGAAAATGCTTTGTTTCCACCTTAAACTATACACGAAATTGCTGAGACACACCCAAACCTTCAGTGTGTTGATTCACTGATGTGCCACATATGTGCCGCGTAGGCACTAAGGTTATCAAAAATACGATTTTAATTAGTCCAGGGGTAATAAGACCCTCCTAAAGTTCGAGTGTGTCTCAGCAATTTCGTGTATAGTTCAGGGTGGAAACAAAACATTTACTCGTTATTAATTACAAACATTATCTAGCACATATCTTAAAGCATTGAATTAATTATATTCAAAGGGTGATCCGGTAAAATTTAACATGCGTGTCAAGTCAATAGTGGACAGCTACTAATGAACAGAGGAGTACACTTTTCCCATATTACCCTCATTAGTGTAAATACTTGTTTGTAAAGTCCCCAAAAGATTCTTGAGGGTGAATTAGTAAAACTACATTCTTATTTATGATTTCTTAAAATGCGTATAAACGAAAAATTTGACAAGTAAAATGGGATAGAGTACTTTAGGATAAATATAAGGTAAAACAAAAAAACAACAAATGTTGAGATGGCCGAGTTGGTCTAAGGCGCCAGATTAAGGTTCTGGTCCGAAAGGGCGTGGGTTCAAATCCCACTCTCAACATCCATTTTATTTTTCTTTTTTTATATATTTTTTAAAAAGAATATATGTACAAAGTGTACTTTTGGATTCTAAGATATATTTTTTAATAATTGTAGTTTCGGATGAGTTTATGAGCACCTCGATTAGTTTTATGAGGTATCTGCTATCTCCCATTTATGAATAGATTTAGAGGTTGATCAGTTGCGAATTTAAACGAACTCAATAACTTCTACTTATATAGTATACCTTTTATATTTTAGGGTGAGTTTGTGAGCACCTCGACTTGTTTTATGAGTTATCTATTGTCTCTCATCTATGAGCGGATGCGTGCCGGATACTAAGGTTGACCGGTTGCGAATTTAGACGAACGATCAATAACTTTTACTTATATGGTATACCTTGTATATTATCGGGTGAGTTTGTGAGAACCTCAATTAGTTTTATGAGGTATCTGCTAACTGTTATCTCCTATCTATGAGTAGATCTAGAGGTTGATCGGTCGAATTCACTCGAACTTAATAACTTTTACTTATACGTTGTACATTTTCGAGTTTGTGTACACCTCAAAGTTATTTTTATAAGGTACTTGCTATCTCCCATCTACGGGCGGATATAGAAGCCGAGCGATTATGAATTCATATTAAACTAATAACTTTTACTTATACCTTGTATATTTTCACGTGAATTTGTGCTTACCTCAACTAATCTTGTTAGGGTATTTGATATCTTACATCTATGGGCGGATCTAAAAGCCGATTAGTTACGAATTCACTCGAACTTAATAACTTTGACTTATACCTTGTATATTTTCAGGTGAGTTTGTGCCTGCGTCGACTAGATTTGTAGGGTATTTGCTATCTTACATCTATGGACGAATCTAAAAGTCGATTAGTACGTTCACACGAACTTAATAACTTTGACTTATACCCTGTATATTTTCGGGTGAGTTTGTGCCTACCGCGACTAATTTTATGGGGTATCTACTATCTCCCATCTATGGACAACTCTAGAGGCCGATCGATTACGGATTCACACGAACCCAATAATTTTTACTTATACCTTGTATATTTTTGGATAAGTTTGTGCATACCTCGACTAATTTTATAGGGTATTTGCTACCTCTCATGCATGGGTGGATCTAGAGGATGATAAGTTACGAATTCACACGAACTTAATAACTGTTACTTATACCTTGTATATTTTCAGGTGAATTTATGCCTACCTCGACTAGTTTTATGGGGTATCTGATCTGCTATCTCCCATGTATGAACATATCTAAAGGCCGATCGATTACGGGCTCACATGAACTCAATAACTTTTACCTATATACCTCGTACATATCAATTCAGAAATTCACTAAATACGTATAAATATCAAAGACGACTTTATAATCAGGACTCGAATCTGAAATATCTGGTTACTTTCTCCATCCAATTATTTTCTTTTTAGTGGAAGTCAAACCCACACCTTGGAATCAATTATGGCTTGCAGTTTCTAAATTAACTTTATAGTATTGCATTTTTTATTACATATAATAAATTCCAACATTGAAATTTAATTAGTTGTGCAAAACCAAAACAAAATAGGGAATTGAATATTTAATTCCATATCCTTGGTTAATAAAGTCTAAAATAATATAATTAGGGTTCATTTGATTATTGAAAGCAAGTTATCTTGAGATAATTTATTTCGAAATTATTATTTCATTCTTAATAACGTGAGATCAAAATAACGAACATCATAATAATCCTAAAATAAGTTATCACGTCGCTTTCTTTGTTGGATAGATGGGACCCTTGAGAAATTCGTGAGGGGTTCATATACACATCCTTTATAAATCAGCGAGGGTCTGATTCAAAATTTAAAGTTTATGAATTTTTATAGTAATCTCAAGTTAATATATAGTGATCTTAAAATAATTCAAAAGTCGTCAAGTATCAATCTCGTAACAGTACTGTATAAAAAGTTAGGTCGTTCACTTGTTGAACATTCGCCAGCCGAAAACGCTCTCTTGCCGCGCCTTTCAATCACCCACTTGAGTCGGACTCAATCATTAATTGTTTCGTTTGAAAGATTATTCGTTATTCACTCTCTTGCAGTTATTATTTGAAAAGAAAAACAGAAAATAAAAATCGGGTCAAGTTTGACTGTCAAAACTATACTATTAACTTATAATATAATAAATATTCAATTGAATAGAATAAAAGAAACAATAACTTGATTTTTTTTATTTTTTTTTAAAGATAAAATTTCAAGTTGGGGGGTTACAACTTTGACTATTTTAATTAGGTTTATTTCATGTTTTTATTTTCAATTGTATGTTTTTGATAAGTGGGGAGGAGGAATATGCAATAACTTATTAGTCTTCAAACTTTAATCATAAATTAGATCTAATCTTGCCTAATTAATAGTTTATTAATTACATTTTTGGTCCCTCAATTATTGATTAACTTTGATTTCGATCCTTGCAATATATATATATATATTTATGATAACATAACACTGAGCTAATTGAATAGTTTACGCTCAGTGATTTGTCAAATTTGAGAAGATTTGCAGGAATTAAAAGTGCACATAGTAATTAACTAAAGGTTAAATATACTTGATCATAAATTATAAGGACTAAATTTGGAATTTAATGACATTTAATGGACTAAAAGTGTTAATTTCTCAAAACAAAAAAACATTATATTCCATAAAGAATAGTCCAAATTTATTGACAAAAATTTGAATTTGGGGTCAAGGTTGGCTGTTCGTTGTACAACAAAAGTGGGGTCTTTTTATTTTTTTTTAATTTTTTATTACTATAAAATTATTAAATATAATCTTGTAAGTGGATTAGTCCCAAGTGACAAAATATCAGATATAGATCTGGTATTATTCGATGTACCTTTTGAAATTGAAAATTCTCTTTTTTATTTTATTCAATTTTAAGTTCAAATCACCTCTAAATTAAATTTTATATGTTAATATGGCAAGGGAAAAAAAATTAAATTAATTCAGAGAGACTGCTTATTATTGCAATATTTTTTTTGAAAAATAACATAAACACACACCTTAACTTATCACATTTACAAAAATTCCTATCCTTACAAAGTAAATACAAAAATTTCAACTAATTATATATCTTCGTTGGATGTATCGGGAGCTAATTATGTATCTCGATAGACCCAAAATTGAAAAAAAAAATGTGAAAGCTAATTATGTATTCTTATAATGGAAAAAATGTATCTTCGTTGGATGTATAATGTATCTCGATAGGCCCAAAATTAAAAAAGAAATGTATCGAAAACTAACTATATATCTTTATAAAGGAAAAAAGTATCTTCGTTGGATGTATCGGGGGCTAATTATGTATCTTGACAGACCCAAAATCAAAATTTTCAATAATTATGCAAATTGTCAAAATTTTCTGTAATTATACTCCAAATTGTTGGCCCGTATATAATATTGAGACCTTAAAAATATACAATTTAAATTTAATTAAACTTCAATATAAATACTGAACAACGGACAGGAACCAATAAAAACACCTTCAATTTCTAAATGGAAATTACATCCCTTTAATGTAATTTTTTTTTTTTTTGATTTCTCACTCGGTGTCTGATATCCGCATTAAAGTCTCGACTAATTCAAATCGCGCACTTCAAGGTCTATACTTGAGATGACGCTCCCAACGAAATTTTCTCCATACCCGACTCAAACTCGAGACATCTAATTAAATCCGCGAAATTAATTTTTTTTTTTTCTTCTTCTTTTCTAAAAAGTCTGCGGAATATCAAAATGGAAAAATCATATTTTTCTTTGCACATGTGAGAAAAAAAAGCAGACATGACTTTATTATAAATATATGCAACTGAAATATTCACAACAAAATTACATCTCTCTTTCTCTTTACAAAAACTTTGCAATATTTTTTCTCATCTTACGAAAAATACTTCTTCACAAATATACTTCGTAAAGAGTTGTCATAATTATTTAGCTCTTACGAAAAAATATTTGTTAAAAGTTCTCATATTTATTTAAATCTTACGAAAAATACGTCATCAAAAATGTCAGGTGAATTAAAGAATGTTGGAATACTTGCCTTGGAAATTTATTTCCCTACTACTTGCCTACAACAGGTACATTTTTTTTATTTTTTTTTCATATTAATCATCTCGTCGAAATTTGAAACTTGAAAATTTGAGTATTTGAAGTTGTTATTTTTGGAACATGAAGACACATTTTCAAAATATGATCCAAAGTCCAAACAAATATTTGAAAATAAATTTTTGAAATTTCATTCAGAATTTATGATCATACGCTAGCTGAACCAGCCAACTTTTGAGAGTTTAAAAATGTCCATGTCCATTTTTTTTTTTTTTTTTAGAACATGCTCTGTTTCCACTCTGAACTACGAAAGTATTGAGACACATTCGGAGGGTCCTATTACCCCTGAACTAATTAAAACCATATTTTTGACAACCTTAGTGCCTACGTGGACCTTCAGTGTGTTAATTCACCGATAAACTGCTTTTCGCCCTTAAAAAAATACTTTTCAAAATAAACTGATTTTAGAATTTTGATGGACGAGACTATGAACTTGATCATAGATAAGTAAGATAAGCGTCCAGTACCCCTCTCGAAATATGACCAAAGTTGCTACGACACACTCCAACTTCATAGGGTCGTATTACCCATGAACTCAATTTTAACATATTTTTGTCACTCTTTTGTACTGACGAGACATCTTTATTACATAAAAATAGAGCCACGTTATCTAAAAAAGGTGCAAAATACGCTAAAATTGAGTTGAGGGGGTAATAGGGCCCCTGTGAAATTAGAGTGTGTCGTAGTAAATTTGATCATAGTTCAGAGGTACTAGATGCTTTACTCTAGATAAGTAGTATTACTATTTGATGAGTTAAATGATGATCCAGACATCTGATAAATTATTTTAATTATGAGAAAAACATTTAGTATCCTGAACTCTGACCAAATTTGCTACGACACACTCTAATTTCACAGCGGTTACATTACCTTTGAACTAAATTTTAACGTATTTTTGTCAAACCTTTTTAGCTGACGCGACACTTTTATCAACTTTTAGTTGACGTGACACCTTTAATGTAGACCCCATTTTATTTAATAAAGATGTCACATCAGCACAAAAAAGTGATGAAAGTACGCTAAAATTTAATTTGGTGGTTAATAGGACACCTGTGAAGTTGGAGTGTGTCGTAGCAACTTTGACCATAGTTCGAGGAGCACTGGATGCTTATCTCTTTAATTATTAACATCTAGTACCCTTGAACTATGACCAAATTTGTTACGACACACTCCAACTTCGGTCCTATTACTCCCGAACTAAATTTTAGTATATTTTTGTTAACCTTTTTAGCTAACGTGGACCTCATTTTATGTAATAAAGGTATCACATCAGCACAAACTTGACAAAAATACGCTAAAATTGAGTTCGGGGGTAATAGAACCCCTTTGAAGTTGGAGTATGTCGTAGCTACTGGATGCTTATTTCAATTATAATAATACAAGTTTGAGGCACTAAAATTCTGATCACTTGCAAAAAAAAAAATAATTCATTGTATTGCAAATGTTATATAGGAAGCATTGGAGGTTCATGATGGAGCAAGCAAAGGGAAATACACAATTGGTCTTGGACAAGATTGTATGGGCTTTTGCACTGAGGTGGAAGATGTTATATCAATGAGGTATATACGCTTACTTCGTCGAAAAATTACACTGTATAAATTGGTCAAGTTTTTCATTTTATGTAGATATACGATATATTGAATCGATCTCCTGGCTTGTTCGCGTGTTTACTTCTTTATATTCTGAAGTATGTTTACGGCATTGTACTTCTTGTCGCTATACACTCTTCTGATTGAACTGTTTACGTGTTCAGTTTGACAGCGGTTACTTCCCTTCTGGAGAAGTATGCTATTGATCCGAAGCAAATTGGTCGTCTAGAGGTTGGAAGTGAGACCGTAATTGATAAGAGCAAATCGATCAAGACATTCCTGATGCAAATATTCGAGGTACTGGCTAGCTCGCAGTTCTAGCAATGCTTGTCTAAATAAACTGTCCGTTATGGCTTGTTGCTCGAATCCTTCAAAATTATCTTCGGGTGTGAGCCAGATCGTCCAAAAGTAATGCCTTTTTGGAGGATCCGAGCAACACAGATTTGGGAATATTCAAAGCAGAGGTTTTACATTATGACTAACTGATATCATGTTCAATGGAAACAAGCAGAAATGTGGCAATACTGATATTGAAGGCGTCGACTCAACTAACGCGTGCTATGGAGGAACTGCTGCATTGTTTAACTGTGTGAATTGGGTTGAGAGCTCTTCATGGGATGGGCGTTATGGACTTGTCGTATGCACTGATAGCGCGGTAAGCTCATCACATTCATAATATTTTCTACAGCGTCCGTGTTGTCTTTATGCATTGCTCGTTTGGCACATATACTGTGATGAATTTGAGCGTTTGCATGATGAACATTCACTTATTCGCGAGCTTATTTTGACAGGTCTATGCCGAGGGAGCTGCTCGACCTACTGGAGGTGCTGCAGCGATTGCTATGTTAGTCGGTCCAGATGCTCCTATCGTATTCGAAAGCAAGATCAGGGCTAGCCATATGGCCCATGTCTATGACTTTTACAAGCCCATCCTCGACAGCGAATATCCAGTAACTCTCTTAAGCTCCTGCAACTGTTAAATCATCTGTTTTTCACTTCGATATGTTGTTTACTGGGCAAAATTCAAATGAAATGTATCGTAAATTGTTTCCATATGTGCTCTATCATGACGATAATTGTTGGTTTACAGGTGGTTGACGGTAAGCTTTCACAAACGTGTTATCTTATGGCACTTGATTCTTGCTACAAGAGCTTATGCAACAAGTAAGCTACCGGTTGAGCACACATTCTAGTATTGCATACGAACTTCTTTATTACCGTCTTTAATAACCTCTTCGTTCACATTCTAGATACGAAAAATTGGAAGGCAAACAGTTTTCGATTGATGATGCAGCGTATTTTGTTTTCCATTCACCATACAACAAGGTACTTTACGGATTCAATACAGAACTTGTTCTTTTTTCTTCTATGAATACAACGATGATAAGGATTACCTTAACGTTTTGTTTATACTGCAGCTTGTACAGAAGAGTACTGCTCGATTGATGTTCAATGACTTCATAAGGAACGCTAGGTGTGTTGCAAATATTCTGAACTAAACGAATCACTTTTTATTTTGCAAACGGAATTCAGTTGACTGATCTTATTCGATTTTGCATTTGCAGTTCCATCGATGAGTCTACTAAAGAAAAGCTGGCACCGTTCTCATCCTTAACCGGTGATGAAAGTTATCAAAGCCGCGATCTTGAGAAGGTCTGTAGAAACACTTTTCATATACTCGTTGATTTCCAAGAACTTTCGTTGTTTTCATTTTCAGATTGCTTCGTGCTGAATCGCTGTAACTAATGAATTATAATTTTGCATATACAGGCATCCGGGCAAGTGGCAAAACCATTTTATGACGGGAAGGTGAAACCATCTACATTAGTACCAAAACAAGTTGGCAACATGTACACCGCGTCTCTGTATGCTGCTTTTGCATCGCTGCTTCACAATAAGCGCAGCTCGCTGGTAACCATTAGCTACTTCTTTCATTTCGGACATGTTTCTTGTTAATATCTATGTGTTTCTTATAATTTTCAAATGATTTCGTCAAACTCAGGCTGGAAAGCGGGTAGTCTTGTTCTCTTACGGGAGTGGATTGACTGCAACAATGTTCTCGTTAAGGCTTAACGCAGGTCAACATCCTTTTAGCTTGTCAAACATCGCTACTGTGATGAATGTCGAAGAGAAATTGAAGTCGAGGCATGAGGTATGTTCAATTTTTGTTTCGTTGCCAACTCTGTAATGGCTGAGTTCCGTAACCATATTTGACAAGCGATATTTCGTGCAGTTCACTCCTGAGAAATTCATCGAAACCATGAAAATAATGGAGCACAGGTACGGTGGTAAGGACTTTGCGACGAGCAAGGATTGTAGTCTTCTAGCACCGGGTACCTACTACCTCACAGAAGTCGATTCAAAGTACAGACGATTCTACGCCAAGAAATGTGCTGCGAATGGACTTGCCAATGGTCATTGAAGACACCATGAAGAATAATTACATCGAGTAAAACATCTACTACCCCCGAACTATGACCATATTTGCTACGACACACTCCAACATCATAGGGGGCCTATTACCCCCTTAAACTCAATTTTAGCGTATTTTTGTTATCCTTTTAGATGACGTGGCACCTCTGACGTGTGCCCCATTTTATGTAATAAAGGTGCCACGTTAGCACAAAAGGGTGACAAAAATACGCTAAAATGGAGTTTGGGGGGTAATAGGATCCCTGTGAAGCTGGAGTGCGTCGTAGCAACTTTGACCATAGTTCGAGGGTGTATTGGATGCTTATCTCTATAACATATAGTTTCTTTTCTTGATATTTCAATTCCTTTCCAACAAATTCAATGTTTCTTTTGTTCATCTGTTTGAGAGATGATCTGTAAAAGCATCGATGTAACGCGTCTATGTATGAAATGAAATTCATTGAGCAAATTTTCTGAACTCTGCGTTGATCACATCAACTATTGCTTGATATCGATTATATGAACCTATTTCTCTCTATTTCCAACGATTTCTTCTTGCTAGATTACTCTTATTGTGATCGTCAAGAGTAATCTAACATGATGAAATCGTCAATGTAAAAAGGCCAGCCCGGTGCACTAAAGCTCCCGCTATGAGCAGGGTCCGAGAAATGGCCCACCACAAGGGTGCATTGTACGCAGCCTTACCTTGCAGTTCTGCCAGAGGCTGTTTCTAAGGCTTGAACCCGTGACCTCCTTTTCACACGACAACAACTTTACCAGTTACATCGTCAATGTACATAACATAATTACTCATGCGATAACATGTATAACTAAATTATGTATATGGTAATTCTTTCACCAACGAAATATCAGATGTTACAAGATCAAATCGCAGAATAAAACTCGATAAATGATTTTCAACTTATGGTTGCATAACGAGGCGATCAAGTGAGTCATGAGCCTCACACGCGACATACCCTCACTTGCCAATTGGAGGGTGCGATATTGAAAGCCACGAGAGTTACTTCTTGTTGTAGGTCAACTAAATGCGATAATAACATTAGAATTCTTTACATCGTCAATGTAAAAAGGTCAGCCCGGTGCACTAAAGCTCCCGCTATGAGCAAGGTCCGGGGAAGGGCCCGACCACAAGGGTATATTGTACGCAGCCTTAACTTGCATTTCTGCTTCCAAGGCTTGAACCCCTGACCTCCTGGTCACACATGACAGCAACTTTACCAGAACATAATTACTAATACGATAACCTGTATTATATGGTAATTCTTTCACCAACGAAACATAAGATGTTACAAGATCAAATCGCAGAATAAATCTCGATAAATGCTTGAAAAATTCAAAAAAAAAAAAAAAAAAAGAACCAAAAAACACTAGATGAACATCTATACATGGTCATTTAAAGTTGTTATTGGCTTGATAAGTCATTCCTACTTGCCAATTTGAAGGTGCGACATTGTTAGCTATGATAGTTTCATGAGATGTATAAGAAGTGATTTTAAAACTAAGTGCTTGGCCACTTAGTGTTGCAAATGCTTGATATGAAGCTCCCCAATTATGGCTCATTGGTAACCAATTTGTTTTGGTTCCCTTTACAAACACACTTGCAATATCTCCACTTCCACCAACATTCATTACATATACCAATAACCAATAGCCATTTCCTTGGAAGCTCAACTTGACTCCACCTTTTTTAACACAAGGTACCCTACAATCATGAAAGCAATGGTACATATTAGATGTAGATACTTTTAACTTGGCCTCAACGCAGAGGCGGAGCCAGGATTTCTGATGAGGGAGTTCAAAAACTGAAGAAAAGCTCACCGAAGGGGGGTTCAACATGTACAATATATACATAAAAATCATCTTAATCATGTGTTAGTAGTATGATTTTCGTCGAAGGGGGTTCGAACAAATTCCTTATTACTAGGCTGGCTCTGCCTCTGAGTCTCAACTAGAAACTAAATACTCCAACTTTGAGTATGCTTGTATAGACGCATCAACTCGTCTCCACTGTGTCAGTTGAACACTCCAACTTACAAAATGATCATCTAGACACCTCCAGCATTTATGTGTCATGTCACTATCGAGTGTCCACCGGACACTGTGCGGACGAGTTGGAGTGTTTCGTATGTTATACCCCCGAGGGTTGTGGTAGGAGGGATAGGACATCCAGGCCTCAGATTCGAGCCCTGGGAATGGAAGAAGATCCTAGTATGATACGTCCTTTTTTAATGAGTCTTATGTAACTCGAACCCGAAATAGTCAGGACCCCAAAACGGATACCGGTCACCAGGTGAAAAAAACAAACACTAAATGTTAAATTTCTTCTCTTTTTAGTTTTCCACCTGACATCCGGCACGTGCTTTAGGGCCCTGACTAATCAGATTCACATCGAAAAGTCCTACTATAGGGGGTAAAGCACTCTCTACATACTTACCACTCCACCACAAACTCTGGTGCGACGACCAAAATATTAAATGTTCAAACAAAGAATGAATCGTTTACCTGCGATACGAAACAGGAACAATACCAGCTTTCCATTGAGCAATTTTCATGAAAGCAGGTTTAGCCATATCAAAATGTGTTCTAGGTGGATTACACCAACCACCATTGTTACTATCTTGTGATGGATTTGGTGGACAAAGATTTGTTGCAGTCACTGTTACAATAGTTGAGTAACAAGAACTTGATTGTACACATTTTATTTGGTAACATTGTCCACATGCACATCCTTTGTTGTATAATACTGAGCTCAATGCTACTGTATCTGTTCCATAACCTGAACTGATCAAATTTCCATATCCACAAGCTCCCCCTGTAAGAAGATTTCACATTAATTATTAGTGTCTTTTAATATGTCGTAGAGGGTAATCTGTCTTATTTCACGGGTTAAAAAAGGTCCCGCTATGCACAGGGTCCGGGGAAGGGCCCATCACGAGGGTGTATTTTACGCAACCTTACCTTGCATTTCTGCCAGAGGATGTTTCCAAAGTTTGAACCCGTGACCTCCTGGTCACACGTACGGCAGCAACTTTACCAGTTACTCCAAGACTCTCGTTCCTTATTTTACGGGTTTAACAACAGGATTTTACGCGCTATCATTGTGCCTTAATTTGTTTTCATTGTTTGAGTCGAGGGTCTATTGGAAACGACATCCTCAAGGTCGGGGTAAGGTCAACGTATATTTTACTCTCGTCAGATGCTACCCTATGGGATTACACTTAGTTTTTTGTTGTTGTTGTTGTGTGTTTTAATCTATTATAGCGGGTAATCTGTCTTATTTCACGGGTTAACTAAAGGATTTTGCGTTATTTGTTGTTATTCTTTGAGTCGAGGATCTATTGGAAACGACATCTTCAAGGTCGGGGTAAGGTCAACGTATATTCTACTCTCGTCAGATGCTACCCTATGGGATTACACTTAGTTTTTTTTTTGTTGTTGTGTGTTTAAATCTATTGTAGCGGGTAATCTATCTTATTTCATGGGTTAACCTATTATAGCGGGTTATCTGTCTTATTTCATGGGTTAACCTATTATAACGGGTAATCCGTCTTATTTCATGGGTTAACCTATTGTAGTGGATAATCTGTCTTATTTCATGGGTTAACCTAATACTGTAAGGGTAATCTGTCTTATTTCATGGGTTAACCTACTGTAGCGGGTAATCTGTCTTATTTCATGGGTTAACAAGAGGATTTTACGCTATCAGGGTGTCCTAATTTGTTGTCATTTTTTGAGTCGATGGTCTATTGGAAACAACCTCTTCAAGGTCGGGGTAAGGTCGACATATATTCTGCTCTCCTCAGATCCTACCTGTGGGATTACACTGAGTTTTTTTTTTTGTTATTGTTGTTGTGTGTTTTAATTTGTTGTAGCAGGTAACCTATCTTATTTTGCGGGCTAACACAACGTTGCTCGGACTCTTTAAAAATTGCAGTCAGATACGTCATGCATGTCGAGTCCTTCAAAAGTAGTGTATTTTTTTTAGAGGATACGACACTAATGATGCAACGACATTTTTAGGGATTCTAGAGAGAAATAGGGTTACTATCGTGTTTCTCGTAGAGATAAGCATCTAGTAACCCCTGAACTATGGCCAAAGTTGCTGCGACACACACCAACTTCACAGAAGTCCTATTATCCCCGAACTCCATTTTAGCATATTTTCGTCACCCCTTTGTGCTGACGTGACACATTTATTACATAAAATGGGGCCCACGTCAAAGGAACCACATCAGCTAAAAAGGGTGACAAAAATGCGCTAAAATCTAGTTCAGGAGATGACAGTACCGCTGTGAAGTTGGAGTGTGTCGCAGCGAATTTGATCATATTTCAGGGGATACTAGAATGCTTTACTCTTTCTTGTAAAAGAAGAGTTTGTATTATCAACGTGTTTTAATATGTTGTAGCAGGTAATCTAAAAAAGATATTAGTACTAAATAGCACAATACTACTACGTAAATTTACGTTATTTGAATATGAAACATCACAACAACGAATATAAAATCAAACGCACCCATTGTAGCGGACGCAGTCTCATCACCATAGAACGTAGCGTGAGCGAGTTTCCAAGGCGTCGCTTGGAAGCCGCTCGGAGTGCCATAACCTCCGGCCTTAGCGCGATCGACGAGTGATATTATTGCAACAACAATCAAAAATATTGTCAAGGTCCATCTATGGTGAAAAGGGGCCATGTAATTTTAACTCTTGAAGAAAATTGCAATGGCCTATTTGATTTATGTAAAAGATAGACCTTATTATATAGTTTTTATGATGTATAAATTTTGCAAAAATGTACGTGCCATCACGAATAATGTTAAGTTTTATTAGTCAACTTTGGGATATTATAATTAGTTGAAAATGTTATATGTAAACGTGCCTGCAGGTTATATACTTACATGCTTCAGTGTCTTTTTTTTTTTTGGGGGGGGGTGGGGGGGTTTCCATCCAGTGTCCCGTACCCGTATTGGAGTTCGACTAATTCGGATTCGCGCCGCGTAGGTGTCTGGTACCTGCATTGGAGTCCGACTAATTCGGATTCGCGCCTCATAGGGCCCATTTAGGCGAATGCGATCCCTACCAAGGATTTTTCCATACCCAGGACTCGAACTCGAGATCTCTGATTAAGGGAGGAGCAATCCATCCGCTGCACCACATCCTTTGGTGGCTACATGCTTCAGTGTCATTGTCTTCATTTAGTGTTCTACGTTTTCATTTGTTCGTTTAAAAATGAAAGTCTCTTTCTTTTTTCACGAATTTTTTAATTTCAATTTTCCATATGACATATTTAAAACCAGACTAATTAAGTGACATTTTGACATACATTTAATTTAATATAAAAAAATTCAAAAGTCTTCTTCATTTTTTTAAATTCCTTGCCAAGTTAAAATAAGTTAATTAATTGAGTAAATGCACTGTTTCCACCCTGAACTATAAGCAAAATTGTCAAGACACACCCCAACTTAAAGGACGTCCTATTACCCCTGGGTTAATTAAAATCATATTTTTGGCAACCTTAAATGCCTACGTGGACCTTTAGTATGTTGACATAATAAAAACAAATTATCATGAGCCGGGGATCTATCGGAAACAACCTCTCTACTTCTTCGGAGGTAGCGGTATGAACTGCGTACATTTTACCCTCCCCAGACACCACTTTGTGGGAATACACTGGGTTTGTTGTTGTAAAAACAAATTATCATCCTTTAACCGGTCAGATTATTGTTTTATTTTTGAGAAAATGCACTGTTTCCACCCTAAACTATACATGGAATTACTGAAACACACCCGAATTTTAGGAGGGTCCTATTATCCATGAACTAATTAAAACCGTATTTTTGACAACCTTAGTACCTATGTGGCAGATACGTGACACATATGTGGACCAGAAATGTGTTGATTCACTAATGTGCCACGTAAGCACTAAGGTTGCCAAAAATACGATTTTAATTAGTCCAGGAAATTATAAGACCCTCCTAAAGTTCGGATATGTGTCAGCAATTTTATGTATAATTCAGGATGAAAACAGATTATTTTTCCTTTATTCTTTAAGTTACTACTTACTACTATTTTTAAACTTAACATAAAGCGAACAATACGTATCATGAGCTTGAATCGTAACAAATATGATAAGAAACTCAAAAGCTTGATAATAAATAGAAAAGTAACATCAGAAGAGAAGCTTTTATGAACGGACAACAATAAGCAATATGATACGCGGAAAAAAAAAACAAGATGAACACACAAAGATTTACGTGCGATCCCTCCGCTACCACCGCAGACTCCATAAAAAATCACAAATGTTGGTCGCACCGCGAACTTACCAGGGCCGGATCAACAAAATTCGGGTCACAAACTTTAACAGTAGCATTGAGTAAATTTCAAGAACCTTGACTGTGCTTATTGCAAAATGTTAAATTTTTTTAAAATTTGATATACTTATAATCACACACATTACATTTTACATTAACATATTCACACAATACAAATTGCAAATCATTCACAAATTCACACTGAACTTGTTTTTCATTTTCACAAACTGCATCATATGGTCTCTTCCATGCAACCTGTGTTGAAACAAATCATCCTGCAGTAAGTTTGCAAGATATTAGTAACTAAAAACGGCAGCCCGGTACACTAAAGCTCTCGCTAGCTATGCGCGAGGTTCGAGAATGGCCGGACCACAAGGGTCTATTGTAGAGGCGGATCCAGGATTCGGAGTCTCCAGGTGCCAAGTAGACTACAACAACAACAAACCCAGTGTATTCCCACATAGTGAGGTTTGGGGAGGGTAAAATGTACACAGTTCATACCACTACCTCCAGAGAAGTAGCAAGACTGTTTCCGATAGACCCCCGGCTCAAGATAAGATAAGTAATCACACCCGTACAAAACACATGGAACAAGATGGCAAGACATAAAAACGCCCTTACAGTGGAAAGTAAACAAAGAATAGTAGGCACTCGTAGTACAGCATGCAACAAGGTAGCCTAACAAGAGTAATACACCAAACAGGTAATGCCCTACCCTACCTACCCTAATAGTCACTAGCTTTCTATCCTAATACGCGTCCTTCAGCTCTTCCTATCTAGGGTTATGTCCTCACAGGTGCCAAGTAGACTCATTGATTAAATTAATCGGAGACTCCAAATGGTAAATCCGAGCCATGGATTTCTCAATACAAATACAAGGTTTGATGAAAGCTACAGGCTTTGGCCGAACGGTTATACGGCTGAATTCAGTAGCTTTGGCTCAAATCATGTACTTGTGTTGAGATATCCACTTAAAATGCACATAGCAAAAAGGATTGTAATCCGAAAACTAAGCTTAAAATCCTCGATTCGCCTCTGATATATTATACTTCTCCATACAAACGATACGCCAAAGACAAACTCAAGCAAGACAAGACGTCTTTACTATAGTGGTACAAGGCTGTACAACAGGTCCTGTTCAAGTAGTATATAGAATCATCTCATTATCTTTAATCTCACGCGATAACAATCTATATTGCTCGGATTCTCCAAAACTGTTAGAAGCGTCTCTATCAGAATGCAACGGGTAGTAGTACTTTTGAACAATCCGAGCAACATACGTTATAATGATAGGTAAAGTGGCTAGGTACCTCGAATCATGCACTACTTCCTTCAGGCAACGTGATCAAACGTGTCTCTGAATCATAGATCATGTCCGTCCCACAACTGCGAAACAATACAGTGATCATAGTACTATGAACAACGACAATAACAACATACTCAGTGTATTCCGACCTAGCGGGGTCTGGGAAGGGTAAAATGTATGTAGTTCATGCCACTACCTCCGAAGAAGTAGAGAGGCTGTTTCCGATAGACCCCCGGCTCAAGACGAAAAGAAGGTAAACCATTGTACTATGAACAAAAGACTTAAGGGTTGTCGACTTACCCTGAGCATTTTACATTGTTGCTGGAACCACCATTAGATACCGATAATATTGTACCAAAGAAGGAAGTATTTTCCGTTCCACAATTCGGACAAGGGCCCTGAAGATTGCGCTTATCATGTGTTAATGTCAAACGCGTAGTTTATATTACTTACGTACGCCCAGAATGCTCGTAAAACCTTACCTTTAAGATCAGAAAATCTTTAACAATGGCGTTTGTTATCGTAAAGGATAGCCATAATATGAAAGGCAAAGCAGCAAACCAAGTGAAAATGAAACTGAAAGGCTCCGGAAGCTGCAAATCGACAAATTATAGCACTGTTTATACTTCGAGTGAGAAGTATACTTCATACATCCCGATATCATCTCACTTTACGAAGTTTCATGAATAGTACTACGATCTTTCAGCTAATTAGGTAATGTTGATCGGATTCTCCAAAAAATGTAGTAACGCCCGTGTTAGATCATTCAAAAATACATAGATTTTGGAGGATATGACACACACCCGCTATTTTTGAAGAGCTAACCAATATAGGTAACAAGGCTTACCTCCAAGAGATAAGTGATCTCAAATCCAGTCAAATCGTCAAGGAAGAAAAACCTAGCAAGACATTTACAGAACAATTAAATCATTTTGTCGATGTGGATCAGATGTCTTTTTGACATCGTAAAATAGAAAAAGTGTAGCGTTATAACCAGGTCGACAAACTAATAACGATGCACAAGGAAATCAAAACTTAGAATGCTAAGAGAGTTTTAAGTACTACTCACAATCCAAGAGCAACGACAGCAGCAGGGACATTTAACAAGAACATCTTCAGATAATCGACAGAAAGGTCACTATAAACCTACAGAAAGTAAAGTACATCAACGCGCATAACCTCATAGGCATCTTGCATGGATGTACGATGCCAAAAAGCAATCATTTCCACGCGAGGGAGACATGAAAGATGAACGTTTGTTATAAAACTAGTAAATCCCATCGAGCAGAGAAGTACAAACCTTTCTACTTCGAAGACTGCATCTTGGACCCTCAACCACAATATCGCTACCATCCCTCTACAAAAATTAAGAGACGTCAATATAGGAAAGACTACGAAGCCATTTTTTTTCATCGTTTGGTATACATGGACTGATTTTGGTTAGTTTTGACGATGAGTTTTGATAAACTTCCAACTTTTTTTTTCAAGTGAAATGCATGTCCAAACACAACTTCAACTTCTAAATACCATTTTCGAACTGCAACTTCAAAAACTCTTTTTTCAAATTTCAATCAAATCTATCTCCAAACGCCTATGACATAGAGCGAGATACTATAAGAAGCAACGAAAACAAAAGAAAGAACAGTACAAGTAACTTGGTTTTTGACCATATTTATAGGGGCAATAAGTTTAAGAATAGCATAATCAACTACTTCATAAGTCGATAAGCTGCTAGGAAATTAGTTACTACGTAACAAAAAGAAAAGGTGATACCGAAAGAATGTACAAAACCTTCAGTATTATACGGTAAGAATTAGTTACTTACTTTAAATCGCAGTCAAAATAACAACTGATTTTCTTTTATCAAACACAATATAGAATATGATGTGAATAGCCAACTACCTTGAGTTTCATCTTCAGCTTGTCATACTCTTTATCTGTCATAATTGGATTCCCAGATACATAAGCCATCGAAGCTTCCAGAAACCTCTGTTCATCGGGGCCTGCGTTGTGAGAAATTGTTATTAGTACACCTGTTTTAAGTTCCGATGAGACAAAAATACGAAGCCTAATAGAGAAATTCTTTCATACTTAGCATGACGACACTGCTCCCTTCCCACATTAATTCTTCCTTAAGGTTATCGAATTCTTCATTTGACATCATCGCCTTTCCTTCATAATAGAACGACTGTGATAAAACGCCAGGAAAGAGTACAATTATTAGATGAGGCGAATGAAAACCATCGGTGAATAAGAGATCATCGTAGAAGCTTTGGTACTTGTAGTGCTTGAAGAAACTCTTGCTCCATTTCGCCGAGAGACTTCTTCCCTTTCCTTTCAATGCTACAATACTGCAAGATTTTGCTGTCTTCAATCTCATCGTCCTTAACCTGACCTGAAAGCAAAAGGCGGGATCGTCAAATGATGTGGTATGACAAATCATCCTGAAAAGTAATCGCAAGAAGATAACACGACAATCATAGTACAAGAAACAACAGATAATAACCAAACTCAAAGGACAACAAACTACAAGAGTAATACTAAGACAAATAGTACGGAAGTATAAGCGAGACAACACATGTACTAGATCACAAAACTTATAGGTTCGCGGAATTCAGTAGCTTTCATCCAAGCTCTATGTTAAAAATTACAGTAAATAACTACAAACATTTAACTGTGAACTCAGTTATTACTGTATATTAACTCGAGGTGCAAACTCATTAACTTACCTGGCTGATCAGTAGTGGCCTTAGGAGAAAGAACCAATAGTTTTCCACGAATAGACAACTTTCTTCCACCAAAACTAATCAACTGAACCTTTGAAGATGGAGAAAAACTTGGTTTTTTCCTAAAAGGTGCATGAAAAAGGTGTGTGTTTGTTGTTACAGTGAGCCCAAATTTGGTGGCCATTTATCGCGGCGACTGCGGCGGTGGTGATGATGATGATGGTGGTAGAGGGAGTGATCAAGAGGGAGCAAAAGGGGTTGTAGAAATGAACAATGCATTTGTGAAAAAAATCTGAAAATTTGTTAGTTTGATGAGGTTTTGTTAAAGTGATCAAGATAAGGTTATGTGATGAATGTGTGGAGGATATTGAAAACTTAAAAAAAAAAATTCTCTTTTCTTGGAACCCCACCTAGAATTTGTTGTGTGTGTGTTACCGTTTGTGATCCGAATTTTGTTAGTTCGGCCCGGAAAGCTTTACGGTGCGACTCGTTTGTGATTTTCAATGGGTTTGTGGTGGTAGTGTTTGGGTTATTTTCAGTTCCTATATGATTAGTAAAGCCCAATTTGGATCAATTCACTTTTGTCCAGAGGCCCAATGTAGATTTTTTTTTGGGTGGGTGGGTGGGGGGTTATTCATTATCGAGTTTTCAGCTGACAAAGAGAGAAAAATAAAGCTTATTTTTGCACCTAAATTCTAGCGTCAACTTTAAATTGTGATTCCCGCTTCGTTTCTTGTCCAATTGAGCTGATTTTTGGACTGCTTGTTCCTTTCATCTCAATCTTTGATTAGGAACTGACGGAGCTTGATTTGGTTGCCTCTCATCTCAAGAGAGTTTTTTTGTGTGTTTCACTCTTTTATTTGTCTAGTGTTTGGTGTTGTGGTTTATGTATTGTTTCTTGTTGTTTGACACTTGTTTTGTTGCCATTTTGGAGAACAATATTGTAACTATTTAGTGATTATAGTGGAGGTTTGATCCCGTGGTTTTTTTACTCTTCACACCGAAGGGTTTTCCACGTAAATTTAATATCTTGTGTGATTGCCTTTATTCTTGTCCTATCGTATTTGTGTGGTAATTCATTTGCTGTCATATTATTTTATTTTGCTTGGTTTGCTTATCTCCTCTTAGTTTAAATTGGAAGGGAAAGTTTAGACTTGAGTATTCTTCCGTTGCTACCCTGTCGGGCTCTTTCATAGTGCCCGTATCTTTCCCAACAGGTAGCGTAGAGATCGGGTATGGACCTTTATGTTTTTGGGCCTAGGACTTATTTGTACGCGCATACTATATAAGTGCAATTAGTGGATTGGTTTTGAACAATTCAGAAATTACGTCATTCTCCACACTGCACTTCTCTCCTTTCATAGTGAAATTCCTCTGCCTCTGCCTTTGGTTTTTCCCGCAAGAATTTTCACATAAATCTGTGTGTTGTTCTTATTTTTTCTTTTACTTGTGATTTGCTTATTCTGTCCGAATCATAACAGTGTGCAATAGCTCGCAAATCACATAAAAAATGTCGGACGATTAAGCAAATTTGGTGTAATAACGAGCTCGACTAAAAACACATTAGTTCTAACTAAGCAAATTCCATGCTATGAGCTTGATTGAAAAGACGTTTGCTTGAAAATCGATCGCTGTGATATGACCTCTTTCCCAACTATGCAAATTTAATGCAACGAGCTCGACTGAGAAGCATGGAAATGATTTATGGGATACTTCTTAGTCCTTACTAAGTAAATTTTGTGTGAGACGAACTCGACTGAAAAAGTATTAGGCATGAAAATGACCTTTCATTTTCTTTATACCACCTGTTGCACAATTTATTTCCACCTTTAACTATACACAAAAATGGCTGCGACAAATTCGAACTTTAGGAGTGTTTCATTACCCATGGACTAATTAAAATCGTATTTTTGACAATCTTAGTGCCACGTAAGCACTAAAGTTGTCAAAAATACGGTTTTAATTAGTCCAGCGGTAATAAAACCCTCCTAAAGTTCGGATATGTCTCAACCTTTTCGCGTATAGTTGAAGGTGGAAATAAAACATTTTCTCGTTGGAGCAACTTAGTTTAACTTAAAAGGACAAATTGAAAAGCTTTTGTCTTGATAATAAAATTCAAGAAAATTAATTTCCAATTTTAGAAATTCATTGATGTAACAGGATTTGCCAAGTCAGCTTCATGATGTTGTTGAGAATCTAAGATTATCTTACACTTGATTGACACGTGGATGTCTTAACTTGTTGCCACGTGAGATTGTTCTATCAATTATCAAGATTATGGTCATGAAAAAACAGATTCAATCGATAAAAATGTTATCGGTTTATCGGTATTGAGTTAACGATTTTGTAAAATTTTTTTTTTGGACTATCTATTCGATTTTCGGTTTTCATTAATGCTTAAACCGATTAACCCAATACGACTATATTAACATTATATTTTTATTTACACTTATATAATTGTTGCTTTAGATTTTATGTACATATCTTATTGTCTTTATATTTCATAATTGTTGTCGTAGTTTTTTTAATTTGTATAGACTTTATACATAATCATAGTGTAGAACAAATGAAAATAAGAGAAAGTAAGAAAATATTAGGGGAGTATTTGTCTTATTGGTTAAACTAAAAACCAGACGGATAAACACCCAAAATCAATAACGAATATCTTACTGATTCGGTTATCGATTTAGTGTGTTTACAAATCAAAAATCAATACTATCAGGTAAACTTGATCTGTTATTAGAGGTTAATCATTTTTTTTTAGGTGAAAATTGAAAAAAAATTAGGTAACCTACAAAAGATGAAGTTTAAAATTGGGTAATTTTAATTATTGTTAACCAACAAAACAAAGGGAATATTGTTTTCATTATTGGTGTTATTAGTTTTAACCATAACAAAAATGAAACAAATAGTATAAAGAGTAATTGGGCCGAATCGGGTCTTTTAGAGACCAAAATTAGGGCACAACTTTTATCTCCCCAATCTGATAAAAAAATACTCTGCATACTCTCTCTCTCTGTTCCAACCGGAGTTATCTCTCTCTGCATTTTTAAGGTAAATAAATTTTCCCCTTTCCATTTTCACTTTCGCACTATTAAATTACTTCAATTAATGCCTAATACCAAAATTTACGTTGATAAAAAACAGTTGATGCTTTTTTTTTTTTTTAACTGTCATTCAATTTCTTACTTGTTCGAAATGAATGTTAAAGAGTGTAACTACGAAGTTGTTTTGGCCTGTAGACAAATTAATTTGTTGTTTTGTGCGCCGATTATTGCATTATATCATAATACATAAAGATGCCAGTTAACTTGGCCTTAGTATGCTTGCATCTACGCCGTTCAACTTTGGGTGTGCATAATTACGCTTAACCTTGTATAAAGTTGAACAAGTAAACACACACGTCCTAAGTGGCGTAAAACGCCATGTAGGATGTCACGTGGGACGTGTGTGTCTACTTGTTCAACTTTATACAAGTTTAAGTGCCTACTTATGCACACCTAAAGTTGGAAGGCGTCGATGCAAGTATACTAAGGCCAAGTTAAAGGGCACATTTATGTATTCTGCCCCTTTTTTGTCGCCAATTATTGCGTTGTATCATTTTGGCATAATACATAAACGTTCCTTTTAACTCGACCTTAGTATGCATCAATCTACGTCGTTCAACTTTGGGTGTGCATAAATAAGCACTTAAACTTGTATAAAGTTGAACAAGTAAACACATACTTCCTAATTGGCGTAAAATGCCATGTAGGATGTCACGTAGGACGTGTGTGTCTACTTGCTCAACTTTATACAATTTTAAGTGCCTACTTGCGCACACCTAACGTTGGAAGGCGATGCGAGCATAGTAAGGCCAGGTTAAATGGCACGTTTATGTATTATGTCCTTTTTTTTTGGTCGACTGTGTTGTTTAGACTAGTGATCTTTTGTGTGCTGATTATTACATTATAATATTTTGGCATAATACATAAACCTGCCCCTTTAACTTGACCTCAGCTGACATTTATGCTCTCCAACTTTGAGTTTGCATGAGTAGACACTTAAACTTGTATAAAGTTGAACAAGTAGACACACGAGTCTTATGTAGCTATTTGTGTTAGACGCCGTGTAGGATGGCATTAGGATGTGCGTATCTACTTGTTCAACTTTATACAAGTTGGATGGCATACATGTCAGCTGAGGCCAAGTTAAATGACCTGTTTATGTATTGTGTTTGTTAGTGTTCTATCTCCTATTTGTTGTGTTACTCTTTGCATTTCACATTTGTTTGATGTTGTTGTTTTTACTCCTATATATGTTTCCCCTTTTTCAGTTTCATAGGCTTTATCTAAGCTGAGAGTCTATAGGAACCATTATCTATATCTCATATACGAGGTAGGGGTAAGGTCTGGGTACACTCTACCCACCCCAGACCCCACTTGTGGAATTACACTAGGTATGTTGTCATAGGCTGAGTGGTTTCATGTTATTTTGTGTGCCGATTATTACGTTATATCATTTTCGTTATTGTTTTATCTCGTGTTTATTGTGTTAAACTCTTCATTTCATATTTATTTGCTGTTTTTATTGCTCCCATATTTGTATCCCCTTTTTCAAACTGTTAGAGAGGTTGTTTCCGATAAACCCTCACCTTAAATAAAGCTTGCCAATCTCATATTCGAGTAAGGGGTAAGGTCTATGTAGACTCTACCATCCCCAGATCCCATTTGTGGGATTACAGATTACATTGGGTATGTTGTTATTGATCCTTTATTTGAATTCCCTTTTCAAATTGTTAGAAAACTGTCTGACAGGCTTTATCTAAGTCGAGGTCTATCGGAAACAATCTCACTTGTGGGATTACACTAGGTATGTTGTTGTTAACTGAGTAGTTTTATCATGTGGGATTTCCTTATTCTTTTTCCTCAGAGAAAGATGAATGAACTGTCGTAAATGATGGTCGAATTTTATTGAATTATGTGAGCATTTTATTAGGATGTTGAAGTTGTAAATGAATCATTTCTAATCAAAGAATTTACATATTGAATTGTTTTATCATGTGGGGTTCCTTTTCTTTTTTGTTCCTCAAAGAAAGATGAATGAAGAAAAGGAGCCTTGGTGTAATGTGTAAAGTTGTTGCCATGTAACTAGGAGGTCACAAGTTTAGGTTGTGGAAACAACCTTCTGCCAGGGTAAGACTGCGTACTATAGACCCTTGTAGTCGGACCTTTCCTTTAGTGCACCGGGTCCAAGAATGAACTGTTGTAAATGTTGGTCGGATTTCGTTGAATTTTGTGAGTATTTGTATTAGGATGTTGGAGTTGTAAATGAATCATTTCTAGGCAAAGAATTTGCAGATAGAATTGTTTTATCATGAGGGTTTATGGGCCTTTTCTTTTTTCCGAAATAAATATGAATGACCTGCAGCTGGAAATTCCCCTTTCCATTGTCAGTTTTGCGGCATAAATTGACTTGATAAAAGGACTAACAGCAAAGTTAGCATGGAAAAATAGATAATCTTTTTGGTCATTCACTTTCTTCTTGTTCTGCAATGAATGTTGAAGAGCGTAATCCCGAAGATAGTGTATGTTATTTACTTATCTTCACTGTTTTTGTTGTTTTAACCAAAAAAGGGGATTATTGTTTTTATATTGGTATTATTTTTAACCATAGAATATTTTTTTATTTCCCTCAAAAATAAAACAAATAAAGGTATAAACATTATGTGGGCCGAATCAGGGCTTTTAGAGACAGAATATTTGGGCACAACTTTATCTCCATCTGAAGAACTACTTTGCTTACTCTGCTCGCTCTCTCTCATTGTTCCAACCGGAATTATCTTTATGAGTTTTTAAGGTAAAATTCCCATTTCCATTTTTAGTTTCGCGGCATTAAATTACTTCGAAAAAACACTAAAAGCAAAATTTACATGGTAAAAAATTGATTCTTTTTTGGTCATTCAGTTTCTTACTTGTTCCGAATGAATGTTGTAGAGTGTAATTCCGAAGTTTTTTTGGCTGTAAACAAATTATTTTCTTGTCGACTGAGTTGTTTTTGTGCGTCGATTATTGCATCATATCGTTTTCATTACCGTTCTATCTCCTGTTTATTGTGTTACACTCTTCATTTCACATTTATTTGTTGTTTTTAGTGCTCCGATACTTGTATCCCTTATCGGAAGCAGCCTCTCTGTTTCATATGTGAGGTACGATGTTATGATCCTATTGCAAGGTATGGGACTTGAGTCCCACATCGGTTAAATGGGGAGCTGATATGGGACTTATATAACCTTGGGCTCTCCCACCTTAATAACTAGCTTTTGGGATGTGGTTCTCCCTGGGTTGAATCGTAGGTGTAAGGTTTGTGTAGACTCTAGGTATGATGTTGTTGTTGTCGACTGAGTGGGTTTATTATGTGGGGTTTCTTTTCTTCTTTCTTTACTCGAAGAAAGATGATGAACTTTTGTAAATGTTGGTCAAATTTTATTGAATTCTGTGAGCATTTTAATACGATGTTGAAGTTGTAAATGAATCATTTTTAAGCAAATAATTTGCAGATTGAATTGTTTTATCATGTTGGGTCTCCCTTTTTTTTTTTTAGTTTCTCAAAGAACGATGAATGAACTGCTGTAAATGTTGGTCAGATTTTGTTATCTCAATATTTGCTATGAGATGATAATTAGGAGTATAAGTGTAGAATGTTGGTCCTCAAATTGTGTCAAGTGAACTCTGCCTTGTAAGTTGGTTTCCACCTTTTTTACATATGCAATATGGTTCATCTTGCAACGGCTCCTTGATATGGGCATTGGAAGCCTAAAACAAAGTTAATACTATCCAAATGTGATGATATCTGAGAGGTTTGGGCGTTGCAAAATTGAATTTATGTGTTTTGGTTTTACCAAACAGTATAGTGTTGCACTTGTTCTTGTTTTCTTTTTTCATGATGGTGTCTTGCACACACCTTGATTATTCCACGGTGTTACCGACTTTGTGCCACCCAACCAAGTACTAGGTAACTTTGCCAACAAGGTTTAGGCAAATGGAAAGAAATGCCTAGTGTTTTTGACTCCACTTGGACTTGAACTTATGGCTTCATGTGTCCCGTCTAGGGGTGGCAAACGGGCGGATTGGATTGGATTTGGACGGGTTAAATATGAATCGAACAAAAATGGTTTGGATTGCAATCCACCCATATAAATATGGGTAAATATGGATTTGGTCAAATATGGATTGGGTAAAAATGGTTTCAACCCACTTTAACTCCTAAGGTGGCAGCGCTCCCAACAGAGTTTTCTCTATAACCAGGGTCGTACCCTCGACCTCTGGTTAAGGGTGGAGCAGCCCCATCCACTGCACCACAAACCATGTTGATTTTAATTCATATACTTATTTGTATATAAATACAAATGATAAATTGCACATATTGACAACTAAACTATTCAAATACAAATAATAAATTTATTTGAAATATATAGTATGGTACAAATAAATTTAAAGTAAAAAAATATAAAATGCAATGACCAAAAAAAGATGAGAAAAAGAATATAAAAAAGAAAGAAAAATGACAAAAATGACGAACCAAGAATGAAAAAGGGGGAAACGGAAATACCAAAAAAAAAAGAATGCAAAGAAATAAAATTGAAAAAGAAAAAAATGATGAAAAAGAAGAAAGAAAAAAGTGTAAGAAACGAGTAAAAAATAAGTGGAAAAAATGAAAAAGAAAAAAAAATAAATTAAAGGAAAAAAGAAAGAAAAAAATAGTAAATTAAAGGAAAAAAAAAGAGAAATAAAAGATAGAAAAAAATAATAATAAAGGAGTGAGACTATGGATTATATTTAATTGATAAGAGATGTTATGAATTATATAGGCTAAATGGGATAATTAGAAACTTATATTTATTAACCTATGTAGGTCTCAAGCGAATACAAATGATGAAATAAGAATGATAAAGGGGAAAGCGAAAAAAAAAAGAATACAAAGAAAAAAGAAATAAAATAAGAAAATAAAAAAATAGATGAAAAAATGAGAAAGAAAAAAAGAAATTATAAGGAATGAGTAAAAAGATGAAAAAGAAAAAAAGTAAATTAAAGGAAAAAAGAAAGAAAAAAAGAAGAAGAAAAGAAACTAGAAAAGAAAAAAAACTGAAACTTTAAGCATAGGTGAGTGATCTCTGTGTTTAAATGGGTATCCATATTTTACCCATTTTGTCCATATTTGTATGAGCTTTTAAAATAAGTTGAAGTCTATATTTATCCATTTGAAATATGAGTGATCCAATTCACTAAATATGGGTTAAATAGACTCTTTTTACAAATATGGGCTGAAATTGCCACCCCTAGTCCCGTCACACTTTATTCATTATTTGGCTACACCTTGGGGGCATGAGGCACTTGTTCTTGCTGCTTGGGCTTTAACCAAAATCAATGATGCAAGCACCTAAGGTCTAGTCGATGCTTCATTTTCATGCATTAGCTGACAAGATGGTTCGGCAAAGTCTAGTGCCTCTAAATGATTTGTAATGATGAGTTTTAGTTCATTGGACCAACATTTGCTTCACGACCAAATAGTTCAACTGCAACAAGAAAGGTCCTTTTAAGTTGATGACTTGCTGGTGGTTGAAGTTGGATCTTTGGGGAAAAGAACTTGAAGTTCTTGGGTTTCTTGAGGTTATCTTAGTTTTTCTCTCACCGTTGACATTACCTCATTCACAATCTACGCATTTTTGTTGCTTGAAGGCCTTGCTGAGTACTGCTCACGTTATTGATAGTGTTACTACACGCGGCAAATGGTAGTTCCATTTTCCTCTCCCAATTATTTAGCTTTGATTGACGGAACACTTTTGTCTCTTATTTTCTCTTTGTTCCAGTTAGTTGACACTGGATGAGTCTCTAGATTTTTCAGTTTCCTGCTCTTTGGAATGTCATGTTGTTCCAGTTGCTACTATAGCATCTATGGGATAGTCAAACTCTATTTGTTGGAAGGTTGATGATGTGTGCTGGCTTTGGATTTGATTCGTTATTAATTGTTTATGGCATTTATAAATGATTTCATCTGAGAATTTTTTTTTAGTGTTCCATATTTCTAGCTGTCCAAGGAGTTCTGTGCTTCCGTATATACTAAATGATAATCTTCAAACAGTATGACAGAGAGCCAAGCCTGCTCATTGCTCTCTCTTTATTGGTCTTTATCGTGTTCTAAACCCCGTATGTTCTATGCTCCTCAAACTAGTATATACAGCCTGAGTGGTCGAGCCTATAATTATTTACTGTACTGAGGTTTTAAATTCAGAAGTTTTCCTCATTTTACCTTCTGATGTATATTATTTTGTCTACTTTGTTGTTTTGTACTCAAAACTAATTTTACTGTCATTCTGTTGCCTTCTTTTTTTCTGGCAGGAAGTTGGAAGCAAGTATGTCGTCAGATAATGTAAAAGAAAATGCATCAGTAGCTGATTCCACAGTGACCGAATGGAAAAATGGAAGAGGGAATTTGGACGAACCAGGTAACACTGATGCTAAATCTCTTCATAATTCAGTTATTGGTGTGGGTTTTTCTGGTATTATACTTTTGATTAGTCGTTGCTGCCATTGAGATTTGTTACAAGGTTTACGCCTCCTCCTTGAATATGTCTGCATGACAAAGACAAGGATATGGTCATTTACACCGGCCCACCATCTAATATTGGTGCAAAAGGTGCTATCATTCAAGTATCTTTTGGTTGACTTTGCTATTCAACTGATGAGCAATATGTATCGTCTAGCGTGTTAGTGATGGCCTAACAATTCCAGTCTTTTCTACTTAAACTAGAGCTTCACTTTAGAATTAGAAAGGGCTTGCTGAATTTGATTGAAAGTAGCACCATTAGTTAGTAATTAGTGATGCCTCGAAGAGCTCTAGTTAATTGTATGGTTTCTTGAGTCTGTAAGCTGGCTTGATATTATTAGGTCTATCTACTAAACCTCGTAAAACTGATACTAAATCTTTTCATAATTTAATTCTGCACGTTGTTCATTTGTCTGTATAGTCATAGTTGTCTTTGAGATTGTGTAAAAGTTTCACACCCTCCATGAATTTGTATGCATAAAAACAGATATGGGTTGTATGCACAATTTTAATTCCATCCCAAAGGATGTCATGCTTCAAGTATCTTTTGGGTGGCTATGCTACGAAATTCATGGAGCAAGAAATATTGTGTAACTTCATTTTTGTGGCATGTTTACGAACGAAATTATATTTACTTGATTAAAAAAACGAATTTGTGGGTATTGAAGCGTGTGGCCACCGCTCTGATGCCATATTGAAGTGTGTAACCATCTCATCTAAAAGCTTAAACTGTTATAGTATGTTGATAAAACAGTCAGGTTACTGAGATAATTTTTGGCCTTGGAAGATGATATGGAAGACAAAAGCTTCCGTTAAAGCAGCATGCATAACTCAAAATAACTTGCAGAAAAGAGGTTTTAGCCTATGTAGTAGATGCTTCCTGTGTCAAGAAGATCAGGAAACCGTGGAGCACCTTTTTCTCCATTGTAAAATTTCTAGAGAATGTTGCGAGTTATTCCTAAATCTTCGTGGTATTAATTGGATTATGCCTCAGAAAGTGAAAGATTTGTTGGAAGGATGGCAAAAACAGGTGATACCAAAAGAGTTAAAGCAGATATGGAGAACTATTCCGTAGTGCATCTTATGGAGAGAGGAACAAAACTTGCTTTGAAGGGGGCAGAATGCCCATTTCTAGAATTAAGGATAGATGTTTACAAAATTTGTATTTCTGAGTAAAGAAAGCTTAATAGAGAGTTTGAACCAGTATATGGATTTAGTGGATATGCTAGGAAGAAGAGTATAGGAGGCTGCTTTTGTTTCATTGTGTTTCTGTTTCTTTTCCTGTACCATCTTGGTACCTTGTAGAGATAGGAGGTTGCTACATGTTTTCACTCATGTAGTTTTGCGTTACCTGATCACAAAAATAAAAATTAAAAAAGAAGATATCTTGTAGCTTCCTTTTCCTTGACATGACTGTAGTGGTTAAAGAAGATATCTTGTACCTTCCTTTTCCTTGACATGACTATAGTGGTTAAATGATTAGTTTATGAATTACTATAAACTGGTACATTAACATGATTCAAATTAAAATGTGAACTCTTTTCTCAGTTAGTCCAAGCTTCAGAGTAAATGATGATACCAGTCGTTCTAGAGCAGAGGAGGACACAGTTTCATGTCCGCAGATTGGAGTTTCAGGTGCAATTGAAAAGGGTAAACCCTATGACATACGATATTTTGTAATCAAGAGTTTGAACCATGAAAATATCCAAGTATCAGTAGACAAAGGGATTTGGGCTACTCAAGCCATGAACGAGGACATTTTGGATGAAGCATTTCATGTAAGTCGTTTTTCCTTTTATATCCTCGTGAGTAATATAATATTATGAACATCTGCCATGTATACATCTAACAGTACTAACAAATGTTCATGTTCTTTTGTGGGCAGAATTCCAGCAAGGTGATACTAATATTCAGTGTCAACATGAGTGGTTACTTTCAAGGGTACGCCCAAATGACTTCTCCTGTTGGTTTGAGAAGAGACCAAGTTTGGAGTCAAGGAAATGGTGGACGTACTACTTGGGGTCGAAGCTTTGATGTGAATTGGCTGCGATTGTCTGATTTGCCTTTCCAAAGAACTCTTCACCTTAAGAACCCATGGAATCAATACAAACCAGTCAAAATTAGTAGAGATTGTCAGGCATGAGTTATATTCTTGTCTTAGTACTATTCATTTATTTTTTCCATGTAGTCTTGTTAGTAAAGAGGCTTTTATGACCATGGTACATGTACTGCTGTCAGGAGTTACCTCCAGATATCGGTGAAGCTTTATGTGAGCTCCTTGATGGACAGGATGCTTTGGATGTTAATTTGAAAATGTATAGCCCTTTCCCCAAAAACTTGAAATAGTGATCCCGTTCCGTTATTTAGAAACATAGAGCCTTTTCTCATATTTCTGCTAGAGTAGTGGAAGAATTGGTGCAAATGATTTTTCTCTTTATAATAGTTATTGGCTCGTCCAGGGATATATTTGCAAGGAATGATCTCTCTTCTGAAAGGCCATATGTAGAGCCTTCACTGCATCTTGGATATGAAGACTCTAATGCATCTCTGATACCTAATGGTTCCATGTTTTATCCCTCTTTACTCTACCAACATCAAGTTAATGCTAGTAGACTCCAGCTAGCACCTCAGAGAATAAATGGTGTATTTTCTGCTGAGGAGTCAGCCATTGCATCAGGGGAATCAAAATCGAGACAGTCGAGGCACTCACAGAGAAATGAAAGCCTTGCTAATCTTCATGTAGACACTGATGTGGGTCCTCGAACTAACATGTGGGGCTTGTCAGCAGAAAGGAGCCCTCTTGCCAGTAATTTGACTGAAGATGACATTCTTGAAATGGTTTGTATTTCTTCTCGTACCATTATTTATTTATTTGTTGATGAAGTTCTCGTCTTACCCTTTATTTTAATTATTGATGCACATAGGTCTAAAAAGATTCTTGTATTTGCCAAGAAGATGAAACTCTTTGTACTTTCTCAAAGTTTGCTGATGATTTCAGCCAAGCGAGCTTCATCTCTCTGTAGTTAGTAATTGGCTATTTAATATCTAGCATCCACCTTTTCTTTGAATGGATGCAGAGCTGTATTTTGTGTGCTATACAACATTGGTCTTCTAGTGTAGAAAGCATATGTTAGAGGGGGGGGACGACCCGGTTCATACCTACTCCGTAGGTGTTGGGGAGGGGGGGGACCACTCCGGGCCTGACCTACGCGCCCTCACCCCAGCTTTGCTGGAGGGGCATTTCGAACCCCCGACCCTGGCACACCACGGTAAGCAAGCTTACCGCTGAGCCAAGGCCATCCCTCAGAAAGCATATGTTAGAAAATTGCCGAATTCTGTAATTTTTAACTTAAAATGACTCCACTGATTTCTTGATATTGGACTACACGTCATCTGATTCTTTCTGTAGTAGAACTTTCAATCCTCTGTTTATATCATAAGATTCACTGGTGTGGACTTGCAATTCCTTTTAACAAATGTGTAGTTGTGAACCAAGTACCATTAATTATGTAAATTTAATATCCTTAAGTAGAGGTTGTTTGTTTATAGCAAACTTCATAGCAAAGTGGTTTATTAGATTTAATTTATATAATTTCGCAAATTTTATCCGGGGGTTTTTCGGAAACAGCCTCTACCTCCGCGAGGTAGGGGTAAGGTCTGCGTACACTCCCCTCCTCAGGCTCCACCTTGTTCCCTGTACTCTTTATGTCGTCGTCGTTTTAATTTCCCAAATTTACATGAAATCCTCTTTGCCTTGTTCCTTCATATTACACATCTTTGCCTTGAACTTTACTTCATATTAGTGATTTAAGACGTACTACCAACGTCCACTTTGTTTAGCAGGTTGCCACGACACCCCTCCCCGCCCAACCATCTGTTCTGACTCTCTTGTGCTGCTGCTACTATTTAAGGATTTTTGACCGTATTGTCTCTTAGGCTGCTGCAACATGGATAGTTTGGAGCCTGTATTTCTGATGTATTTAATACATCATACAGTTCACCTGGCTCCTAGCTGTAAACTCACTGGTTGTATATCCTCTGTCCTTCCCGAGATTTTAGTTTGAAGAATGTTTCGAAACAAGTATAATATATCATGGACCACATGGTGTAGCTGTTAGATCTACCATCAAATCATGTTGCCATGACTAAGATATTACTGTACATTGTCTTTCAAATTTCCTTTATCTTGTCGCAGACGTATGAGGAGTATCTTGAAGCTCATAGCAGAGGCAGCAAAAGATCGCACCACCCTGTTAGTACTCTTGTTATATATTCCTGTATTATAGATAAACCCATGAATTATGTTCTTTTGGGTTGGATTTTGCAACAATTGTAAACATTTCACCTTTATCCTTCAATGTTGTCTCTGTTTCGGAAAAGTCTTTTCTAGCTTTCTTTCTCTATTGAGAAAAGTATTTAGCTTTCCCTAATTGTGCAATAAGTAGGAAAGAGGGATATGCTCAGGTAGCAAAGGTTGAGTGACTTGTGTCTTAGTCATTGCGTGAAGCTAAGTCAGTTCAGTACTTAGTGGAGAAGGATTTGGCCCCGTGGTTTGAGAGCTGTGATTGGCCCAAAGGGCCAACTTCAGATGAATTTCTCGGTTATCAAAATACAAAAAAAGCTGGAGAGAGAATTCTCGGGGGCAACTTCCGTCCTCCTTTTCTCTCCATGCCATCTAGTGGTTGATTTCCTGGGGGAAGGGTTGCTTTGAATTAGAGTGATATACGAAGGTTCAGTCTCTGATCTGCAATTTATCGATGATGCTTTCATTTTTCTTCTCTAGCATGATTAAGTGGTTCCATTTATGTATTTACGCCCATATTCTGTGAGCGTCATTGTTGGATATATGTATCCACGACTTGCACACGCAGAAAAAAGAATCTTTTGTTAGAAAGAATCCTAAACTAGACATTGTGCTATCATTGACCTCTCTTTATCTTAGGTTTCTGGACCATCACGGAGTACACAGAGGTCATTAGGCAGTGAAGAAAACTGTGATGATTCGTAAGTCTTTGAACTTCTCATTTCCGACACACTTTGTATGCAACGAATCAGCTGAGTGACCTATATCTGTCATCTTCGCAGGCAATCAGGTTGCAGTTCAAAGAAAAGGCGAAGTCACTAAATCTCACCAACGATTGCATTGAATTTCTTGGCGATCAGGCTCATTGGATTGTTGCAGTTGTCGCGAAGTGGTGGCTCTTGCAAATTTGTTCCGTTATTTTCGGAAAAATTATTGCTATAATGTTGTAGTGTATCTGTACTGTGTATTGTATATGGCTCTCTTGTCACCCTTCTCCCTTCTTGTTTTTTGAATGGAAAAGTTTACATTGTCAATGCAAAACTTGTACAGTGATTCTTTTTCTTTTGCCTTGCTTGACAAAGGCAAACATTGTATAGAACTGGATATTATCTTCTTTTCAAATTGGTCTTAATTATAGGGAATGGAGTGAGGAATTATCATCAAGAGGTACGGCGAGATAATCGAGATCTTTCGAATGTTGTACAAGAGGTATGGCGAGATGATCGAGATCTTTCGAACGCTGTACAAGAGGTATGGCGAGATGATCGAGATCTTTCGAACGCTGTACAAGAGGTATGGCGAGATAATCGAGATCTTTCGATCGCTGTACAAGAGGTATGGCGAGGTGATCGAGATCTTTCGAACGCTGTACAAGAGGTATGGCGAGGTGATCGAGATCTTTCAAACGCTGTACAAGAGGTATGGCGAGGTGATCGAGATCTTTCGAACGCTGTACAAGAGGTATGACGAGGTGATCGAGATCTTTTGAACGCTGTACAAGAGCTATGGCGAGATGATCGAGATCTTTCGATCGCTGTACAAGAGCTATGGCGAGATGATCGAGATCTTTTGAACGTTGTACAAGAGGTATGGCGAGATGATCGAGATCTTTCGAACGCTGTAAAAGAGGTATGGCGAGATGATCGAGATCTTTTGAACGCTGTACAAGAGGTATGGCGAGATGATCGAGATCTTTCAAACGCTATACAAGAGGTACGGCGAGATGATCGAGATCTTTCCAACGCTGTAAAGAGGTACGGCGAGATGATCGAGATCTTTCCAACGCTATACAAGAGGTATGGCGAGATGATCGAGATCTTTCCAACGTTATACAAAAGGTATGGCGAGATGATCAAGATCTTTCGAACGTTGTATAAGAGGTGTGGCGAGATTTTTCGAATGTTGTACAAGAGGTATGGCGAGATGATCGAGATCTTTCAAACGCTGTACAAGAGGTATGGCGAGATGATCGAGATCTTTCAAATGCTGTACAAGGGTATAGCGAGATGATCGAGATCTTTTGAATGCTATACAAGAGGTATGGCGACATCTTTCGAATGCTGTACAAAAGGTATGGCGAGATGATTGAGATCTTTCGAACGCTGTACAGGAGCTATGGCTAGATGATCGAGATTTTTTGAACGCTGTACAAGGGTATGGCGAGATGATCGAGATCTTTCGAACGCTGTACAAGAGGTATGGCGAGATCTTTCGAACGTTGTAAAAGAGGTATAGCGAGATGATCGAGATCTTTCCAATATTGTACAAGAGGTATGGCGAGATGATCGAGATCTTTCCAACACTGTACAAGAGGTTTCAGAATCGAGCCCCTGAGAAGTGCCTGCGTAGCCTTTCTGTGTGCATTCAACTTCAGTCAGGGTGCTTCGACTAGTTGCATGATGTTTGTATTGTTTTCTGGTCCCACAACTTTTTCACGATATAAGTAGCTCCTATTTCTCTTGTTACAACTACGCGGGAATTGCTTTTGCTTTCGTTTTCTCTAGCTACTAAGATCTTTTAGTTCATTTGGTTCTCTCTTGTCTGCCTATAGATTCAGTAGCGGTTCGAAAGATTGCCCTATTCAAGAATATTCGAATCTATTTCGATTTTCAACTCCCCAAAGTATTTTGTTGATTACCACACTCTTCCTGGATGCCTAAGTATCCATTCTAGCCTTTCCTCTTATTCAATTTTAATACAAATTTTATACATACATTATCAAATTTTATACAATTTATATGAATTTTTTCAAAACCACAATATACATACAAAATTTATACAATTATATACCTAGTTCATATAGAATTTATATAATAAATGAAGTTATGAGCTAGATTTGAAACTAAAAACAAGATTCAAAATGTGATTTTATATACATTCCGTCCCAAAATATATCACCATTTCTTATTTGATAACTATTTATTATTTAAAAATATAATTTTACTTTTCTTTTTATTATTTCCACTTAATTAAAAATAATAGTGGTATACTTTTTAATAAAGGTCAATTAATAAACAGTCTTATTTCTTAAACTTTGTGTCCGATGTCCAATTAAAGTATACCACATAAAATGAGATGAAGAGAGTATTATATTTTTCTTAAACTTCATGTCCAATATTCCATTAAAATATCCACATAAAATGAGATGAAGAGAGTACTATGTTTACTAATTATGAGTCTTATTTTGCTAACTAGAGAAATTAACCGCGCTTCGCGCGGTGTTAAAAAATTAATTATTTTTTTCGATTAATTTTATATTCACTTTAGATTTTTAATTGTAATATTATAACTTGTTATAATTATATTATGAAGATTTTTTTTGTTTCATAAAAGAAAATAAAATTTAGTAATTTAATATTTATTAAATGATTGATAGTATATTCTTTATCAATAAGTTAAAATATATTTTCTAATAACAATTTTATTTAAATTTTATTTCACATTCAATGAAATTGAGATTTTAATTTGAAATAATATATTTACTTCTAATAAAAAATAATGAAAAAATTAAATCAAGTATATCCTTGTGTAAATATCCATAGTTCCTCTGCACCGCATCGGATTATCAACAAAATTCAAAACTTTCTCCAACATTTGATAACTTCCTTCTCCATATGTTTCTGAAGTGTACAATATTATACCTTACCAGATTAACTATACACGACTTTTTATATAGAATTGACTATACAAGATCAATTTTTTCTTTTTTTTAGGGTAAAAATGGAAAGTTGTGTTAAAATTATGTCTTTAATGCATTTTCCTTAATATATGTGTCAAAATTCAACAATTCATTTATTATGAAACAGAGGGAGTATTGAATTTTCTTTTTCCTGACAAAAAAAAGAAAAAGAAAAAGAGATAATACCCCATTACCCCTGAACTATATCCAAAAAGGGTACGACACACCTCAACTTGCAGGGGTCCCTATTACCCTGAATTAATTTAAAGTATAATTTTGATACTCTTAGTGTTTACGTGGCACAACACACTGAAGTGTCCACGTAGGCACTAAGAGTGTCAAAATTATGTTTTTAATTAATTCAGGGGTAATAGAATCTTCTTTATAAGTTGAGGTGTGTCATAACCTTTTGGGGTATAGTTCAGCATTAATTGGGTATTTTTTCAAACAAAAATAAGTAATTGATCAAAATCCAATTGAAAGCCTAAACCTTTTTTTTTTTTTTTTAACCTCGAATACCATTTGTCCCAATTAAATTCCCTTTCTCCAATAATTTAGCACAAACCAAATAAATTAATTCTTCCACAAAATTCAACACCAAAATTCCATCTATCACACTTCAAATAAATCTACGAGATACATGCCACCTCGCATCACCCGCAATAAATATCAATTAACTCTATCCATCAAAATTAGGATATAAAAAATATGCTAAATTTTTAATAACCGTAGTGTCCAGATCAACTTTCGTATGCTGCAATCTCCAACCACCAACACATATCAGGTAACTGCATTCGCAAAATCCATCTACACATCCAAATACACTAATTATTTTTCGATAATCGAGATATTCGGATTAATTTTTATACATTTTAAATAAATTTGTGAGATACATGTCAACCTTCTGTGAATATAGTACTAAACTTATACCCAATAAATTTTTAACAACTGTAGTATCCGATCCAACTTTCGTATACGTGGCACCTTCAATTACCAACACATATCAGGTAACTGTGTCCGTGGTACATAAAAATATATACTGAATTTATACCTTATTTTTCTCGAATTTATACCCATAAAGATTTGATTTTTATTACCATTTTTTTTGGGCTGGAGCAGAAAACAAGAAGAAGAATGGAGAATGATAATGGGAAAAGGATAAGGGGTGAAGATGTAATATGTAAGCTCAAAGATGATGGTGATTTCGATGTACTTCGCATCAAAATTGTTCGTAAACTCAAAGAAAATGTTAGTATTTTACTTTTTATTATTTAAAGTTTTGTTCTTTATTGAGTTTTAACTTTAAAGTATTTTTTTTTTTTAAATTTTATTATTATCTGTTGTTTCTTGTACTTCCGAGGACACAGACTCCAGATTGAAAGGTGTGGAGGAAGCGTATTAAGGTAGAAAGTTAGTGGGATGGGGCTAGTTGTTGTAGCGTTTCACGGGTAATGTCTTGTTCTTGGAGTTTTTCGGTGTTGTTTGTGGTTTCGGGTAGATTGTTGGTGCTGTTATTTATTTTACTTATTATTCATTGAAGCTTTGTTCTTTATTGAGTTTTAACTTTAAAGTAATTTTTTTTATTCGATTTTTGTTATTATCTGTTGTTTCTTGTACTTCCGAGGACACAGACTCTAGATTGGAAGGTGTGGAGGACGCGTATTAAGGTAGAAAGTTAGTAGGATGGGGCTAGTTGTTGTAGCGTTTCACTGGTAGTGTCTTGTTCTTGGAGTTTTTGGGTGTTAGTTTGTCGTTTCGGTTAGATTGTTGGTGGTATTATTTGGTGATAATCTTGTTTCTGCTACTATCTCTTGTTTTGTTACTGTCTATTGTTTCTTGTACTTCCGTTACTCTTTTTTGGGACTACTTAACAAGTTCGAGGTAGGGGTAAGATCCGCATACACTCAAACCTTTCCAGACTCCACTTGTGGGACTATACTAGATAAGTTGGGTTTTTGTTATTATCTATTGTTTCTTGTACTTCCGTTACTCTTCTTTTAGATTGCTTTGGACTATTTTTCCTTAAGCTGAGGGTCCCCTTTATGAGATTTCACTAGTTATGTTGTTGCACGAAATCCTAAGTTGGATTTTTGTTCTTTTTACAATAATAAGAACAAATCCAGTGTAATCCGACAAGTGGGGTTTGGGTATGGGAAGGGGTGCAGTGCACACAAACTTTTTTTTTTTTTTGATAACCGTTGTGTCCGGGCAAGCTTTTGTGCACCTCGACTATTTCCACGGGTTACCTGCCACCAGTGTTCGCAGACCTTACCCCCCTTAACTTTGGAGGTAGAGAGTCTGTCTTCGATATGATTGATATTGAAGATTTGGGATTAATTATTGGATTTAAGTTATATACAGTGGGAAGAATGTTTTGTTTGTATCTGTGCCTGGAGTTTCTTGTTCGTGGTGTTTCGGTGATGTCTATGTTTTTGGATAGTTAGTTTATAGTAGAACCTTGTGGGTGTCTTATTTCCTTTATTATCGAGCAGGGTGTTATCCCATCTTGTTGTGTGCTTTGATATTATTTGTTTGTTATACTGTTATATGTCCTTAGCCAGGGGTCTATCGGAAACAGTATCTCTAGTTCATCTGAGGTAGTGGTATGGACTGCGTATACTTGACCCTCCCCAGACCCTACTTTGTGGGAATACACTGGGTATGTTGTTGTTGTTGTTCACTTGGCTACACTTGAGCCGAGGGTCTTTCGGAAATAGCCTCTCTACCTCCTTGAGGTAGTGGTAAGGTTTGCGTACACTTTACCTTCCCCAGACCTCACTTATGGGAATTGTGGGATTTTACTGGGTATGTTACTGTTGTGAAGTTATATACACCGGGAATGAGGTGAGGGGAGGTGTGTAGTTTTTCTGAGCTAGGTGTCTTCTATAGAGATAAAATATCGAGGCAAGGTGTCTTCTACGGAGAAAGAAAGATGTAGTTTTTGGGTGCCTTTTATAGAGGAAAAAAAGTTGAGTATAGGTAGGCTCAAGCTAGTTATACTCGAGAGCATAATGTGAAGACTGTGATACATGGCATGTAGTTTTTCGGGGCGGATGATTTCTATAGAGAAGAAAAGGTATGCAAAGGTAGGCTTGGCCTTGAGCTAACGTTCTACTTGCTAGCATAATGGGCAGACTGTGATACCGACTAATGGAACAAAGATGAAAGTTGATCATGGTGGTTCAGGAGTCAATGGATCAAATGCACTTTAAAGAATTGTTAGATTATCTATTTGACGTAACGCATATTAACTGGCTGCATCGGGTCTCCAACCCTCTTTGCAGGGTAGACGTGCACTCCTACACTAGCCTTCTATTTGCAGCTTGTTTATAAGTAACTTGATAGCTGCATTGTCAGTGCATCAATATTAAACCTTAGTATTGTAGCATACGTCGTACCTACGTGATTTTGCTTGTTTCAGTTTGCATCAAAAAGCTACTTGCTTTTAGATTGAGGCAGGATTCTATAGGCATGTTAAATTTTTGGCGAGGCCTTTACTTGAAGCACCTTTGACTCATTTTAGCTCCATATGAGCATCCATGAGAATTCTTGATTTTCATCGTATCTAAGGCGAAATTATGTAAAACAGAACTAATTGTAAAAAATATATATCAGCGAATCTTTCCAAAACTGAGGATCAGACGTCTTCTCTTTTTCTTGAAGAATTCTTCGAATATTAGTCTGTTGAATCGATAGTTAAAGTAGACCTGTAGAAGCTTGCATTTTTGGATCAATACGACCTGAGTTGAGTGGAAGTAAATTCAGATTGATTTTGATTGAAGGTACACTTAGCGCAACTTCAGGGTAAACTCACATAAAGTAAGAAGCTTTAAGTAGTTCGTTTTTTATCCCTACAAAAATTTCTTGTAACGTTCTGTTATAGTCGCAATTCTGTTTCAGGTCTGTCTACCTCTGTATGTTTTGAACGTCTAGTTTTTCAACATTCAGGTATAAGTAATTCAACTTTTTCGACGAGTCTTCGAATTTTTATTACGTTGTTTCCATTGTTTGATTATGTTGCTCGGACTCTTCAAAAATATCATCAGGTACGTGTCGGATCCTTCAAAAGTAGTGCATTTTGGAGTATCCAACACGGGTGCGGCAACATTTTGGAGAGTCCGAGTATCCAAATGTCGCACCCGTGTCGGATTCTCCAAAAATACACTACATTTGGCGAATCTGACATGCATCCACTGACATTTTTGAAGAGTCCGACAACATAGATTAGTTGTATTTGGGTTTAGCAATGATTGCCTGGACTTTTAACCTAGAGAAGAGCTATAAAGGGTGAAATGTAACGTGACTTGGTGCCTCAGGTGGGAAGTTTTACTGTTTATAATGTATGTGTATCTGTTTAGTACCAATCTTTTGCTTCCAATTGATGTCGGAAACCATTTAACCTTCCACAAGGGCGAACCTTTTAAAGAACTGGGCAACGTTTGTATTCTCATTTAGAAGCTATAAGCAAGAATACATCATACGAGCATTCTGTTGATCATGAACATGGATTGGCGTGTAAAATTTTGAAAACGTACGAGACATTATGTGTGCCGGAGATGATATTATCTCTCCATATGCTCTAAACCTAAAACTAAAACATAAGTAGTTACTACCCGTTCAAGAAATGGATTAGTCACTATAATGAAAGGCAAAAGGGACAGACCTTGGTAGCTTTATGGGCCCAACATCACAAACCCGAAGTGCTCGAACTCTCCAAAAATATTGCCGTACCCGTGTCGGATCCTCCAAGAATACACTATTTTTGGAGGATGCAACTCACACCCGTCGATATTTTGGAGGATGCTACTCGCACCCGTTGATATTTTTGAAGAGTCTGAGCAACATAGTCACAAACAATATAACGACGTGCATCACCTAGAATGAATTCATAGGAGGCTAGTTTTACTCTTCTGTGACTGCTGTTTGTTAGTATTACTGGACTACTCATGGAGTTTGTCCTTTGTTTATAATCAAGTTACCTTTCTCACAAAAAAAATACAACAACAACAACAACATACACTTTGTATTCCCACAAAGTGGGGTCTGGGGAGGGTAAAATGTACGCAGTCCACACCACTACCTCAGATGAAGTAGAGAAGCTGTTTCCGATAGACCCCGGCTCCAAACATGTGGTTCCAATAGTCCAAATATTAAAGATATTTTTTAGTAGAGATCATATGTATGATTGTCGTATATGAATCAGTGCTGTGTAAAGTTGATTGTGAAAAGTATAGGCAGCCGTTTATGAATCAGTGCTGTGTAAAGTTGATTGTTAAAAGTGTAGGCAGCATGCAATTTGATGTTCATGCTTCCTAGTATAGAGGCATGAGGATTTGGGGTGGGCAAACGGGCAGAGGAAGTTACTCTACCGGTTTCTGAAGCATTAGATACCTTTCTTGCCTTAGCTTCGTCGACAAAAAATCGTCACCCTAATTATAATATTTTCATTTAGAAAATTTTCCCTCCTGATTTAACTACTTATTTTCTCATAGAAAACTTGAGAAGAAAGGACGTATCTTCATGATAAAGTTAAAAACATATTTGTCGTCCTTCGGTTTATCTCTGTATACAATAAGATCAAAGTGATGCACGTTTAACTTTGTTATAGTGTTGTAAATGATCTATTTTTAGTTTTAAAGTTTAGTGATTATTTGCTTACTAGAAGAGTTTGAGAAGACAGTTAATTTATTTAATTATTAGAAAAGAGAACTATCTATAAACTTCTTTTGTTTTGAGGTGAGGTAACATAGTTGTTCTTATATGTTTGTTTTTCTAGTTGATGCATGAGATTGTTTAAAATTGTGTAGTGTTCGTCAACTTCACCAAGCTGTGCCTTGAAAGGAGGATAACTCTAACGCGTTAAGGCAGACGATGAAAGTTTTCAATCAGATTTTCAAATCAAGTATTTATATAATGTTCTCTTTTAGTATATGAAGCTACTGTAACGTCATTACATGCAGTATCTCTTACGGTCAACTTGGCCTTGTTAATTATCAGTGAAAACCTTCGCTGATAAAAAAATGAAATTACTGTAACTTTGATGTTAAATGACAATTTTATGTTGAGTTAGCTGCTGTTACAGGTTTGAATCTGCTGCAGACAAAAGCCTTGTATTTAAGTGAAGGATAGAGGGGTAGTTTCACTATCCACCGCGTTTGAACCATGCGCCACTGGCCCTAGGGAATGAACCTTCTTGTTGCATCACTATGTAGATGGATTTGTCCGTCATTTGTTTATCACTGGCTATGGATGGTTTTAGGCGGGGGAGAGTTAGGCCGAAGAAATATTGGAAGGAGGTGATTAAGCATGATATGGAGCAGTTACAGCTTACGGAGGACATGACCCTTGATAGAAAAATGTGGAGGACGCGGATTAGGTTAGAGGGTTAGGGGGTGGGAGTGTGTTTTGGTTATAGTAGGGGAGCGTTCTTTATTTGTGTTTGAAGTTTCTTGTTCGTGGTGTTGAGTGATGTCTATGATTTCGGATAGAGAGTTTTTTAGTATTATCTTGTGGCTGTAGTATTATTTTGAGGATAGCGGTGTTAGTTTATTTTGCATACTGTACTAGTCTATACGCATTTATGTTTTGTGATTGCTATACTGTTATCGATCCTAAGCCGGGGGTCTATTGGAAACAATCTCTTTACTTCACCCGTGGTAGTGGTATGGTCTGTGTACACTCTACCCTCCCCAGACCCCACTATATGTAGGAATACACTGGGTATGTTGTTGTTGTTGTTATATTTTTACTTTGTCTTCAGATAAACAAAAGGAAAAGCACGGCGCATTATGCTTTTAAGTTTATATATGCTCCAGTTGTGTGACAATTGTGTTTGTTTTCCAGGAAGAGTTGCGAAAAAATATAATAGCCACAGTGAAGGAATCAGCTGCGCTTAACCGTCCAGGTGCAGAAAATATGAGACCGAGGCAACTGTCAGATGCTATATTTCAAGAAGTTGGGTAAGTCATGTATTCAACCTTTTCCCATTCTTTTCGATTTTTTCTCTTCACGACACCGGAAGCACCTGCATAAGTTGCTCGGACTCTCCAAAAATGTTGCCGCACCCGTGTCGGATCCTTCAAAAATATACTATATTTGGAGGATCTGACACGCACCCAAAGACATTTTTGAAGAGTCCGAGCAACTAATAAACAACTCTGTGAATTCCTTCCTTAGCTCTCAACCCCCATCTCCCCATTCTTTTAACGGGGATCGTCAACTAGGTTGTTTTTGTATCGTCTTTTTCTTTCACTAGCTTAGATCCTTTTGATTCTATTACTGTTAGAACAACCTTGGCCTCCAAACTTGTGTTTAGATAGCAAATACGATAATACATGCTTGAATGCTTGAACTAGATACATGCGCTTTTGTTTTATTGGACACCTATCAAAAATATTGTCTATATTGTGGGATGTGGAAATACCGTTAATTTTTCCGGGAAGCGTGGAGAGAAACAAATATGAGAAAAGCTAAGCAATGACAAATATTTCCTGTTGCACATTCACCCACTTCAGAATATGTTATTTTTATCGTCTTGTGTCTATTTTATGACCCGTTTTTGTTCCCCAAAGGTCGTCTTTAATCCTTTAAGTCCATTTTCATGATATTCAAAATATGATTGTAAGTGGCTTATTTCAAGAAGTGAAAAGGTCTTTGGATGAGTGTAACAAAATTGTTGGTACTCGAGGGGTTGGTTAGGAGGATGGCGGGGGTCAAGTGAGGAGAATTTTAAAGGGTTTAAGTGATGAATCAATGAAAGCTAGATGGCTTGTAGTTGTTTTTCTCTTTTATTCGAACAGTGAATTATGACGGTGTGTTTCAACTAGTGGTATTAAACGTTAATCTGGTACCGTATATAGAGTTCCGCAAGTTTAACCTGTTTTAGTCATGAACTATAGGGACAAAGTCATGGGTAAAATTTCCGATGAATTGTGGAATACAATCAGAACGGGTGATGGCATTCAGACGGAGATAACCCAAACAGTTCAATCAGTTTACAATAAGTTATTGAACCCACAGCTAAATGAAGCTGGTGAATCGGCCTCTCATTCAGACTTGCAGCCGGCTCGGAATGGAGTTGAAAGTAATGGACATATTGCTGTTTCAGGCAGTGGTATTGATGCCACAGTTTCTGCTGATGCGGAGCCAAAAAAACCTCCTGGTTTTGCCCGATTAAGTTCAAATCAGAACAGCAAAAGTGACCAAAATGAATCGTCCAAAGAGGAGTCGGGACTTCCTGTTCTCACTGATGGAAAAACAAGAGAAACATATACCAAGTCGGACACCGATAGCTCACTTGACTTGGTGCCCGACAAAATGGATGCGGGTGCACCACCTGGCTTTGCTATAGGCACGAAAGAGAAGAATCCAGATGATGTTAATGATGAAGATCCCGAAGTGCCTCCAGGATTTGGCTGATGGCCTATTATTATAATAACTGGTTAGCCATATTCGGTTGGTCATTGTCGTATCAAGTTCAAGAAGCTCATGTTGACACTTGCAGAGAATACTTTACTTTGACCGTTGACTAGCAGCTCGTGGCCTTTCTTTCTTCAATTTCCCGAGGTTAGAAGCCTTAACTATGTCGCTTATGCATGATCTTGGATTTCAGATTAGTACTATCAAAATTCAAAGCCTTTAGATATGGACGCCATACGTGACTAGTTTTCTTGTTGTATGATCTAGTACAATATAAGTGATTTTTTTGGTTTTTTAGACGTTGACCGTGACATTACTCCCTAACGTGTTCAAGTCCAATTACGTTTTCGCCCTTGTGCTTCGTCTTTTAAATGTTTTTTCTTTTAGCTAGGTTTGTTTTTCCAAAATTTCTAGGAGTTGATGCTGTGGATTGGACAAAGGAAAGTTAGTTGCTCATACCATTTGGCTAGAAGGTATTCATTGTAAATGCCTTTACATGATTTTCTGAGCAATTTATTTTTTCTCTTGGTTACAAGCTATGTTGCTCGGGCTCGTGAAAAATGTCATTGGGTACTTGTCGGATCCTTCAAAAGTAGTGCCTTTTTGAAGGATCCGACATGGTTGCGGCCCCAAATTTTTTGAGAGTCCGAGCTACTTAGGTTACAAGGACCTTGGCTCTTATGGAGAATTATTGTAGTGAAGAAAACTACTCCTTTTGTCTTAATTTATGTCATCCTTTCCTTTTTAGTCGGTCAAGAAACGAATGTTGTACTTCCTTATTTCGAAACCATTTAACTTTAACGGTTTCCATTTTACCTTAAATGAGATTATTTATAGCCACACACACAAATGTCTTGAAGGAGAGCCTTGGATTAACTGGTAAAGTTGCTGCCCGGTCACTGATTCAAGCCTTGGAAATAGCCTCTGGCAGAAATGCAAGGTAAGGCTGCGTACACTACACCTTTGTAGTGGGGCCTTTCCCTGGACGTGCGCATAGCAGGAGCTTTAGTGCACTGGGCTGTCCTTTTTACACACACAAATGTCTGCGTATTTTAGATCCCAGTAAGTTTCTCTTAGAGGTGAAAGGGTAAGGTGCATTGGTGCATGTGCAGGGTCGGGGTAAATGAGTTCCACAGGTAAGCAATTCGGTGCAAGCTTCAGCTGATGCCACTGTGTAAAAAAAAACATCTAGAATAGACCGAGCGAAATGTTGAATCATAAGGAGGAGAAATAGCGCTTCCTTTTCTCTTTAAATTCTTTTTCCGTCCTTAAAATAGTTGCCCATTCAAACACCATGGTCCATGAGACTAGTCGAAGTACTGAGCCTCACGATCCACCACATAAATTGAGACGGAGGCAGTAGGATTATGATATGAATATGTAAAACTATGTTGTTGAGTTATGTGACCACCTAAGCTAAAAGTTCAAGTTATTAGAGAGAACATTTTCATCTAGTTAGTCATATTCTCATAATCATTTATTTAAGAGTAAAGCATCTAGTACCCTCCTGAACTATGATCAAATTTTCTACGACACACTCCAACTTCACAGGGGTCCTATTACCCCCTTGAGCTAAATTTTAGCGTATTTTTGTCATCATTTTTAGCTGATGTGACATCTTTTGTCAGCCTTTTTAGCTGACACGACACTATTGATGTGGGCCCTAATTTATGTAATAAAGATGCCACATCAACACAAAAGGGTGACAAAAATACGCTAAAATTGAGTTCGGGAGGGGTGGGGGGTAATAGGACACATGTGAAGTTGGAGTGTGTCGTATCAACTTTGACCATAGTTCAAGGAGTTACGGGATGCTTATCTCTTTCTTTAACTATATCATTATGAAATAGTCTCTTTTGATCTATTGAGTTGTTTATGTGTATACTTATTTTTTTGGTTTCCCATCCGGTGTCCGGTGCCCACATTGGAGCTCCGACTAATTCGGATCGCGCGTTGCAGGGCCCACAACACTCCCAACAGAGTTCTCACCTCTGGTTAAGGGTGGAGCAGCCCCATCCACTGCACCACAACCCATGTTGGTGTTTATGTGTATACCTATATTAGTACACACAACAATGGAATTTGATTATGTAGATTGCTTGTGTCAGTGTATACTACATGAGATGATAACATTTCATTGACAAATCTATTGATAATGCAGGTATCGCGGTGCCTAGCCAGTTTGTGTGCGCCTCAATAATCCACTTTGATAACATGTGATCGTTCATGCTTCATTGACCACTACGATACACACTTGGATCAGATTTCGTGTTACTCAATTTAGGTCACAACGACTTGTTTTCTTGATATGTTTTTTTTTCTTTTTGTGACGCGTATTTCTGTAATTTTGATGTTGACATTCATATCTTTGAGGTACTAAATTGACACAATGTAGTCAATAGTTAACAAGTACTATTGTCAAATGTCAATCTTTATCGACTGCAACAGATAATATATCTTATTTTCAAGATTTCAAATTTCGATAGGAGGCTTACATGTAATTTTTTTGAATGACCTAATAGTTGAGGGTTATAAAACTTACAACTTATTCAAATATAGTAAAAGTTGTAGCCTTGCAAAGAAAATTTGGTCTTTCCCATGAGGACAAATAAGAAAATTAAGATATGTCATATGGTCATTATAAGAATAATCAATTATATGAAGGAATTCAAATATGCAATTTCTATTTCTTAGTTAGGTTAAAAAGGTTCGAAATATATTTAAATTTAGGTAAAATTTGTTGTAACATGCTCGAAGGGGAGCCTTGGAGTAACTGGTAAAGTTGTTGTCATGTAACCAGGAGGTCACGGGTTCAAGTCTTGGAAACAAACTCGGGTAGAAATGCAAGGTAAGGCTGCGTACGATACACCCTCGTGGTGGGGTCCTTCCTCGAACACCGTGCATAGCGGTAGCTTTAGTGCATCGGGCTGCCCTTTTTTTTGTTGTAACACGCTTCAACTTTTCAGGGGTCATATGACCCCCTAGATTATTTATTACCGTATTTCTTTGGCTTATTTTTATCCAGCTAGACCACTGTTTGAACACACGTGTCCTGGCGTGTAAGGGTCTGAAGTGGTCTAGCTGGCAAATATATGTCACATAAATACAATAATAAATAGTCGAAGGGGGCCATAGGATCCTTGCAAAGTTGAGGTGCGTTACAGTAAATTGCAAAGTTAAGGTGCATTACAGTAAATTTCATCAAAGTTTAAATATATTTCTGGCTCCATTCCCTTCTTAGTTATTTAGTTTAGTTCACATTCACTTTCCTTTTCCTTTTCTTGATTCTTCTTTTCATTTTATTGTTTCTTTCTCATGATGATTATTCTTTTTCCACACAATATTAGTACTATAATTAGCATGAAGTACTCCATTGTGTTAAACAATTGAAAAGGCTTCCACATAATAATTCATTTAGTTATTGGATTTGTAATCAAATAGTCATACATATTTAGTAAATTTCCTAATACAAATATATTGTTTAATCAAATCAAAAGCTACTAAGTTCATCTGAACCTGTAGCTAAACTTAAAATCCTTGATCTACCCCCATTGACTATCTTAATTCCAAGTTGTGATCGGCTACATGAATTTTCACTGTTATAGGAGTAATTTCCTTCTTCCTTTAGTCTTTTTTTTTTTGCATAATACATAAATGACCCTAAACTTGACACCAAATTATAATATCGACCTTAAACTTTGACAGTGCACAAGTAGGCCCTTTAACTATATAAAACCTGAACAAATAAACACACTGATTTTGTAACTTACATGCGTGTACCTCACTTGCGCCTATGTGGATTAGTCGGCCATTCAGATGCTGCCACCTAATAAAAAAGATACATTATAACTATGACCTTTAACTTTATCAGTGCACAAGTAGGCCCTTTAACTATACAAAAAAACCGTTCAATTCTAACTTCAACGAGCGTGGGTTTTGAGTGTGTACACATATTTTGCCACGTAGGATTGGATTGTTTATTTGTTCAGGTTTTGTATAGTTAAAGGGCCTAATTGTGCACTGTCAAAGCTTAAGGTCAACGTTATAATTTGGTGTCAAGTTTAGGGTCATATTTATGTATTATGCCCTTTTTTTTTCATGACCATAGTGCAATTATTTCAGACTCCTCCGATAAAGCCAATGATCATTTAGTGAATCGTCTTGTGTTACTAAGTGGTCCGCTTGCGTGCATTGCAATTAATTCCATACTTACTACCTCCCACCAATACAAGTATCACTTTACCTTTAGGTATAATACATAGACATGCCGTTCAACTTAACCTCAGATCACATCTATGACCTCCAACTTTGGATGTGCACAGGTAGGCACTTAAACTTGTATAAAGTTGAATAAGTAGACACACACGTCCTATATGGTATAATACACGCAAGATGCCATGTAGGATAAGAATTGGCCACGTGGGACGCCACATAGGACATATGTGTCTACTTATTCAACTTTATATAAGTTTAAGTGCCTAATGTGATCTGAGGCCAAGGTAAAGGCTATGTTTATTTATTGTGCCTTACCTTTATTTTAAAGGTTCTTCCTTTTAACTTTCTTTCTCATAATATTCTCCTTTTCCAAACACATTAATACTTTAATCAACATGAGGTGAGCTATTTGATTAAACAATTTAAGAACTTTCTATATGAGTTTTACTAGAATATCAGTCAAAATTATAGAGCTAGAAGAGCACTATATATACTAGTAGTTAGAGAATTCTCAAGTACCAACTTTGCTAAATATCAAGAAATTAATTAATCTCTTCTAGCTCATTTTGTAGCCATGAAATTATTGATAATCTGTTTTCTTTTTTGCTTTGTTAGCTGTTTTTCATGGCCTAGTATACAGAGCGAATTGAAGACGTATATAGTACATGTTGAATCCCCACAAAGTCGAATTTCTACTCAGTTATTGGCAGATCAGGATGTCGAGAGCTGGTACCGGTCCTTCTTGCCAAATACCGTAGCAAGCACAAGCTCGAATGATCAACAGGTGCCGCGTTTAGTATATTCATATCGCAATGTGATGAAAGGCTTTTCTGCAAGATTATCAGCGGAGGAAGTGAAGGAAATGGAGAGGAAACCGGGCTTTATAGATGCATGGCCGGAGAGGATTTTGTCGTTGAACACCACGCATAGTCCGAGTTTTCTTGGATTGCAACAGAACTTTGGGTTGTGGAGGGATTCCAACTATGGTAAAGGCGTGATCGTTGGAGTCTTGGACAGTGGGATTTTCCCTGACCATCCTTCATTTAGCGACGAAGGAATGCCCCCTCCGCCTGCTAAATGGAAGGGCAAGTGTGAGTCGAACTTCACTACAAAGTGTAACAACAAGCTCATTGGAGCGAGATCTTACATAAAAGATAATCGTTCGCTAATAGATGAAGATGGACATGGTACTCACACAGCCAGCACAGCTGCTGGTGGTTTTGTGAGAGGTGCCAATGTGTATGGAAATGCAAATGGCACTGCTGTTGGAGTCGCCCCTCTTGCTCACTTGGCGATTTATAAGGTCTGTGACTCTTTTGGTTGTTCTGACAGCGACGTTTTAGCTGCCATGGATGAAGCTATTGATGACGGTGTTGACATCTTATCGCTTTCCCTTGGTGGCTTTACTAGTCCCTTTCATAATGATCCCATAGCACTCGGTGCATATAGCGCGACTGAAAGAGGTATTCTTGTGAGTAGCTCGGCAGGTAATAGTGGTCCATACAATAGTTCTGTTGCAAATGAAGCTCCGTGGATTCTCACCGTAGGCTCAAGCACTCTCGATAGGAAATTCAAAGCCACTGTTCAATTGGGAAACAAACAAGAAATCGAGGGTGAATCAGCTTTCCATCCAAAGGAGTTAAACTCGACATTCTTTCCTCTGTATGAACCTGGAAAGAATGAACGCGAATTTACAGAAGGTTCTTATTGCCGAGATGGTTTAGAATACACTTCTAATGGAGGCAAAATCGTTTTGTGCCAGGTCGGTGGTGGTATTACAAGAGTTGGAAAAGGGCAAGTTATAAAGAATTCCGGAGGCGTTGGCATGATTGTAATCAATGAGGAGGAAAACGGTTTCACAACATCAGCCGATGCTCACGTCCTTCCTGCCTTGGATGTTACTTATGCAAATGGAATGAAAATTCTTGCATACATGAATTCAACGAAGGAACCTGTTGCGCGGATTACATTCCAAGGAACGATAATAGGTGATAAAAATGCTCCTACAGTTGCTAGTTTTTCTTCCAGAGGACCAAGCACAGCTAGTCCTGGAATCTTGAAGTCGGATATTATTGGTCCCGGTGTTAACATTCTTGCTGCTTGGCCTACCTCCATGGAGAACAACGCGTACACAAAGTCGACCTTCAATATTATTTCCGGCACCTCTATGTCCTGCCCTCACCTCAGTGGAATAGCAACATTGCTAAAAAGCGCACACCCCACCTGGTCTCCTGCAGCTATCAAGTCAGCAATCATGACAACCGGTGATACAGTAAACCTCGCCAACAATCCCATCCTAGATGAAATGCTTCTATCTGCAAATATATTTGCGGTTGGTGCAGGACATGTCAATCCGTCAAGAGCAAATGATCCTGGATTAATATATGATACTCCATTCAAGAGCTACTTACCTTATTTGTGTGGTTTGAATTACACCAATCGACAGGTTCAAAACCTTCTACAACGCAAGGTGAACTGCTCGGAAGTGAAAAGTATTCCTGAAGCACAACTAAATTATCCTTCATTTTCCATCACACTCGGAGCAAATTCTCAAATGTATACTAGAACAGTAACTAACGTTGGGGAGGCAAAATCAACTTACAGTGTGGAGATGGTTTCACCACCGGGAGTTTCCGTGATTGTTAATCCCTCTACTCTAAAATTCTCTAAGTTGAACCAGAAGTTGACATATCGAGTGACCTTTTCAAGAAAGGCCAGTAGTTCAACCAGCGGTGTAGTTCAAGGATTCTTGAAATGGACTAGTAACAGGTATTCCGTAAGAAGTCCAATTGCAGTTGTGCTCGTCTAGCGAAACTGCTAGATTTGGTTAGTAGTTTCTTTCATGTTTAGTAATTTGATCCTTATCATCAATTTGTTTGTTTGGCTTTGACTTGAAACGAAGTTTAAGTAAAAAAAGAAGACTTTTGATTCGTGTGGCCTTAAACTAAAGATATATACGTAGAATGTACCAAAATGATCTTTAATCATGTGTCTTAAACATGTCATGTGGAAAGTTGATATTAAAGAGTCATCGAAAAAGGGAAAGAGACGTTCTTTTTAAACAGTCTAAAAAGAGAAATAAGATAAACAAATCGAAACGGAGGGAGTACTTATTTAATAAAGTACAGGTTATACTTGGTATTCTTTGAACCAAAAGCTTTTTCTCAGTTGTTAAATCAATTCATGTGGAAAAGGAGAAGCATCATGAGAAAAAAAAATAAAGTTAAAAAGCAGCAGATGACTCTACTTTTTCTAAATGAAAGTGGCTTATCTTTTCATTTTTCATGAAGTTGTAGCAGATAAATTATTTCCTGTGTCAAAAAAGTAGTAGTATTGGCACTAAAAGAAAATTAAGGTCCAGGCAAATTTAGCCATGTGATCGGGAGGTCACAGGTTCAAGCCCTGGAAACAGCTATGGCAGAAATGCAAGGTAAGGATGCGTATAATACACCCTTGTGGTGGGGCTCTTCTCCGGACCCTGCGCATAGCGGGAGCTTTAGTGCAACAGGTTGCCCCTTTTTTTTTTTTTTGTTCTCTTTTCTGTTGAGTCTTGCCTATCCGCTAACGGATGGAAGACTTGTTCTTAGTATATGACTTGGACAATCCTTACCTCCCGAACTAGCTTTTGGAAGTGAGTTAGGCGGCCCAAAATCCATTATATAAAATAGTATTAGAGTAGGACCCATTTCGAATCTTGTTAACGGATGGTGGGCCTTTATAGGCTGAGGAGGGGTGTTGGAGAGTCCCACATCGGATGAAAAAGGAGAGGGTGGTGGTATCAGAGCCGGACTCATCCCAATTCATCATTTCACCGAGTTTCGACCCCTGTTTATATTGTTCACGCTCCAGTTGGCTGGCCTGGGCATGTGGGGATATTGAGTCTCCATCATCGGCTAGGGACTGGGAGCTTGGTCTAAATATGGCTCAGACAACTCTCATCTCTCGCCAACTTTTGGGGTTGAGTTAGACCTAAGGTCCATTTTGTAACAATTTCTGTGTAAAATCGGCTTGTTGTTGCATGGGAGAGCTAAACTCATCGACCTACACCAGGAATAATTTTATTAGCCCTCTGAGCTTGATCGTAATCGAATGCTACTCCTTTAGAATCTGAATTTCGCAAGTATAGTGGGTGGTTTGTGATCGATCTGTCCATTTCTATTTTCCATCGTGGCTGAGCTAGCTCGAGCTTCAACAGTGAGGTTTTTTTGCTTGACTTTAGATAAACCGCGGGCTCAATACCAGCACCGCTGATCTGGTACCCAGAAGTTTGATAAGGTAAACCGAAAATCACCTATAGTAAAAAGATGTCGAAAAAGAATACAGAAAGAAAGTAATAGAAGAGAATAAAACTAGTAGTCCACTCTTAAATGAAATAACGCAAGCATAATAGAATGTCATGAGTAGTAAGTGCATTCATTATACATTTTGGATTCAACAATGAATGGAGGCTTATTACATCGAACAATTAACCTTTAAAATGAAACGAGACTAGAAATCCAACGTTGCAGTTTCTTCTAGAACGACTGCGATTGGACTTCTTACAGAGTGACTATTACTATTCCATTTCAAGAATCCTTGAACTACACCGCTGGTTGAACTATTGGCTGTTCTTGAAAAGGTCACACGATATATACTTTTCTGGTTCATCTTCGAGAATTTTAGAGTAGAGGGCTTAACAATCACGGAAACTCCTGGTGGTGAGAGTATTTCCACAATGTAAGATGATTTAACCTCCCCGACATTAGTCACTGTTCTAGTATATGTTTGAGAATTTGCTCCGAGCGTGATGGAAAATGAAGGATAATTTAGCTGTGCTTCAGGAATGTTTTTCACTTCTGAGCAACTCACCTTGCGTTGCAGAAGGTTTCCAACCTGTCGGTTTGTGTAATTCAAACCACATAAATAAGGTACGTAGTCCTTGAAAGGGGTATCATAAATTAGTCCCGGGTCATTTGCTCTTGATGGATTGACATGTCCTGCACCAAACGCAAAAATGCTGGCAGGAAGGAGTGTTTCATCTAATATTGGACCGTTGGCAAGACTGGTTGTATCAGCGGTTGTCATGATTGCTGATTTAATAGCTGCAGGAGACCAAGTGGGGTGAGCACTTTTTAGCAATGCCGCTGCTCCACTGAGGTGAGGACAAGACATGGAGGTACCCGAAATAATGTTGAAAGTAGATTTCGACTTGCCGTTATTCTCAACAGAAGTAGGCCAAGCAGCAAGAATGTTAACACCAGGACCAATAATGTCAGGCTTTAAGATTCCACGACTAGCTAGGCTTGGTCCTCTAGAAGAAAATCCAGCAACAACCGGAGCATTTTTATCTCCGAGTATAGTTCCTTGGAATGTAATCCGAGCAACAGGTTTCTTCGTTGAATTCGTATAGTCAACAATTTTCATTCCGTCTTCATAAGTTACATCCACTGCTGGAAGGACGTGAGCGTCAGCTGATGTAGTGAAACCGTCTTCTATTCTATTTATTAGAATCATGCCAACACCTCCGGCATCCTTAACAGCTTGTCCTTTTGCAGTCCTAGTATAACCACCCCCGACCACACACAAGACTATTTTGCCTTTAACAGCAGGGTCAGTCAGCGTACCTGATCCGCAATAAGAGCTGTCAAACTCACTAGCATTTTGTGCAGGATCAAACAAAGGGAAGAATCTTGTATTGGAAGCCTTTGAATGAAAGGACGATTCGCCCTTAAACACTTTTTTGTTTCCAAGCTGAACCGTGGCCTTAATTTTCCTGTCAAGAGTGCTCGCGCCTACTGTGAGAATCCACGGGGCTTCATTTGCAACAGAACTTTCGGATGGACCACTATTACCAGCAGAGCAACTTACGAGAATACCTCTTTGCGTTGCACTATACGCCCCGAGTGCAATAGGATCACTATAAAAGGGACTAGTACTTGAACCAAGAGATAGTGATAGGATGTCAACTCCGTCATCAATAGCTGCATCCATAGCAGCTAGGATTCCACTATCAGAGCAACCAAACGAATCACAGACCTTGTAAATGGCTAGGTGAGCAAGAGGGGCAACGCCAACAGCAGTGCCATTAGCATTTCCATACACATTGGCACCTTTCACAAAACCGCCAGCAGCAGTGCTAGCGGTGTGTGTACCGTGTCCATCATCATCTATAGGCGAACCATTTTCTTTTGGAAAAGTCCGCGCCCCAACGAGCTTATTGTTACACTTTGTAGTGAAGTTCGATTCACATCTCCCCTTCCATTTAGCAGGCGGAGGAGGCATTCCTTCGTCGCTAAATGAAGGATGGTCAGGGAAAATCCCACTGTCCAAGACACCAACGATCACGCCTTTACCATAGTTGGAGTCCTTCCACAACCCAACGTTCTGCTTCAATCCAAGAAAACTTGGAGTACGCGTAGTGTGCAAAGACAATATCCTCTCCGGCCACGCGTGTACAAAGCCCGGTTTCTGCTCCATTTCCTTCACTTCCTCTGCTGATAATCTTGCAGCAAAGCCTTTCATCACATTGTGATATGAGTATATCAAGCGCGGCTCTTCATCTGAGCTCGCGCTTGCTATACTCTTCGGCAAAAAAGAATTGTACCACCCCTCTAAGTCCATCGACATTGATTGAGTCGAAATTTCGCTTTCTGGAGATTCAACTTGAACTATATAAGTATCTAAGTTGCTTTGCATACTAGGCCATGATAAACAACAAACTATGAACAAAACAAGAAGGATATTCAAGAACTTCATGGCTACAAATTAGCTAAAAGAACTCTAAATACATGAACTAGCTAATTATGTATTCATTATAGAAAAGTTAGATGATTTTACATTTCTTTGAAGTACACTAGCATATATAGTTCAAGATTGATGTGCTCATGTTAATGTATTATTGTGTATGGGAAAAAGAGAAACTTTCATGTGATAGAAAAAGACTAAAGTTAAAAGGAACAATTGAAAAAGCACATAAAATATAAAGGATACTAGTGGGAATGAGTGACTAGACTAGAAATATTTTTTTTTAATTTGAAACACCTTCCAAGAATATTGACTTAGTCTTATTGACAACCTTCCAAAATTTAATTGAAGAAAATTTGTTTTTGCAAGGTTACAAGTTTAATTATTATAGAGTGAAAGCATCTATTACCTCCCTCGACTATGAACAAATTTAGTACGACACACTTTAATTTTACGGAAATTTTATCACCCTCGAACTCAATTTTGATGTATTTTTGTCACTTTTTATATTGACGTGACACCTTTTGTCAGTTTTTTTAGCTGATGTGACACCTTTGTGGATCCCACCAGTATAAAAGGGTGACACTTTGGCTTGTCTTTAGATCTTTTCTTTTATGATAAAGATTAGCCCATGATTAAAGTAATCCCTGTCATAATCATAAAAAGACAAGATAAGCATTCAGTATCCTTTCGAACTATTGTCAAAGTTGTTATCATACACCTCAACATCACAATGGTCCTATTACTTCCTGAACTCAGTTCTAGCGTATTTTTTGTCACCCTTTTGTGCCGACGTAATGGTACAACTACTCTAAAATTTAGTGTAATAAAGTTGAAGTGTATGGTAATAAATTTGGTCATACTTCAGGATTAGATTAGATGCTTTACTCTAAAAAGATGCTACTATAATTTAAGTGCCTGGCTTCTTTCATGAAAATTTTCCCAATTGGCTTGTAAGAATTATAATTTTATAATGAAATGCAGCATTTTTATTAAAAAATAAGAAATTAAATATAAAAAAATAAAATTAAGTGATAGGCCAATTGGCACCCATGCTTTTTCCTTTATTTTGTGTACAAGATCGATTAAATTCACTATCTTTTGCTTAATATAATTAAAGAAAATGCTTTATTTCTACCCTGAACTATACACGAAATTGCTGAGATACATCCGAACTTTAAGAGGGTCCTATTACCTCTGGACTAATTTAAACCGTATTTTTGGCAACCTTAACGCCTACGTGGCACATTAGTGAATCAATACACTGAAGATCCACGTAGGCACACGTATGTGCTACGTAGGCAGTAAGGTTGCCAAAAATATGATTTTAATTAGTTCCGGGAGTAATAGGATCCTCCTAAAGTTCGGGTGTATCTCAAAATTTTTGTGTATAGTTCAGAGTGGCAACAAAGCATTTTCTCTTATAGTTATATTAGAAAATTCATTAAATACGTACACATACTTGATCAAAATTCATAAATTTTAAATTCATAAATTTTAAATTCTGATTCCGTATGTATATGACCTTAATATGGGAACTTTTTCTTTACACATGTACCATGTGGATGTTGCTTTAAACTATTGATTGATGTTGGACTTAGTAGCTGGCCTTTTTGATATATTTTATATATCCTACATAAAATACTTAGTTCTTTTTAATATTTAATTGGACAAAATGTTAAAGTTTACATAGAATGAATAAATTACATCTTTCAAGAATCTTGCTAGGGTCAATATCATATTATTTAGCTAAGACCATATAGACCGATTTTCTTGATATTTTATGTTATTTTGATTCCTTCTTTAGGTATTTTAATATTACTTGATCTAAGGTTTTGAGTTCAAACCTCGAGAGTGGAAAGAAATCGTGATAGAAAATGCTTCCTCCTTTAATGATATTACGCAGGCGAATCTGAATTAGTTATGCTTCAAAGGAAACACAAGACACCAAGTGGGAAACAGAAGAAAAATGACATATATTTCTTGAACATCGAAGGTTACGTGGTGATCAGATGGATAGGATCCCTCCCTCTTAATCAGTTCTATTTCTCGATGGGGCAGGAAGGAATATAAGTCAGTGGTAGATTGTCATCTTGACGTGGTGGAAGTCATCAGTTCGAGCCTGATTATCCCTAAGACTAATGTGAGTTTTTTCTGGTTGGATTTGCTCCCCCGCAGTCGTTCAAAGATCTCGAGTTATTGAAACTCTCAAAATTAAAAAAAAAAATTAACGAGTTCTTTTTCTTTAAATGGGCCTAACATGATGCAAATCTGAATTAGTCGCGTCATATAGGATGGTAACCAAAAAAAACAAACAAAAAACAAATACAAATGTCACTTATGTGTCTTGCATATAAGATTTAATCACTTAATTATGGTTAAGTAATATGTTTTCTCATCATAATTCAAACTCTTAAAATTAACTTTAGTGTAAAGTATTTTCCATTAGAATAGATGAGAGAGGACATAAAATGAGATATTGAAGAGTTATTAAGAAACAAACTTACAATATAAAAGTAACAAAAAGTGAAATAGAAATATTAGTCCATACATGAGTAATATTTGAACTTCTTTTTACATTTTGGATACAAACCATTAATGCAAACTTATTATACATGGAACAAATTAGTATTAAAAATGATCTGAGTAAAGCATCTAGTATTAGCCTGAACTATGATAAAATTTGCTACGACACATTTCAATTTCACGAAAATTTTACTACCCCTAACTAAATTTTAGCATATTTTTGTCAACCTTTTTCGCTCAAGTGACGCTTTTGACATGACCCCTTTTATGTAATAAAGGTGTGACGTCAGCATTAAAGGATGTCAAGAATACGCTAAAATTGAGTCTGGGGGTAATAGGACCCCTGTGAAGTTGGAATGCGTCGTAGGAACATTGGCTATTGTTCTGGGGAACTGGATGCTTATCTCAATAAAAAATCAAACAAACTAACCAAACTCTGGTGTTTCTGGCTCTTGTAGCACAACTGCAATTGGACTTCTTACAAAGTGCCTATTACTAGTCCATTTCAAGTATCCATGAACAACTTCCATGTTTGTAATGTTGGTTGTTGTGGCAAATGTCACACGGTACGTCATCTTCTGGTTCAACTTTGAGAATTTTAGAATCGAGGGCTTAACAACCACGGACACCATTCGTGGTGAAACTATCTCAACGCGATAGGTTGAGTTTGCCTCTCCAACGTTTGTCACTGTTCTCGTGTATGTTTGAGGTTTTTCTCCGAGTGAGATGGAAAATGAAGGGTAATTGAGTTGTGCTTCGGGGATACTTTTCACTTTTGAGCAACTCGTCTTGCGTTGTATAAGGTTTCCCATCTCTCGGTTGGTGTAGTTTAGACCGCATAAATAAGGTACGTAGTCCTTGAACTGAGTATCGTAAACTAGTCCTGGATCATTTGCTCGTGATGGATTGACATGTCCTGCACCAAACGCGAAGATTCTAGCAGGAGAGAGCATTTCACCAAGGAAGGACTCATTCGCGAGGTTGACTATGTCCGCGGTTGTCATGATTGCGGATTTAATAGCAGCAGGGGACCAAGTAGGGTGCGTGCTTTTCAGCAATGCTGCTACTCCGCTGAGGTGAGGACAGGACATTGAGGTGCCTGATATAATGTTGAATGTCGATTCTGCATTTGTGTTGTTCTCAACCGAGGTAGGCCAAGCTGCAAGAATGTTAACACCAGGGCCAATAATATCAGGCTTCAAGATTCCAGGACTAGCTGTGCTTGGTCCGCGAGCAGAAAATCCAGCAACTACTGGGGCATTTTTATCTCCCATTATCGTTCCTTGGAATGTAATTCTGGCTACTGGATTCTTCGTTGACTTCATGTAGTCTGTGATTTTGTTTCCATCAGAGGATGCAACGTCCAATGCTGGAAGGACGTGTGCATCCGCTGATGTAGTGAAACCGTCCTGAGGACGATTGATGAGAATCATGCCAACACCTCCAGCGTTCTTAACCGTTTGCCCTTTTTCAATTCTGTTAAAACCGCCACCTGCCTGACACAAAACGATTTTGCCTTTAACGACAGGGCTGAGATTGCTCAGCCCTGGTCCGCAATAGGGGAGGTCAAACTCCGCGTTAGGGTCAGTTATATTCTCTGCAGGATCAAACAATGGGAAGAATTTTTTATCGGAAACTTTTGGATGAAAAGCTGATTCGCCCTCGAATTCTTCTTTATTTCCAAGCCTGAGAGTTGCCTTAATTTTCCTATCAAGTGTGCTCGCGCCTACTGTGAGAATCCACGGGGCTTCATTGACAACCGTGCTATCAAATGGACCGTCATTACCAGCAGAGCAACTTACAAGAATACCTCTCTGTGTTGCACCATACGCCCCGAGTGCAATGGGGTCACTATGAAAGGCTTTAGTAGTTCCACCAAGGGAAAGCGATAGGATATCAACTCCGTCATCAATAGCTACATCCATGGCAGATAAAATGCCACTATCAGAGCAACCAAACAAGTCGCAGACCTTATAAATAGCTAGGTGAGCAAGAGGGGCAATTCCAACCGCGGTGCCAATCGCATTTCCAAACACATTGGCACCTTTCACGAAGCCTCCAGCAACAGTGCCAGCGGTGTGTGTACCATGTCCATTTTCATCTATTGGCGATCCATTGGCTTGTGGGAACGTCCTCGCTCCTATGATCTTGTTGTTACACTTCGTAGTGAAGTTGGATTCGCATTTTCCCTTCCATTTAGCAGGCGGTGGAGGCATTCCTTCATCGTTAAATGAAGGATGGTCAGGTGAAATCCCAGTGTCTAAAACACCGATGATCACGCCTTTACCATAGTTGGAATTCTTCCACAAGCCTACATTCTGTTGCAATCCGAGAAACCCCGGACTAAGTGTGGTGTGTAAGGACAATATCCTCTCCGGCCACGCAGCTATAAAGCCCGGTTTCTTCTCCATTTCTTTCACTTGCTCCACAGTTAATCTTGCCGCGAAGCCTTTCATAACATTGCGATATGCATAAACCAAACGCGGCGCCTCCTCATTCGCGTTAGCACTTGTACTTGCTATACTCTTTGGCACAAAGGACTGATACCAACTCTCTAAATCCTCTGACAAAGACTCAGTCGAAATTTGACTTTCAGGGGATTCAACGTGTACTATATATGTCTTTAATTCGCTTTGTATACTAGGCCATGACAAACAACCAAGTATAGTAAAAACAAGAAAAAATTTCAAGATTTTCATAGCTACAAATGGGCTAAAAGATTTGTATTTTCTTTATAGTAAAGTGTTGTTTGATATTTTGCATTCTTTTGAACTAATGGTATATATAGTGCTCTGGCTGCTAGTCATGTTCATGATACAAACAAGTTGAGTGGAAGATTTTGAATTGTTTATAATTAGTGGAGCCTCATGTTTATTATAGTACTAATTCTAATTTTTTTAATTATTTTGTGGAAAGAGGAATGCAATTATTATGAGAAGGAAAAAAAAAACTAAAGGTTAAACAAAATATTTTTAAAATGTGAAGAAGGATAGTGATGTGAATGAGTGGTTCCATGGTTTTCATTAAGTCGTAAGAGCGCAACACGTATGATGTATATAGAATCGATTTTTCGTAGGGTTTTAAGTGGAAAAAGGGTAGAGGCACCGGGTCCATTATTCATCGAGTTTTGAACTGTGCGCCACTAACGTTGAGAATTTATGGATTACAACGGGTTCGAACCTTGCTTCAAATAAATATTTAAGTAGAGAAGGGTAGAGGAATTGAGTCGACTATTCAACATGTTTTTGATTATAGAAAAAACAAGAGATAAGCAACCCGACACGCTCCAACTTCACAAGGGTCCTATTACCCTCGAACTCAATTTTAGCGTATTTTATCACCCTTTTGTGTTGACGTGACACCTTTATTACATAAAATGGGACCCATGTCAAAGGTGCCATATCAGCTACAAAGATTGACAAAGGTGCCACGTCAGCTAAAAATAATGACAAAAATTTAGTTCGGGGGTAATAGGATCCTGTGAAGTTGGAGTGTGTCGTAGCAAATTTGATGATAGTTCATGGTAACTAGATGCTTTACTAAAAAAACAATGATGTGAACAATTGTTAAAGCATCTAGTACCCTCCTGAACTATGACCGAATTCGTTAAGATACACTGCGACTTAACAGGAGTCCTATTACCCTCCTGATTCAATGTTAGTGTATTTTTATCACCCTTTTAGCTGAAGTGACACCTTTTTAGCTGACGTGACACCTTTGACATGGGCTTCATTTTTATGTAATAAAGGTGTCATGTCAGTACAAAAGGATGACAAAAATACGCTAAAATTGAGTTCGGGGTAATAGGACCCATGTGAAATTGAGGTATGTCGTAGTAATTTTGGCCATAGTTCGAGGGAGTACCGGATGCTTATCTCTTAGTTAAAAGGAAAATCTTTTCAAAGTTTGAGTATTTAGACTTGAATCAAATAGTTTAAAGAAAGACATTTCCCCCCCTCATGGAGTTTTGCCTTCAAAATTATTTATTTATTTTTAGATAAAGTTGTAATACATAAAGTTATTCCCTGCCAGAAAAAATATATATAAAGTAATGGATGCAATAAATATATTGTTAGAGTTTGTGATCCGAATTTTGTTGATCCGACCCTAAAAAATTTGCGGTGCGATTCATGTTTGTGATTCTTTATGGGGTCTGTGGTCGCCCCCGCGGTATGGACCTGTATGTTTTTGGGCCTAGAACTTATTTGTATGCACGTACTATATAAGTGCGTTTAGTGAAATGTTCCGGATTGTTCTTATATACACGAAATTGAAACTATTGTCTCCACATTTTGTACTCCTCTCTATTATAGTGAATTCCTCTGCCTCTGCCCGTGATTTTTCCCGCAAAATTCTTTACGTAAATCTGTGTATTCTTATTTTTCCTTTTTCTTGTGGTTTGCTTATTTTGTCCGATTTATAACATATATATATATATATATATATATAGGAGTCCTCCAATTTGCAGCCATGCTTTTCCCAATTGTGTCCATATTATAACATTTATCTAAGGTTGGCAACTTTGACCTCTTTGTATACTTGATGCTACATTGGTCAATTATTTGAAGTTGAACTTATTATATAGTATTATTGATATGCACAATCTCCTAAATTAAATAATCAATTCTTTTGAATTCTTAAGTGGGAAACATGTTAAATAGTTAAAAAATTTCCATTCAATGAGTGAATACATCTTTCAAGTACTTTCCCGTAATTTAGGCCACAAAAAAGATTGGTTTTCTTGATGTTTTTTATTTGTGAGTTCGGGTATGAAGTCGTTTTAGTAAATTTTTTTTAATTAAGGCGGAGTTTTTAACTTTATGATTTTTGAATTTTAGAACGCAATGATAACTACAAGTGATAATAAATGTGTTCTGAATTTACCAACATGAGTTGTGGTGCAGCGGATGGGGTTGTTCCACCCTTAACTTCACAGGATCCATCTCCCCTCCCTACTGTTGATTCTGTGGTTCATGAACTGATTGCAGAGGAGACTCGTATCAAGTCTCAAGTGGTTCAAGGGTCTAAAGTAACTACTACTCCTGTCGTGTTTGCTGCTTCAACTGATCAGTCTAGGCCACCACGTACTCAGACTCGACAATCTCCTAAAGTTGCATTTGATGAGTGTGCATTCTGCAAACAGAAAAATCATTGGAAGGCTCAGTGTCCGTTGTTACTTAACAAGGTCAAACAGCCTCAATCTGGGCAGCAACAGAAATATGGGCAGCAAAAGTCTCCGTCACGCTCCTCTGGTGCTCCTCCATGGTCATCTCGTCCTCCACAGTTCGCTGCTGCTGCACCATTTGTAGATGTTGAGTCTGTTAGCACTATGCCACCTTCTGCGTTGGATCCCCAGGTTTTCGAACAGTTCAGACAGTTCTTCGTTTCTAATCCTACGGCCATGTCAGCATCTATGTCTCATTCGGGTTCAGTTTCTTCTAGTACCTCAGGTATTCCTTCCTCCTTGTGGATATTGGATTCTGGTGCGTCTCATCACATGTCCCCTCATTTGTCATCGTTTGGTTTTTTGTCACCCATTTCACCAATTTCTGTTATGTCCGCGAGTGCTGTACCTATGTCAGTCGAGGGTGTTGGTTCTGTTACTACCCCTCACATTGTCCTCTCTGATGTTTATTACATTCCCAAACTTGCTTTAAATCTTGTTTCGGTCAGTCAGTTGTGTAAGGCTGGTAATTGGGTGTTTTTTTCTGAATCTGTTTGTGTTATACAGGACCAACACACTCAGAGGGTGATTGGGACCGGCCGTAGGTTGGGGGAACTCTATGTCTTGGAGAATCTCAAAGTGTCTGCAGTTGCTGCCTCTAGCATAGATTTATCTTCTTTTCGTTTGAGTCCTTTGTCTTCTCCGTTTTATCTTTGGCATTCCAGATTAGGACATGTGTCAGTTTCACGTTTACGTTTTTTGGTCTCTAGTGGTGCTTTGGGTCATGTGAACACTAGTGATATTTCAGATTGTAGTGGTTGTAAACTGGCAAAATTTTCTGCCTTACCGTTTAATAAAAGTGTGTCTTATTCTGTTGCTCCTTTTGATATTATTCATTCTGATGTATGGGGACCAGCGCCAGTTTCCACTAAGGGTGGATCGACCTATTATGTTTCGTTTATAGATGACTATACTCGTTATACCTGGGTGTATCTTATGAAACGCAGATCTGATTTCTTTGGCATTTACAACAACTTTAGAGCCCTTGTTAAAACACAACATTCGGCTGTGATAAAGTGTTTCAGGTGTGACTTAGGGGGTGAATATACCTCTAATGACTTCACTCAGTTACTTGCCTCTGATGGTACCATACACCAGTCATCTTGTACCGACACTCCTGAGCAGAACGGTCTGGCAGAAAGAAAACATCGTCATATTGTTGAGACAGCACGCTCTTTACTTTTGTCTGCAGAGGTTCCTAGTATTTTTTGGGGAGAAGCAGTCCTAACTGCTGTATATGTGATTAATCGTATTCCTACTGCATTGACTTCAGGGATGTCTCCGTTTGAGAAACTATATGGTCACCCGCCGAATTATTCTGCATTACGAGTTTTTGGATGTACTTGCTTTGTTCTTCGTCCTCATGTTGAACGAAATAAGTTAGGGTCAAAATCAGCTATATGTGTGTTTTTGGGGTATGGTATTGGACAAAAAGGATATCGTTGCTATGATCCTATAAGTCAGAAATTATATGTTTCACGACATGTCACTTTTTTGGAACATATTCCTTTTTATTCCATTCCAGCTAAAACCCATGATGTGACAAAGTCAGATATTCGGCTTATTGATCCCTTTGGGATTGACATAGAGGTTCCAGTTCCGGATTCATCCATGCCATCTGGTGTGCCACCTAATAGCGCTTCAGCCTCGCCTGTGCCTGAGTCTGCTCCTTCGACTGTTGAGACTGGAGACCCACCACCTCTGAGGCGGTCTACTCGACCTTGTAAGTCCACCAAACTGCCAGATTTTTCCTATTCTACATATTCAGCCTCATTTGCTTCCTTTATTGCAAACATACATCATTTGTCTGAACCTGAGTCGTATAGAGAGGCTGTGTCTGATCCTCTTTGGCAGAATGCTATGGCTGAGGAACTTGCTGCTCTTCATCATACACATACATGGGATTTGGTTACTCTCCCACCTGGTAAGCATGCGGTTGGTTGTCGATGGGTGTATAAGATAAAAACAAAATCTGATGGGTCTGTTGAGCGATACAAGGCGAGACTTGTGGCAAAAGGGTACTCACAACAATATGGTATGGATTATGAGGAGACTTTTTCCCCCGTAGCAAAGATGACGACTGTTCGCACTATGATTGCTGTTGCATCCGTTCGACAGTGGAAGATATTTCAGATGGATGTCAAGAATGCTTTTCTGAACGGTGATCTCCACGAGGAAGTTTATATGACTCCTCCCCCAGGTATTGACCACCAGCCAGGTGAAGTTTGTCGGCTTCGAAAAGCTTTATATGGTCTCAAACAAGCCCCTCGTGCTTGGTTTGAGAAATTCTCCACTGTTATTACTTCCCTTGGATTTGTCCCGAGTAACCATGATTCAGCATTGTTTGTTAGATATACAAGTGCAGGGCGAATTCTATTGTCCTTGTATGTAGATGATATGATTATTACTGGTGATGATCATAGTGGTATTGAGTTACTGAAGCATGATTTGGCTCATCGATTTGCAATGAAGGACTTGGGCTTGCTGCGTTATTTTCTGGGTATTGAGGTGGCTCAGTCTAAGAAAGGGTATCTTCTTTCTCAGACTAAGTATATATCTGACTTGTTTACACGGGCGCGTCTTTCTGACAACAGGACTGTAGATACTCCCCTTGAAACCAATGCACGTTACTCTCCTAGTGATGGTGTTCCATTATCAGATCCGAGTCTTTATCGGACTATTGTGGGTAGTTTGGTTTATCTTACGGTTACTCGTCCAGATATAGCACATGCAGTTCATGTTGTTAGCCAGTTTGTTACTGCTCCTACTTCTGTGCACTGGGGAGCTGTACTTCGTATTCTAAGGTATCTTCGTGGCACTCAGTTTCAGAATCTCTTGTTTCCCTCGACGTCATCTCTCGAGTTGCGAGCCTATAGTGATGCTGATTGGGATGGAGATCGCAATGATCGTAAATCCACCACTGGTTTTTGTGTGTTTCTTGGAGACTCTTTAATCTCGTGGAAGAGCAAGAAACAAGATGTTGTCTCTAGATCTTCCACGGAGGCGGAGTATCGTGCCATGGCTGTGACTACATGTGAGATTATTTGGTTACGTTGGCTTCTTGCAGATATGGGGGTTCACATTTCTATGCCTACTCCCCTGCATTGTGATAACAAAAGTGCGGTACAAATTGCAAAGAATTCTGTCTTCCATGAGCGTACGAAGCACATTGAGATTGATTGTCACTTCACCCGTCATCATTTGCAGCTCGGGACCATATCGCTTCCTTTTGTTCCATCGTCTTTGCAGATTGCTGACCTTTTTACGAAGGCTCAGTCGGCGTCTCGATTTCGTTTTTTGTGCGACAAACTCTCAATGCTTATTGCTGTTGCATTGTGAGTTTGAGGGGGGATGTTAGCCCATATGTTATTGGGCCTTTAGTTTATGGACCTTTAGGTTATTGGCTATGTATATATAGCCTACTTTTGGTTTAGTCAGTTTTTATGCTTTTCAGATTAAATTGTAAACCTTAGCCTTTCTTTCTTTCAATAAAGTTCTATTAATAGCTTCAAATAAATATTTAAGTAGAGAAGGGTAGAGGAATTGAGTCGACTATTCAACATGTTTTTGATTATAGAAAAAACAAGAGATAAGCAACCCGACACGCTCCAACTTCACAAGGGTCCTATTACCCTCGAACTCAATTTTAGCGTATTTTATCACCCTTTTGTGTTGACGTGACACCTTTATTACATAAAATGGGACCCATGTCAAAGGTGCCATATCAGCTACAAAGATTGACAAAGGTGCCACGTCAGCTAAAAATAATGACAAAAATTTAGTTCGGGGGTAATAGGATCCTGTGAAGTTGGAGTGTGTCGTAGCAAATTTGATGATAGTTCATGGTAACTAGATGCTTTACTAAAAAAACAATGATGTGAACAATTGTTAAAGCATCTAGTACCCTCCTGAACTATGACCGAATTCGTTAAGATACACTGCGACTTAACAGGAGTCCTATTACCCTCCTGATTCAATGTTAGTGTATTTTTATCACCCTTTTAGCTGAAGTGACACCTTTTTAGCTGACGTGACACCTTTGACATGGGCTTCATTTTTATGTAATAAAGGTGTCATGTCAGTACAAAAGGATGACAAAAATACGCTAAAATTGAGTTCGGGGTAATAGGACCCATGTGAAATTGAGGTATGTCGTAGTAATTTTGGCCATAGTTCGAGGGAGTACCGGATGCTTATCTCTTAGTTAAAAGGAAAATCTTTTCAAAGTTTGAGTATTTAGACTTGAATCAAATAGTTTAAAGAAAGACATTTCCCCCCCTCATGGAGTTTTGCCTTCAAAATTATTTATTTATTTTTAGATAAAGTTGTAATACATAAAGTTATTCCCTGCCAGAAAAAATATATATAAAGTAATGGATGCAATAAATATATTGTTAGAGTTTGTGATCCGAATTTTGTTGATCCGACCCTAAAAAATTTGCGGTGCGATTCATGTTTGTGATTCTTTATGGGGTCTGTGGTCGCCCCCGCGGTATGGACCTGTATGTTTTTGGGCCTAGAACTTATTTGTATGCACGTACTATATAAGTGCGTTTAGTGAAATGTTCCGGATTGTTCTTATATACACGAAATTGAAACTATTGTCTCCACATTTTGTACTCCTCTCTATTATAGTGAATTCCTCTGCCTCTGCCCGTGATTTTTCCCGCAAAATTTTTTACGTAAATCTGTGTATTCTTATTTTTCCTTTTTCTTGTGGTTTGCTTATTTTGGCCGATTTATAACATATATATATATATATATATATATATATATATATATATATATATATATATATATATATATATATATATAGGAGTCCTCCAATTTGCAGCCATGCTTTTCCCAATTGTGTCCATATTATAACATTTATCTAAGGTTGGCAACTTTGACCTCTTTGTATACTTGATGCTGCATTGGTCAATTATTTGAAGTTGAACTTATTATATAGTATTATTGATATGCACAATCTCCTAAATTAAATAATCAATTCTTTTGAATTCTTAAGTGGGAAACATGTTAAATAGTTAAAAAATTTCCATTCAATGAGTGAATACATCTTTCAAGTACTTTCCCGTAATTTAGGCCACAAAAAAGATTGGTTTTCTTGATGTTTTTTATTTGTGAGTTCGGGTATGAAGTCGTTTTAGTAAATTTTTTTTTATTAAGGCGGAGTTTTTAACTTTATGATTTTTGAATTTTAGAACGCAATGATAACTACAAGTGATAATAAATGTGTTCTGAATTTACCAACATGAGTTGTGGTGCAGCGGATGGGGTTGTTCCACCCTTAACCAGAGGTCGAGGGTTCGAACCTGGGCATGGAGAAAACTCTGTTGGGAGAGCTACCCCCTGAATGGGGCCCTACCCGGCGTGAATCCGGATTAGTCGGGTTCCAATGCAGATACCGGACACCGGATGAGAAACCGAAAAAAAATGTGTTCTGAATTTAAGATGTGTACATATTTAATGAATTTCTTAATGTAAATATATTGTTTGAGCAAAAGATACTGTCAGTCGAATCCGTATCTTAGCTTCTGAAATTTTGAACGTAATGATAACTACAAGTGATAATAAATGTGTTCTAAATTTTAGGTTTGTATATATTTAATGAATTTCTTAACATAAATTTGTTGTTTCAGCAAAAGCTATTGTATTCGGTCGAACCTGTATCTAAGCTTCTACCTCCGCTTTTGTTTTTTATGTGAATCCGGATTAATTAGACTTTAAACTAGATAGCGTGACAAATAATTTTTCAAAAAGAGTATATTGTAACTTCTCCTTCTAGGTTTTGTGCATGTTGACATTCAAGTGGACGTGTTGAGAAACAAAAAATTAATTAGTTTATCCTGGTGATATAAAGAAAAAGGGTAGCTTGATGTACCAAATTTTTGTTATGCGGAGTTTGAAAAAAAGCCAAATTATAAGGGTCTATTAGAAAAAAGAGTAAGAAATATACCTAAATTTTGAAAAAATTTCCGGTAACACGCTTCAACTTTACGGCGTTCTATGACCCCTCTCAACTATTTATTACTGTATTTCCGTGGCATATATTTGCTAGCTGGACCACTTTAGACCTTCACAATCTCAGTGTGCGCGTATTCACGTACTAGTCCAGCTAGGTAAATATATGCCACAGAAATGCGATAATAAATAATCGAGGGAAGTCATAGAACCTCCGCAAAGATAAGGCGTATTACATCAAATTTTATCAAAAAATTTAAGTGTATTTCAAACTTTTTTTTGATGTGTTCTTAATATTTTTATATTACATTTTCGTAAGAAGCTATTTTCATCACTTAAAAAATAAAAAGCTAGGAGCATGTGATTTATTCAATTGATTTTGTTCATGTCTATATGATTATAATATATATTATGACTTGACAAATAACAAGTTGCAAGTGGACCCTAGCTCTTTGCCAAAAAAAAATGAGATGGCTCTTTGGTTGAAATTTGTCTATTTATGCAAGTCCTACATGACAAAAAAATAATCATACCACTAACAATTAAAACCATGACACACAAATTATTAATAAAACTATCAAGATTAGACACTATGAATTATTGCAAAACTAATAATTGACAAAGACATAATGTCGCTATTTTACCATAATTGGAGGAGATAATATCCTGTTACCTTCTGAACTATACCCAAAACGGTAAAGACACATCTCAATTTAAAGAGGGTCCTATTACCCCTGAGCTAATTAAAAGTGTAATTTTGACACTCTTAGTGCCACGTGGCACATATGTGACACAACACATTGAAGGGTCCATGTAGGCATACGTGTGTGCCACGTAGGCACTAAGGGCGTCAAAATTATTCTAATAGGACCCCTTTTAAGTTGAGGTGTATCTTAGCCATTTTGGGTATAGCTCAGGAGGATAATAGGGTATTTTCTCTAATTGAAAGAGAATAAGAGATGCCCTAAACTAACTTGAAAAGCCAACAAATGAGAATTGTAATTCAAAATTTTTATTTTACTCTGTGATATCACTACATATTTATGGCCATAAATTTCGAAACTCTTCATTTCTATTAACTTTATGTCAAGTCAAACAACGTCATAAAATATAAAAAGAGAGATTATATATACTTTCTTCGTCCATCTTTATTTGTCCACTAATATCTAGTTTGAAAAATCAATGGATAATTATTATTCTGCGTCCATTTTACCCTTACTATTAAATACTATTCATTTTCCAATATATTTTTCAAAGTATTGAATTTACCATACTCAAAAGGTGATATAGTAAGATTTCCCTATTAATTACTTATTGATTTTTAAGATGTGTGTCACGCCCCAAGCCGAGGCCCTGGACGTGACATGCACCCGATAATATTGCTAGTACGAGCGAACGTTTTGGCATATCACATGAGCATATAACTGACATAATGAATAGACAGGAAACATAAATAAGAGTTCTTAAAGGATAAAGTCTTTCATCAATGTTCATTAATATCACTTAACGTCTGAAGATACAATAGTCATGACAAATAATACTAAAAATTACAAGATCTGTTAGGCAACTAAATCTGTCTATGAAGCCTTTAATAAGTACCAATACTAAAAGGAAAGAAAATATAATGAAGTCATCATATCCCGTCCAACCTCCTGATAGGAAAGAGGCTCACCAATAGCAGAGGATAAAGGTCCTAATGGGGCGCCTGACCGCGGACATGAGAGCTAGAACCTACATCATGAAATGATGTAGCGCCAAAGGAGGTCAATACGTGGAATGTATTGGTATGCAAAACCATTTCAGGAGGGTAGTACATCAAGAGGTTAGAAATGACAATAAAATTCAAACGTAAAAGAAGACAACCGGAAAGGAACAAGAATATGAGGTAAATTTATAATTGACCAAGTAAAGTAGGTTTAATTCCTTTGATTATTTGTGGGAGAAAGTAGTGAACCGTCATAAACCATCATGTGAGCACATGGAGTCTGATCTCGGTTCGATCAGCTAAGCCATCCTATACCTTGCCGGGCATAGGACGTGACATGACATAATTTGCTAGCAAGTATCCATGGTTAGCCCCTTTTCGGGACACATGAAAGAAAAGAGAGTATCCGACATGCGGAATGATCTCTATCCTATGTCGGCAAACATAGTTTCGGGCATTTGTCATTTCAACCTATGCCTTCACGGTTAACTAACTAACTCATTTATGCTCATGACGATGTCTTATTTATCTGATTAGTTATTGATCAAAAAGTTTGTCTTGTTACATTCATGTTCATATTTTAGACTTTTTAGGCTCATGCTCGTGGTTTATCCTTTTTAAGTACATAATTATGTATAGCCACTTTAGGCTCATACTGAGAGTTAACCGTAATAGGTTCATATTCATGAGTTAACACTATCAATATTGGAGAGTCATGATAGGTAATTTTATGGTTTGATATGATATAATTCATGCACATGATTGGAAGCATTCTTGTAAGAATATTCATGTTCATATTATTATCTATTAGGTCAATGAGGGATTCCTGGGAAGTGTAATACCCCACAAAATCGCGTGTCAAATTCAGCTTGTAAAGTTCCATGAAAGAGCCAAAGACTTAGAAAATTTTGCTAAGTGTTCAAGATTCAACACTTAGTCTTATTTTAGACCTCCAAACTTTGGGGATTTATTTGGCGACCTTTACGACGTCCGTTTTTCAATTTTCTAGTTGAGTTATGATCGGGAAAGCTCGTAGTATATCTCGGGTGAGTTTAAAAATTTTTGGAGTAGCTTAAAGGCATGTTTGGGTGCCCAAAACAGAAGCCCTGGGCAATTAGCCCGCGCAGCCTGCTAACTCCAGTGCTTGCCCAATTTTTTCAGCATTTCAGCGTCAACTTCAAATGATCATAACTCCCAATATATAATAAAATGTGAGAGATTCTATATATCAATGGAAAGATATTTGAGTCTTCTTTCCAATGAAATTATTTTTATCCCATTTGGACATCTAAATAAAAAGTTATGATCAATTACTTCAACCTATCAGACAATCAATTAGGGACAAATTTGACCTTAATTGTTCCTTAGGGGTATTTTGGTCATTTTCCACCCCTATATATACCCCAAACACGAGATTAAGGCTTATTTCTAGCAAAATATACTTCTCTTCTCAAAATCCTCTTAAGAGCTCAAGCTAGAGTTTCAATTTGAAGACCCAAATCTCATTAATTGAAGAACATAACTCCTCACTTATCTTCAACATCAAAAGAAGTGTTACTCTCAAGATCATAACCTATAACAAGAATCAAATCCTTCTTCAAGAATATATGATATTCAAGTTTTTCAAACTCAAGAGCCAATTTATTTTCTCTCAAAGGAACAAGAACCTGTAACGCCCCGTAAAAGTCATGCATGTATTAGACTGTAATTTCTGAGCTTTAGACTTAAGTTTTAAATTCTTCTAAGTGTTGAAATGACTTAGACTCATTCTTAGCTGGCAACCTTCGGGATACAACTTCTCGACCTTCCCGACCTTCATTTTTGGATTTTTTTATTGCATTACGATGGGGCAAGGTTGTAGTACGTCTCGGAGAAAATTCAAAATTTTTGGACGAGCCTAAGGCCTCGTTTGGATTTCGATCCAGTGGTAGCGCGCGATTAGCCCGTGCCGCCTGCTGGATCGCGCCCGGCCAAAATGTTCAGTCCATCCGGATTTTTAATGGCATTTCCATAAATACTCATTCTCCTATCAACTTAAACACGGGATTAAATCCCTAAAGAGCCAAAATATCATTATATTCTTCAAATTTGCTCAAGAACTCTCCCTAGGGTTTCAACATTAAAACCCAAGCAACTCAAGATTTAACCGCGGGTTCGTGAAACAAATTACAGATTTGGAATCCTCTCGACTTAGGCTTCGATAGACACCCAAAATTCGTGGAGAACAAGGTACGCGGGACTTTTCCTAAATTCTCATGGGCATAGAAAAAAATCATGTTTTAGAATGGGGTTTTAAATTATGTATATATATTTATGTATAAGATGTTTTAACATCATTGTTTTGGTCTTTTGACCATCTCCAAAGCGATTTGACAGTTTATATACATATATGAATGAATGTGTCTCAATTTTGAATACATGAACTTGCTAAAGACATTTGACCACCAGGTGTTTGATGAAATTTCTGCATGAATTGAACTTTAAGTTTCAGAATATGAAATCCTTTACATCAGTTACATGTTTTGGTAGTCTAAACTATGTTTTGAATGAAAGCTCTTACTTAATACATTATGGTTCAGAAAAATCATGACTTGCAATGTCTTGGTATGACGATACCGATTCAGACTAACAGACATTTCAGACTTTCATGATTTTAGACATTCAGAATGTTGCATATACAGAAAAGGTTAAAAATGGTCATACAGAGATATTAGGTGGTTTCCCAAAGAGGGCTTGAGTTCAAGCGACTCATTTCCTAAAACCGTGTTTTGCCGACCCGGGTATACTATTATGCGCTGACTTAAATGTCCTGTGGCGTATCAGACTCAGACACTCCAACCCTTGTGGCACACTTGGGTTGGGGGCTTCCCCGCTGAGTCAATGGTGGATTCCATACAGCCCGTGGAATATCAGACTTGTAGGGGAATACCACCTAACTCAGAACTAAACACAGATCTTGATTTGAAATGAACAGGCAGGTTATATATTTTCAGAAAGGGCCCATGTATTTTTCGGAAACAGTTTTATACATGATGTCTTGATGAAAAATTGCTTTCACTTAATATATATATATATATATATATATATGTATGTTCCATTATATTATTTTTGGATTGCTTCGTGTGCCAGTACTTTTGTGCTGACCCTCCCCCCTCTTCCAGGTCTTGAGGCACAGTCTAGGGGTCCAGCTACTCAGTAGACATTCTCGGATTTGCAGACTTGATCTCGCAGTGGTGAGTCTTCTATTATTCGGAAGGCCTAATTATGTCAGACATTATCTTATTTATTATGTTTTTGGTTTACTGGGGGCCTTGTCCCAGTTTCTTTTCAGACAGATGTTTGTGTTCTTAGTAGAGATTTTGCAGACTGATGTCAGATAGTATTATTCAGAAATATTGCAGAACTTGACCATGTATTCCGTAATCAGTTTCAATTCCGCATTTTATTATGATTACGAATGTTGTGCATGATAACCAGATAGAGAATGGGTGTTCCGGGCCTTCATGGTTCGGGATGCTCGTCACGGCTAGGGCCTAGGCTCGGGTCGTGAAAAACTTGGTATCAGAGCACGGTTCATGGTCCTAGGGTGTCTGCGAAATCGCGTCGAGTAGAGTTCTGTTTATGGGTGTGTAGCGCTCCACACTTATAAACAGGAGGCTACTAGGCTTTTAGGAATGTTTCCCTTCTTTGTGATTTAGTTCGTGCTTCAGAGTCTAAACTGTCCCCTAATCAATGATCTCTTGTATTTCAGAAACACGACTATGCCTCCCCGTCGCAACATCGATCAGAGTGCTCAGGCAGATGTGGTCCGTCCCACCCATGGGATGCGGACCCGTAATAGAGCTTCCACGCCAGAACCTGTCCCTACTCCGGGAGTCCCTCCAATCCCAACCAGTCCACCTCGGGCTCCGCGGACTAATGTCAACCGTCCACCAACTGCTCAGAGAGATATCTCAAATGCAGAGTTCAGACGGTCTATCCATATGCTGACACAGCTAGTAGCTAACCAGACTCAACGATCAGAAGATGTTGGGTCTGCATCCGTTACGTCTGAGGATGCTAGAGTCGGGCATTTCATGAAGATGAATCCACCTAAGTTCACTAGTACAAAGGTGGAGGAAGTTCCATAGGAGTTCGTGGATGAGATGGAGAAGATCTTTAAGGTAATGCATGTAGATGAGATTGAAGGAGTGGAATTGGCAACTTATCAGCTTAAGGATGTTGCAAATCAGTGGTATGCAGACTGGGAAGATGCAAAAGGTGAGAGTGCTGAGCCTACAGTTTGGGGTGAGTTTGTAGAAGCTTGTCTTGACAGATTCTTTCCTCTGGAGTTGAGGGAGGCCAAAGTAGAAGAGTTCATGAATCTGAAGTAGGGCAGTATGAGTGTACAGGAGTACACTTTGAAGTTTAATCAACTAGCGCGCTATGCACCAGAATTGACTAGCAATATGAGAGCTCGGATGAGGAAATTTGCATCCGGCCTTGCTGATAACCTGGTACTTGAGTGCCAGGGGCAATGTTGAATAGGGAGTTAGACTTTGCTAGACTGACAGTCCACATGCAACAGGTGAAAGAGAAGAAGAGAAAGATCACTGAATCTAGAGAGAAGGACAGACAGGCCAAGAGAGTCAAATCTGCGGACCAGCACCAGAGTCAGCCACAGAGTGGTAACTGGGGAAATAGGTGGTCGAAGAAGACGAGGTTTTGGAATAATACACAGTCAGCAGCCAGCGCCCCAGCGCTCAGACCCCCTGCAGATAGACAGACTCAGAGCTTTCAGACTCCTCATGGATCTAGAGCACCAGATACTCAGTCGCAGGGTAGTGTGGCTCAGCAGCATCGCACTTACCCGCGATGTGAAAATTGTGGTAGGAATCATCTGGGGAAATGTCAGTTGGGCACACTTGTATGTTTTTCATGTGGTCAGTCAGGCCACTTTCAGAGGGACTGTCCATCTGCTAGGAGGAGTGTTGGTGGTGCGAAGTTTCAGGGCAATTCCACAGCGCCACCCCCGTCTCAGAAGGGCGCCACATCAGCTGCCGGGAACAGTCGCAACCGGTTATATGCCTTGATCAACCGCCAGGAGGCGAAAGCTTCCCCAGATGTCTTTACCGGTACGTTACAAATCTTTTACCGTGATGTCTGTGTGTTACTTGATCCCGGATCTACCTTATCCTATGTGACCCCTTATGTGGCTGTTGGTTTCGGGTTTGAGCCCAGTGTGATTTCTGAACCCTTTTCTGTTTCTACCCCGGTGGGGGATTCTGTTATTGCTAGAAGGGTATATAGGGGTTGTGTGGTGACTGTTGGTAGTCGGGATACGGTGGCAGACCTTATAGAGTTGGACATGGTTGCATTTGATGCTATCTTAGGGATGGATTGGCTCTATTCATGCTATGCCATAATGGATTGTAGGACCCGTAGAGTTACCTTTTCCTTCCCGAATGAACCAATGATAGAATGGGAGGGACATTCTTTAGCACCCAAAGGGCACTTGATATCTTATCTCAGAGCCCGAAAACTCATTTCTAAGGGTTGCTTGTATCACCTTATTCGAGTCAAGGACTCTAAAGTTGAAAATCCTTCTCTTCAGTCTGTCCCTATGGTGAATGAATTTCCAGAAGCCTTTCCCAAAGATCTCGTAGAGATACCCCCTGATAGGGAGATAAAGTTTGGTATTGATGTGTTGCCAGATACCCGTCCCATTTCTATTCCGCCATATAGAATGGCTCCCGCAGAGCTAAAAGAGTTGAAAGAGCAGCTAACAGACCTCCTAGATAAGGGATTTATACGCCCCAGTGTATCTCCTTGGGGTGCACCTGTACTTTTTGTGCGTAAGAAAGACGGTTCCCTTCGTATGTGCATAGATTACCGTCAGTTGAATAAGGTCACAATTAAAAACAAATATCCTCTTCCTAGGATTGATGATCTTTTTGACCAGCTTCAGGGTGCTAGATGTTTTTCAAAAATAGACCTTCGTTCGGGCTATCATCAGTTGAAAGTTAGGGAGTCATACATTCCCAAAACAGCTTTCCGAACCCGATATGGTCACTACGAGTTTCTTGTCATATCCTTCGAGTTAACTAATGCCCCTGCAGCCTTCATGGATCTTATGAACAGAGTTTTCCGTCAGTTTCTTGACTCGTTTGTCATTGTATTTATTGATGATATTCTGATTTATTCTAAGAGTAAAGAGGATCATGCTGATCACCTCCGAATCATTCTTCAGACCCTTAAGGATCATCGGTTGTATGCCAAATTTTCCAAGTGTGAGTTCTGGTTAGATGCTATTGCCTTCTTAGGGCATGTTGTGTCCAGTGACGGGATTAGAGTGGACCCCCAGAAAGTTGAGGCAGTGAGAAAATGGCCCAGACCCACGACTCCAGCCGATATTCGGAGCTTCTTGGGTTTGGCAGGTTATTACAGAAGGTTCGTAGAGAGTTTTTCATCCATAGCAGCCCCACTCACTAAACTGACTCAGAAAAAGGTAAAGTTTATGTGGTCTGATTTATGTGAAAATAGTTTTGAGAAGTTGAAAGACAGACTGACCACTGCACCTATTTTGACTCTTCCCGAGGGTGTTGATGGTTTTGTGGTTTACTGTGATGCGTCCCGTGTGGGACTTGGCTGCGTTTTGATGAAACATGGTAAGGTGGTAGCTTATGCATCTAGGCAGTTGAAGGTGCACGAGCGGAACTACCCTACTCATGATTTGGAGTTAGCGGCTGTGGTGTTTGCCCTTAAGAGTTGGCGGCACTACTTGTACGATGTTCATGTTGATATCTTCACTGATCACAAGAGTCTGCAGTATGTTTTCTCACAGAAAGAACTAAATCTCAGGCAGAGGCGGTGGTTGGAACTTCTGAAAGACTATGCTATGAGCCTGCATTACCATCCGGGCAAGGCAAATGTTGTAGCCGACGCCCTCAGCAGGTTGTCTATGGGCAGCCTTTCTCATGTAGAAGAAGAAAAGAAAGAGATGGTGAAGGACATTCACCGCCTTGCGAATCTGGGAGTGCGACTGTTAGATTCCGAAGATGGAGGGGTGATTGTTCATGAGTTAGCTAAGTCATCCCTTTGTGCTGAAGTGAAGGAGAAGCAGGTTGAAGATTCCATCTTGATGCAAATCAAGAAAGATGTGGGTCAACAGAAGGTGATGTCTTTTGAAATTGGTGGTGATGGCGTTCTGAGGTTTCAGGGTAGATTATGTGTTCCGAATGTCGATGGGCTTCGAGAAAGAATTCTTGATGAAACTCACACCTCGAGGTATGTTGTCCATCCTGGTTCTACTAAGATGTACCATGATTTGAAATCTATGTTTTGGTGGAATAATATGAAGCGAGATATGGCTAACTTTGTTTCTAAGTGCTTGAATTACCAACAAGTGAAAGTAGAACATTTGAGGCCAGAAGGTACTTCCCAAGAAATAGCGTTGCCCTTGTGGAAGTGGGAAATGATCAATATGGACTTTATTATAGGACTTCCGAAGTCCCGAAATCAGTATGACTCTATATGGGTGATTGTAGATAGGCTGACCAAGTCAGCTCACTTTCTGCCTGTCAGGACTAACTATTCGGGGGAAGATTATGCTAAGCTGTTCATTGCAGAAATTGTCCGTTTGTATGGAGTGCCTGTCTCCATTATATCCGACCGAGGTACGCAGTTTTCTTATCAGTTTTGGAGATCGTTTCAGAAAGGTTTAGGTACCCAGGTGAACTTAAGTACAACATTCCACCCTCAGGGGCCTGTGTAATTGACTTTAAAGGTTGTTGGGTTGATCACTTGCCACTGATAGAGTTTGCCTATAACAACAGTTTCCACTCTAGTATTAAGATGGCACCTTTTGAGGCATTGTATGGTAGGAGATGTAGGTCTCTAATAGGCTGGTATGAAGTAGGTGAGATGCAGATGTATGGGCCTGATCTTGTTCATCAGGAAATGGAGGATGTGAAACTCATTAGGGAACGACTTAAGACAGCTCAGAGTCGTCAGAAATCCTATGCCGACGTCAGAAGAAGAGAGTTAGAGTTTGAGATTGGAGATTGGGTTTTCCTCAAAGTTTCTCCCATGAAGGGAGTTATGCGTTTCGGGAAGAGGGGTAAGCTAAGTCCTCGCTATATAGGCCCGTATTAGATTGTAAGGAGAATAGGTGGAGTTGCGTATGAATTAGAATTGCCTGCAAGTTTGGGTTCTGTTCATCCAGTATTCCACATATCCATGTTGAAGAAGTGCATCGGAGATCACTCTTTGGTGGTGGCCATTGATGAGATCAAGGTGGACGATTCCTTGTCTTACGAGGAAGAGCCCGTGGAAATCCTAGATCGACAAGTGAGAAAATTGAGGAGTAAGGAGATAGTCTCAGTTAAAGTGTTATGGCAAAATCAGAAGGTTGAAGAAGCAACTTGGGAGTCGGAGCATGACATGAAAGTGAGATACCCAAGCCTATTTGAACCAGCAAATAACGAATTGGAAGGTACAATTCTTGCTTTATGTTTCCTTCTATGTATGAATCTGCTTGAAATCGTACGTGACTATTCCCGCGTCATCATTCGGGGACGAATGATCCCAAGGGGGGATAATGTAACGCCCCGTAAAAGTCATGCATGTATTAGACTATAATTTCTGAGCTTTAGACTTAAGTTTTAAATTCTTCTAAGTGTTGAAATGACTTAAACTCATTCTTAGCTGGCAACCTTCGGGATACAACTTCTCGACCTTCCCGACCTTCATTTTTGGATTTTTTTGTTGCGTTACGATGGGGCAAGGTTGTAGTACGTCTCGGAGAAAATTCAGAATTTTTTGACGAGCCTAAGGCCTCGTTTGGATTTTGATCCAGTGGCAGCGCACGATTAGCCCGCGCCGCCTGCTGGATCGCGCCCGGCCAAAATGTTCATTCCATCCAGATTTTTAATGGCATTTCCATAAATACTCATTCTCCTATCAACTTAAACACGGGATTAAATCCCTAAAGAGCCAAAATATCATTATATTCTTCAAATTTGCTCAAGAACTCTCCCTAGGGTTTCAACATTAAAACCCAAGCAACTCAAGATTTAACCGCGGGTTCGTGAAACAAATTACAAATTTGGAATCCTCTCGACATAGGCTTCGATAGACACCCAAAATTCGTGGAGAACAAGGTACGCAGGACTTTTCCTAAATTCTCATGGGCATAGAAAAAAATTATGTTTTAGAATGGGGTTTTAAATTATGTATATATATTTATGTATAAGATGTTTTAACATCATTGTTTTGGTCTTTTGACCATCTCCAAAGCGATTTGATAGTTTATATACATATATGAATGAATGTGTTTCAATTTTGAATACATGAACTTGCTAAAGACATTTGACCACCAGGTGTTTGATGAAATTTCTGCATGAATTGAACTTTAAGTTTCGGAATATGAAATCCTTTACATCAGTTACATGTTTTGGTGGTCTAAACTATGTTTTGAATGAAAGCTCTTGCTTAATACATTATGGTTCAGAAAAATCATGACTTGCAATGTCTTGGTATGACGATACCAATTCAGACTAACGCCATATCAGACTCAGACTAACAGACATTTCAGACTTTCATGATTTTAGACATTCAAAATGTTGCATGTACAGAAAAGGTTAAAAATGGGCATACAGAGATATTAGGTGGTTCCCCGAAGACGGCTTGAGTTCAAGCGACTCATTGCCTAAAACCGTGGTTTGCCGACCCAGGTATACTATTATGCGCTGACTTAAATGTCCTGTGGCGTATCAGACTCAGACACTCCAACCCTTGTGGCACACTAGGGTTGGGGGCTTCCCCGCCGAGTCAATGGTGGATTCCATACAGCCCGTGGAATATCAGACTTGTAGGGGAATACCACCTAACTCAGAACTAAACACAGATCTTGATTTGAAATGAACAGGCAGGTTACATGTTTTCGGAAAGGGCCCATGTATTTTTCGGAAACAGTTTTATACATGATGTCTTGATGAAAAAATGCTTTCACTTAATATATATATATATATATATATATATGTATGTATGTTCCATTATACTATTTTTGGATTGCTTCGCGTGCCAGTACTTTTGTGCTGACCCCCCCCTCTTCCAGGTCCTGAGACACAGTCTAGGGATCCAGCTACTCAGTAGACATTCTCGGATTTGCAGACTTGATCTCGCAGTGGTGAGCCTTCTATTATTCGGAAGGCCTAATTATGTCAGACATTATCTTATTTATTATGTTTTTGGTTTACTGGAGGCCTTGTCCCAGTTTCTTTTCAGACAGATGTTTGTGTTCTTAGTAGAGATTTCGCAGACTGATGTCAGATAGTATTATTCAGAAATGTTGCAGAACTTGACCATGTATTCCGTAATCAGTTTCAATTCCGCATTTTATTATGATTACGAATGTTGTGCATGATAACCAGATAGAGAATGGGTATTCCGGGCCTTCATGGTTCGGGATGCTCGTCACGGCTAGGGCCTAGGATCGGGTCGTGACAAAACCTTAGTCAAGGAATCAAGAACATGTCTAAGAATTTCTTCAAGAATCTTCCACCTAAGGTATGCGTAGTGTCCATCCACAGATTCCTTTCATCCGTAGGAGTCCAAGAACCATGCTTTAAATACTTTATTGTGATTTTATTGTTGAGATATGATCATTTACATGTTGATGGTTGTTAGGGTGATTCTCATGAAGTATGTGTGCTTGTAGTTAAAACCCATGAAATTGGGTGGTTTAAGATGACTAAATTATTAAGAACACCTATGCCATAAAGTGTGCATGCAAGGTGTTCGACGAAATGCCTAGAATAGGCATAATCATGTTTTCATGATTTAAGAGTGCTCAATTAACAAGTCCTTACTCTATGTTTTATGATTTCACGTGAATTCCATGTTGTGTGGATAAAGTTCGAATCTTTACATGTTGTTCATGATACCATGATATTTTATGGATTCAATTGGTGGAATTGAGTTGAATTATGGTGCTATGGTGTATAAAATTGATCATTAGGCCTATGCCCTAAATAGTGCATGCAAGGTGTTTGTTAAAATGCCTAAGTGAAGAAGAATTGAGCACTTTGACCTATTTGTGATCTAAATGATGATTCCATGTCATATCCATGTGCTTAAGTTGACTCTCATGCTAAAGCTATGACTACCATGTGTTTGATAATGTGCCTCAACGAATAAATGATGATCAAGTACCTAGTCTTCATGCTCCAAGATTTTGCCATGTCTCTTAAGTTATGCCATGTCTACTTGATCAAGATGATTTCTATGCTATTAATGTGCTATGAATATGTTGTTGGCTTGTCATGATATTAGAATTGACCATGATGTTAGCTATATGAAAATCACATGATTTATGAATTCCCCGTAGATGCTATATTATGGATTGTTAATGTTCGTCAAGTACTCTTGTATGTCAAGTCATGTCAGTTTCCTTCCATCGAGTCATGGAGGTATTCGTACCTGAAAAATATAGTTGTGTGCCTAGAGCCATGTCATGTTTTCACGACACTCTCAGTCAAGCCATGTTCAGTAGACTTCAGTCAGCTAACAGAACTTAGTAGCATTTAGTCAGTTAACAGAATTCAGTAGTGTTCCGCTAGTCATCGGAACTCAATAAACTCAATCCATGTTCAATTCAGTTAAATAGAACAATCAGTAATAGTTCAGTTAATTCTAGTATAACCTAGGAAATCAGTTCAGTATAATCAGTTCAGTGTCATTTAGTTGGGAGTAGGATTCAGCACCGAGCGAACCCAAGGATGAGAACTCACCTGCCAGTAGAGGGTGTGATTCTTAGAAGCAGTCCTTGCGTTCTAGAACTATGTAGCCAGCATAGGTTAAGACATCAATACCTGTCAGTTGAGGGTAGATGAGGTGGCTTAACCTATCAGATGAGGGTTCCCACCGTTCTCATTAGAATACCTGCCAGATGAGGGTCACTCACAGCTTGTCCTTATTAGTGGCGCGGTATTGACACCCTTCCAATCAGGGAAGAGATTGGACCCCAGCTTATCTATTATAGCGTATTTGGGGTATGTCGGTTAGATAACTACTTTCCACAGTTTTAGTATCAGTCTCAGTAAAAGAACTCAGATAGTTCTTTAGGATATCAGGACTGTCAGATACAGTCAACTCGGATACAGTATGGAACTCAGCTAGTTCCATCAGATTTAGGGCTGTTAGATGCAGTCATTCATGCTATCAGTTATCAGAACTCATGTTCTCAGATATATCAATTATCAGAATTCAGTTATTATTCATGATATGTTATCAGTAAATACATGTCATCAGTATTCACACTTAGTAGTCATGTTATCACGAGCTCAGTTTCAGGACTGTTATATACGGTCAATCAAATCAATTCTTCATAATCAGAACTATCAGAAACAATCATTCTTTTATCAGTAATATAGCATCAGTCTCCCAGTATTCAGTAATATAGTATCAGTTCCTCACTTATTAGTGAATTACATATCAATATCAGTAAACTCAGTCATTCAGTATCTCAATATCAGTAAACTCAGTCATTCAATATCTCAGCATTAGTAAACTTATGTTGTCAGTATTCAGATTCAGTAGTCAGTATCACCACGAGTTTAGTTGCAGTTACGTATATATGTATGTATTCTTACGTTCATATCAGTCAGCATTGTTCATGCATATAAAACCCTTTGCATTTAGCCTACCCCACTCGTATACTCAGTACATTCAGTCGTACTGACGCATTCGTGCTATGGTGTTTTATTTGACGCCATAGGTACAGAGGCACGAGTTTTAGAGCAGCAGTAGCATTGCAGATTTTAGCAATCAGTGCTTCTCTTCATTCGAGGACAATATTATTATTACTTTATCACAGTATTTCAGATTAGTTTTTCAGTTCATGGAGTTAGTTGGAGACATGTTCCTTCAACTCCTTATTCAGTTCAGTTAGAGGCTTTCGGACTAGATGTCAGATTAGATGTTCAGACTTCAGTATTTATGTTTCTTTTTGGTATTGTTATACCATGTTTTTCAGATATGTATCAGTATTGAACCTTATGGTCTTATAGTTCATGTTTCCGCATATTTTATGAGATATTATGCAGTTTACAGGTACAGATATTAGTCATGGATTAGCTTGTGATCCTTCGGGATCATGAGCACCGTGTAACATTTCTGTTCAAAAAATCGGGGCGTTACAAAAACATATGAAGAAGAACACAAAGATGAAGGCTTAATAGTTTGAACACCTAAAATATGATTAAAGGCTTGAAACACACATGAAATACTTTCTTAAAAACAACATTTGCTCCCTCTCCTCTGCGAGATTGCTATGGGATTTGACGCAAATAGTCTTAGTGGATACAACAAGCCTTTGGATTTCTGCACCAAACAAATAGTGAAGATAATCCTATTGGAAAGCAAGAAATCTAAATCTTGATCTTTTGTGGGGAAGAAAAAGTTTATTTGTAAAGAGTTGGGAAGAAATAAAAATAATTGTGCAATACAGCACTTGAAGAGTTTATATAGTTAAACTTTTAACCAACACACTCTTTCAATAAAAGACATATCCTTTCGTAAGAGACACCATCTCAACAAAAGACATATACTTTCAATAAAAGTCACACTCTTTCATTATAACTCTTCATTCAAAAAAACACATCTTATTCAAAAAACACATTTTCTCCAAAAGACCTCTTCATAAAATACATTTAGTAATTTTATTTAAACAAAAATCCAACAACAATTCTACTGCACCCACACACCAGCTAACTCTAACCGGAATGACAAGCTAACTCTAACTTGAGAATCACTTAACTCTAGATGATTACAAAGAAATGAGGTTTACACCACAACACTTGCTAATAATCAAACAAGCAGATTAAAATCACAATACAAAAACTCAAATACAACAAAAAAGTAAAATACAACTTGATGAACTATCAGTTCCCTATTGCAAAGTGAGTCTTTGATCCAAGAGCTTCGAGAGAGATGTATGTTGTAAGTATATGGAAGCTTGGTTTTCTTGTTAGAGAAGATGAGCAATATATGTATGACACAAGAAACCTAGGAGGAATTCCATTGGCTGAGACAAAAAGGTGGCAACAACTTTTCACCAACTTTTTTATACTTTCGTTCAGCTGTGAGGTTGACTGTGATAGTGACAGGTAAGCCCAACCTGTTACCTAAGTAATAACAGCTTTGTCATCACACAATCTCTAGGAAACAGGTCCCAACATACAATTTGTCAATCATCAAAACTAAGGACTTAACACCAATGTTGGGCCTTTCATCTTATATTGCCCATTCTGCAGATGTTTAAATTTTTTTTTTTGTGCGCGTGGGGGAGGGGGACAGGGGTATTGGAGTCCATCATCGGTGATATAAGGGGTTCTTCATCTACTTTTATGGTCTATGTATAGGGTGGCTCGGGTGTGAAGCTAGTAAAGTCTTTGCTTTAGTCCCCAAAATCTCAAGGCCTCAAAATTTTTAATTGTTAATTTTATGATTTTCTTTTCTTTTTGACAATATAAAAAACTATCATCATTCAATAGAAATATTTTGAAACTTTGAATTAAACTGCTCAAATCTTTATAATAATAAATAATATGTTTACATATAAATAATATGTTTACAATAACATCCAAGGTAATGTATTGAAAACACATGGTTAACATCTCATTAACTTGAATCAATCCTTACTTTTATAAACAACAATATTACTATGTGAAATATAATACTACACTAAAAATAATAATTATGAAAAACAAGAAAAACACAACTTACATGAACAGTTTTGGATTTGTAACTATTAATCGAATACTGCCGAATAAAACTAGAAACCAGGTGGTAGCACAACTGCAATTGGGCTTCTTACGGAGTACTTCTTACTAGTCCATTTCAAGAATCCTTGAACAGTACCACTGTTTGAGCTATTATATTTTCTTGAAAATGTTGCTTGGTATGTCAACTTCTGATTCAACTTTGAGAATTTCAGAGTAGAGGGCTTGACAATCACGGAGACTCCGGGTGGTGAAGCTATTTCCACGTTGTAAGATGATACAACATCCTCAACATTAGTCACTGTTCTGGTATATGTCTGAGAGTGAGAGTTTTCTCCGAGTGTGATGGAGAAAGAAGGATAATTTAGTTGCGCTTCAGGAATACCTTTCACTTGCTTGCAATCCACTCTGCGTTGCAGTATTATTCCCACTTGTCGACTTGTGTAATTCAAACCGCACAGGTAAGGTAGGTAGTCCTTAAATTGAGTGTCATAAATTAGTCCTGGATCATTAGCTCGTGATGGATTGACATGTCCTGCACCAACAGCAAAGATGCTTGCCGGAAGGAGCCTCTCATCTAACATGGGATTGTTGGCGAGGTTTACTGTATTAGCGCTTGTCATGATTGCTGATTTAATAGCCGCAGGGGACCAAGTCGGGTGTGTGCTTTTCAACAAAGCTGCTACTCCACTGAGGTGAGGACAAGACATGGAGGTGCCTGATATAATGTTGAAGGTAGACTTTGTGTTTGTTTTGTTGTCAACGGTGGTAGGCCAAGCAGCAAGAATGTTAACACCGGGGCCAACAATATCTGGCTTCAAGATTCCAGGACTAGAGAAGCTTGGTCCGCGAGAAGAAAATGCAGCAACTATCGGAGCATTTTTATCTCCAATTATTGTTCCTTGGAATGTAATTACTGCAATTGGTTTTGACGTTGTGTTCATGTAGTGAAGAGTTTCCATTCCATCTTTATTGGTAATATACAAAGCTGGTAGGACGTGTGCATCAGCAGGTCTAGTGAAACCATCATCAGCGGTACTAACAATAATCATGCCAACACCTCCGGCATCCTTTACAGCTTGTCCTTTTACAATTCTGGGAAAACCACCACCTGCCATGCACACAACAATTTTGCCTTTAATTTTAGGGTCAGTCAGAGTACCTGGTCCGCAATAAGGGCTATCAAAGTCAGTTGCATTTCGTGAAGGATCAAACAAAGGGTAAAATGCTGAATTGTGACCCTTTGAATGAAATGCTGATTCGCCCTCGAATAATTTTTGGTTTCCGAGCTTAACTGTGGCCTTGAGTTTCCTGTCAAGAGTGCTTGCACCTACTGTTAGAATCCATGGAGCTTCATTTGATAAGCTGCTATCGGATGGACCACTATTACCGGCAGAACAACTTACAAGAATACCTCTTTTTGCTGCACTAAACGCCCCGAGTGCAATGGGATCATCATAGAATGACCTGCTATTACTACCGATGGAAATGGACAAGATATCTACTCCATCATCAATAGCTGCATCGATGGCCGCTAGAAGGTCACTGTCAGCGCAACCAGATGAATCACAAACCTTATAAATGGCCAGGTGAGCAAGAGGGGCAATCCCAACCGCAGTGCCTTTAGCATTCTCATACACATTGGCACCTTTCACAAAACTTCCCGCAGCTGTGCTGGCAGTGTGTGTACCATGTCCATTATCATCTATCGGTGAATCACTGAATGTTGGGTAAGTCCTCGCACCAATGAGCTTGTTGTTACACTTTGTTGTGAAGTCCGATTCACACTTGCCCTTCCATTTAGCAGGCGGAGGAGGCATCCCTTCATCGCTAAATGAAGGATGGTCAGGGAAAATCCCAGTGTCCAAGACTCCAATGATCACACCTTTTCCATAGTTGGCATCCTTCCACAATCCAATGTTCTGTTGCAATCCAAGAAAACTCGGAGAATGTGTAGTGTGCAAGATCAATTTCCTCTGAGGCCACGCTGATATAAAACCTGGTTTCTTCTCCATTTCCTTCACTTGTTCTGCTGATAATCTTGCTGCAAAGCCTTTCATCACATTGTGGTACGAATATATCAACCGCAACCCTTCTTGTGAGCCAGCGGTTGCTATGGTATTTGGCAAGAAAGTTTTGTACCAGTCCTCCAAATCTATTCTTGACGATTGAGTGGAAATTTGGGTTTCTGGTGATTCGACTTGAACTATGTACGTCTCCAAATCACTCTGCATACTAGGCCATGAGAAACAACCAAGTATAGCAGAAATAACAAAAATTATTTTCAAGATTTCCATGTGTACAAATGTGGTAGGAAGAAAGGAACTTTGAACTATATGACGTGTACAAAGTGGAGTTTGATATTTTTTTGCATTGTGTACCACTATTATATATAGTGTGCTATGGTCCTGCAGTGGAAGACTTTTGAATTGTTTAATCAATACCACTCATCTTGATATATTTCTCTTTACTAGAAATGATTAGTTTTAGTGACCATGTGCCTAAGTTTTTACATTATATTAAGCTATTCACATTGACATTAACTTTGACTAATGTGGTGTGTTTCCATTGAGAATTTCAAAAAGAAATTGGGCAATTTTTTTTGACAAAACCTTTTCTAGAAGTTATTAACACCTTTTTCTAGTTATGATCTATCCTTAGCGATAAATGGAGCTTGGAATAGCTGGTAAAGTTGTTGTCATGTTATCAGGAGATCATGAGTTCAAGCCTTGGAACAGCCTCCGGGAGAAATTGAAGGTAAGGCTGTGTACAATACACCCTTGTGGTGGACCCCTTCTACGGACCCTGTGCGTAGACTTAATTAGAGAGCCTAAACGGCATTGAGGAATGAGTAATTTTATATCGAGGGATGAGGAATCATATTATCCTGCATTCCTTAGTCCTATCTCCAAATCAACGGTTTGATATGATGATTTGAATATCATTACCAATGAACACAATTTAATCAGTACATACTAAATACCGAACTTGTAACAAGCCATTTTTCGATGACCTCCCTCGGAAAATTTCCTCGAAAATTCACGTGTTTTTAGTAGTTGGTTAAGTTTGAAAGAGAGTTTTGGACGAATAGTGAGTTAAATACTTTGTTTTCTTGTTAATGAGTAGTGATCAAGACATGTTCTTATGAGTGGATCTCAAAGAAGAGACATGTGGTGTTAATAAGAATAAAAAAGGCAGTTCGGCGTACTAAAGCTTTCGCTATGTGCGGGTTCAAAGAAGGGCCGAACCACAAGGATTTATTGTATGTATACTCCACATTTCCGCAAGAGGTTGTTTCCACGGCTTCCGCTACGTGCGGAGTCTAGAGAAGGATGAACCACGAAGGGTTTATTGTATGTATACTTCAAATTTTTGCAAGAGACTGTTTTCACGGCTTGAACTAGTAACCTCGTGATCACATGACAACAACTTTACGAAACGAACCAACCCACTTGTCCTGATCGGAAGAAGAAAGAAAGAGAATGGTGGCTCCTTTCCAACCAGCAACTTGTATATGTTTTTGGCTTATCACATGTTTGCAAAATACCAAAAGAAAGCGACTTTTTTAATAGTTGTGCCTAGTTGTTGAATCCAAGAAATGAGTTGGAAAGTAGTGGAATGAAAATAAACAAGTGATGAATTCCAAAAAAGACAGATAGGACATAGAATATTCTCCAATCAATGAAAAGAGATAATGATTAAAAAATATATTTAAAGTATTACGTTTTTTTTTTTTCTGAGTTTTCTACCTGACCTATCACGTGTTTGCTTTTTCTAAAACTAGTATCTAAAACTATTTATCAAAAGACACCTTGAAGCTGAGTTAGTCTACATGCTCCTGTTATCGATCGGGAATAAATGTTTAGCCAACTCAGCAAATCGGGGTGTAATTAGATACAACAAGAGTGATAATTTAGACAAGTAATGAGAACAATGAGTAGTTGAGATATGAAACTTGCGAAAGAATACATAACCAAACACTCGAACTTGATGTCAACTGACAGGTAAGCATTCTAACTTTGAGAGTGTATATCTAGACACCTCAACTTCAATGCGCCCTCACTATGTCTCATGGACACCCAACATTAATGTGGCACATAAATTTTGAAGGTGTGTCTAGACGATCATTTTGTAAGTTGAAACGTTCATCTGAAACCAACACTCAAACTTGATCTCACTTGACAAGTAAGCATTCTAACTTTGAGAGTGCATATCTAGACACCTCAACTTCAATGCATCATCACTTTGTCTGGTGGGCACCCAACATTAACGTGGCACATAAATTTTGAAAGTGTGTCTAGACAATCATTTTGTAAGTTGAAACGTTCAACTGACACGATAAACCGAATTGAGGTATCTACATGTGCATATTCAGATTGAAATATTTGCTTGTTAGCTGAGGCCGGAGGCGAATTTTAAGTGTTTGTTTATGTTTATGTATTTGCAATATTTGTGCACTCTTGATCCCCAAACTTTCGTCTGTTTTTTGACGTTGGTTTTGCCCACAATTTAGTGTATGGAGTGTTCAGCACCCTCATGAACAACATGAAAGGTCAGGTAGCCAACCAACTGAGCTAGTAAGAATCCCTATAACGTGAAGGACTATTAGTGCTTCATATGAAAGAAACAAGAGTGACTTTGAATCTAAACTCACATATAAGGAACAATTATAAGCTTTTTCTCCTCATGAAAATGTGGAGTTATTTCACTTTAAGTTTACGAGCCCCGAGTATGAAGTCGTCTTTGTTAGAAAGCACTTTACACTTCATGTGGAACTTCCTGGCACAAATTTGGGTTAAGTTGGGTACCAATAAGGTAGCGGACACCAGATGTAGCTAAAGTGATGTATATTATATACACTTTGTGAAACGCTTGGCCTATAAAATGTTGCTAGTGAAGGACATATATGTCAAAGAGATTTGACTAAAGCTCAGGATCACCTAAACTATGTGTAACACCCCATAATTTTTGCGCTAGAACTCTAACCGTTGTGCTTATGCGTATAAACCCCAATCCAAATGATTTCCCACGTGAATACAAGTTTCATAATCAGTATCCTAGTGTGTGAAGTATTTTCGAGGAGAAATAGGTTCATAGGAACCACTTAGAGGAAAATGAACTAAGAACCTTTGATTCGGCAAATTCTTGGTGTTAGATTAGATTACGTAAGGGTCATCTTTGAACAAGTATAAATTTTGTGAATGTGGAATTTGGCAGATTAAGACCCATCAAATTGTAAATAATCGAAGTAGCTTTCCAACGATACCAATTTCGCCTCAATCCGATAACCGAGCGAAAAATTATGACTTTGCAAAGTGGAACGCATCGTCGCCTATCAATCGCCTAAGGCTACTGGAATTGTTGTGCCATGGGCAATGCGTCGCCCAACCTACTTTAGGCGATGGGCAGTGCGGCACCCATCCTATTTTAGGCGGTGGGCAATGCGCCGCCCAGCCTATCTTAGGCTATAGGCAATGCGTCGCACAACCTTATGGCCCAACGGCGTAAATACTTCATTTTTAAGTCATTTTAAGGGCAACCAAGTCTTTTCACGTTCCAAAACCGTCCCTTATCATCCTTAAACGAAATTAGGGTCATTAGTAACGTTTTAACTCTCTTAAATCACTAGTTCATCTCTCAAGAACACAATAGGAGAACAACAACTTAGGGCTAAGCATTCAAGATCAAGGGTTCAATCTTTTACAATTTCTTCGTGACTAAGGTATGTGGGACTACTCTAAAACCATGGGCGTAAGTTCAAATATTTATCAAGATTAAAGATCCCCAATTATGTTTTATAATGAAGTGTTCAATATTGTTTTCGAAAAGCATGTATTATGGATTCGTTTTGAAGCAACCATATGTTTTCTCGATCTTAGTTTTCACGAAATTGAACCTTTGCAATATATATGATTTGATTGTATTGTAAAGTGTGAATGAGAGCATGAATGCTTAAACTCCCTCTAGTATGATGTTATTTTTGATTTTCAAGTGTGGTGGCTTGTGTAAATGTATGAATTTCTTGAAAGGAAACTAAATGATGAAAGCTTTACTGATGATCATGAACAATTCGGTTTACTACATGTAAAGACGGTATTTTTTCTATGGTAAATGTCTACTTGGTCACCTTGACACTTTTCACGAGTTTTAAATAATTACAAATATGAGGTGACGACCTATTGATTTTAGAATTGGGAGGAGAATGTTTTGATAAAAATCTGAATGAAAGGTCTATTGCATAACTCTCTCTCTCTTATCTGATGTTTAAAAGCTAGGGGTGGTTATTAATATGATAATAAGTGAAAAGGACTACAAATATGATGTGATTGACTTGGATGTCAGGGTATGACGATACCCGGTGACTATATGCCCTTAACAAGCTACGTACCGAATGTTTTGATAGTATGAAGCATGTTTGTTTTAAAGAACTAAAAGTTGGTCTTAAGAGAGCTGGTTGGTTACCCGAAGAAGGCGTTTGAGTGCAAGGGCTCATCGCTGGGAACATAGTTGCCGATGCGGGACGTATGATATATTCTCCTACACGAGAGAGCATTTAGGACATCTCACATGGGGGGATTTCCTGTGCGGTGTGCTCACATGGGGGGTATCACCACCCCAACCCTGGCGGCTACTTGGATTAGGGGCTTGGCCGTTGAGTCAAGGGTGGGTCCCACATAGCCCGTGGGATTACAGATTTGTAAGGTGTACCGACTAGCTCAAAAGAATAATAAAGAGTGGGTCATTGTTGTCAAGAATCGTTTTGAAGTTCTCTATAGTATGCCCATACATTTTTTCTTGTATTGTATTCACTATTACGAAATGCTCTCACCTATTTTGTATAAAAACATGCTATTTTGAGTTGTTTCACATACCAGTACAATTATATTGACCCCCTATATTTCAGGATCTGAGGCACAGTCCTGGGTCCCGCTAAGCAGTAGAAGTGTTTGGTCAGAAGTTGCAGTTGGTGAGCCTCCCTTATTTCGGAAGGCCTGGTTACAATTCATTATTATTATTGTTTAGATTCATGGTCCGACTGGGGGCCTTGTTCCAATTGTCAGTCATATGTTGATTCTTATATTGTTACAGATTTTGCAGACGGGTATCATATGTTTTGAGTAATAAGAACTTCCTTCCAAAGTATTCGAGTTTTATGAGGTTGACCATGGTACCGTTTGTTATGTTTTCCACAATTTCTTTATATTGTATGAAAGTTGTGCTTGAATGCCAAATAGAAAGGGGCTCCCGTGCCTTCATGGTTCGGGATGCTCGTTACGGCCAGAGCCTCGGCTCGAGTTGTGACACTATGCATGCAGCTTTTTATAGAACTTACAAGAACAATTTGGAATTGTAACTATTTGTACATTTCTGATATTGTGAAATTCGTAGAAGTGAAAATGTAACATGCAAATTAATTTCGAAGAACAATTGAATTCTGTCACTAGATATAATGTGAATACTTTTGTCACTTATTATTCCATGGTTTCTATCGAGACCAGTGATATAAGCTTGTTATACATTGTTCCAGAAGAAAATAAAACTAGAAACCAATTTTAGGCTGTAGCACAACTGCAATTGGGCTTCTTACGCGGTACTTCTTACTAGTCCATATCAAGAATCCTTGAGCAATACCACTGCTTGTGTTGTTATCTCTTCTAGTAAAGGTCACTCGGTATTTCAATTTCTGGTTCAACTTGGAGAATTTAAGAGTGGAGGGCTTAACAATCACAGAGACTCCGGGTGGGGAAGCTATTTCCACAATGTAAGATGATTTAGTTTCTCCAACGTTAGTCACTGTTCTCGTATACATCTGAGAAGTTTCTCCGAGTGTGATTGAGAATGAAGGATAATTTAGTTGTCCTTCAGTAATGTGTTTCACTTCCTTACAATCCACTCTGCGTTGCAGGAGGCTTCCCACCTGTCGATTTGTGTAATTCAAACCGCACAGGTAAGGTAGGTAGTCCTTAAATTGGGTGTCGTAAACTAGCCCTGGATCATTAGCTCTTGAGGGATTGACATGTCCTGCACCAACAGCAAAGATGCTCGCTGGAAGGAGCCTTTCATCTAAGATGGGATCGTTGGCGAGGTTCACTGTGTTAGCAGTTGTCATGATTGCTGATTTGATAGCTGCAGGGGACCAAGTGGGGTGGGTACTTTTCAGCAATGCTGCTACTCCACTGAGGTGAGGACAGGACATAGAGGTTCCCGATTTAATGTTGAAGGTAGATTTTGGGTTTGGTTTGTTGTCAATGGAGGTAGGCCAAGCAGCAAGAATGTTAACACCAGGACCAATAATATCAGGTTTCAAGATTCCAGGACTAGCTAAGTTTGGTCCGCGAGAAGAAAATGCAGCAACCACCGGAGCATCTTTATCTCCGATTATTGTTCCTTGAAATGTAATTCTTGCAATTGGTTTCGATGTTGTGTTCATGTAGTCAAGAATTTCCATTCCATCTTTGTAGGAAATATACAGAGCTGGAAGGACGTGAGCATCGGCAAACTTAGTGGCACCATAATCAGCAAAAGTATAGACAATCATGCCAACACCTCCGGCATCCTTTACGGCTTGTCCTTTTTCAATCCTGGAATAACCACCTCCATCTATGCACAAAACAATTTTGCCTTTAATTTCAGGGTCATTTAGAGTACCTGTTCTGCAATAAGGGCTGTCAGTTGCAGTCAGTGAAGGATCAAACAAAGGGTAAAATGCTGAATTGTGACCCTTTGGATGAAATGCTGATTCGCCCTCGAATACTTTTTGGTTTCCGAGATTAACTGTGGCCTTGAGTTTCCTGTCAAGAGTGCTTGCACCTACTGTTAGAATCCACGGAGCTTCATTTGATAAGCTGCTATCGGATGGACCACCATTACCGGCAGAGCAACTTACAAGAATACCTCTTTTTGCTGCACTAAACGCCCCGAGTGCAATGGGATCACCATAGAATGACCTGCTATTACCACCAATGGATATGGACAAGATATCTACTCCATCATCAATAGCTGCATCGATGGACGCTAGAAGGACACTGTCGGCGCAACCCAATGAATCACAAACCTTATAAATGGCGAGGTGAGCAAGAGGAGCAATCCCAACGGCAGTGCCTTTAGCGTTCTCATTCACATTGGCACCTTTCACAAAACTTCCCGCAGCTGTGCTGGCAGTGTGTGTACCATGTCCATTATCATCTATCGGTGAATCACTGAATGTTGGGTAAGTCCTCGCACCAATGAGCTTGTTGTTACACTTTGTTGTGAAGTCCGATTCACACTTGCCCTTCCATTTAGCAGGCGGAGGAGGCATCCCTTCGTCGCTAAATGAAGGATGGTCAGGGAAAATCCCAGTGTCCAAGATTCCAATGATAACACCTTTTCCATAAGTTGCATCCTTCCACAATCCAACGTTCTGTTGCAATCCAAGAAAACTCGGAGTATGTGTACTGTGCAAGAACAATTTCCTCTGAGGCCACGCTGATATAAAACCTGGTTTCTTCTCCATTTCCTTCAATTGTTCTGCTGATAATCTTGCTGCAAAGCCTTTCATCACATTGTGGTACGAATATATCAATCGCGACCCTTCTTGTGAGCCAGCGGTTGCTATGGTATTTGGCAAGAAAGACTTGTACCACCTCTCCAAATCCGTCCTTGACGATTGAGTGGAAATTTGGCTTTCTGGAGATTCGACTTGAACTATGTACGTCTCCAAATCGCTCTGCATACTAGGCCATGAGAAACAACCAAGTAATGCAGAAATAACGAAAAATATTTTCAAGATTTCCATGGCTGCAAATGTGGCAGGAAGAAAGGAACTATGAACTATATGATGCACACTTGGGAAAGTGGAGTTTGATATTTTTCTTACATTGTGTACCACTATCATATATAGTGTGCTATGGTCCTGCAGTGGAAGACTTTTGAATTGTTTAATCAAAAGTCTACCACTCATCTTAATATATTTTTCTTTACTATAAATGATCAGACTTTGACTAATGTGGAGTATTTCCATTGAGAACTTCAAAAAGAAATTGAGTAATTTGCTTTAACAAAACCTTTTCTAGAAGTTATTAACACCTTTTTCTTGTTATAACCTATCCTTAGTGAGAAGGTGAGCCTTGGAGTAACTGGTAAAGTTGTTGCCATGTGACCAGGTGGCTCTGGCAGAAATGCAAGGTAAGGATGCGTACAATACACCCTTGTGGTGGGCTGTTCCCCGGACCCTGTGCATAGCGGGAGGTTTACTGCACCGGACTGCCTTTTTTTAAACTATCCTTAGTGCGTCGATTTTGACTTTCATGATCACTGTCTGACTATCTTAATCGACCAACACCCTTTGTGGAATTAAGTTAGCATGAACTCCGGCATAGAACGTTCATTGGTAAACCCATAAGGCCATTTCGGGCATGAGAAAGGAAGACGGAACCATATCATCCTGCATTCCTTAATCCTGTCTCCAAATCAACGTTTTGATATGATGAATTGAATATCATTACAATGATTACAATTTAATCAATATGTACTAAATACCGATCTTTTAACGAGCCATTTTTCGATGACCTCCCTCGGAAAATTTCCTCGAAAATTCGCATGTTTTTAGTAGTTAGTTAAGTTGGAAAGAGAGTTTTGGACGAATAGTGAGTTGAAAGTATTTATTTTATTTTCTTGTCAATTAGTAGTGATCAAGACATGTTCTTATGAGTGGTTCTAAAAGAATAGATATGTGATGTTTAAAAGAAAAAAAGAAAGTTCGGCACACTAAAGTTTTCGCTATGCACGGGGTTCAAAGAAGGGCCGAACCTCAGGGGATTATTGTTTGTATACTCCACATTTCTATAAGAGGCTGTTTCCACGGCTTCTGCTTTGTGCGGGGTCCAAAGAACAACCGAACCACAGGGGTTCATTTTATGTATTCTCAACATTTCTGCAAGAGGCTGTTTCCACGACTTTCGCTTTGTGTGGGGTCCAAAGAAAGGCCAAACCACCGAGGTTTATTATATGTATACTCCACATTTCTGGAAGAGGATGTCTCTACGGCTTGAGCCTTGAACTAGTAACCTCAATGGTCACATGACAACAACTTTACCAGTTACTTGAAGGCTTCCTTTCGTACATGTGCCAACTTGTATATGTTTTTGGCTTATCACACGTATGAAAAATACCAAAAGAACTGGCATTTTTTAGTAGTTGTGGGAGAGGGGGAGGGGATTTGCTAGATTGCTTCCTAATTGTTGAATCGAAGAAATGAGTTGGAAAGTAGTGGAATGAAAATAAATAAGTGATGAATACCAAAAAAGACAATAGGACATAGAATATTATCCAATTAATGAAAAGAAATAATGATTAAAAGTATATCTTAAGTATCATGTTCTTGTGAGCTAAGTTGCTCGGTCAAAAATTCGCCACAGCAGCAGGGGCAAAGCTGCAGTACCCTACGGGGTTCGGGCGAACCCAGTAGCTTTTACGTAGACCCTATATTTATACTACTAAATTCTGAATATATACATATATTATTATATACTGCGAACCCACTATCAAACATTGTTGTTTGGCCTAATGGTTGTTGGGCCAGTGTTAAGTCTTCTTTTTGCTCACAGACATGTGTTCGAACCCCAGCAGTATATGTTTTTTTTCTCTTTAGACTTCTTTTTGCTCACAGACGTGTGTTCGAACCCCAGCAGTATATGTTTTTTTTTCTCTTTAGAACCCACAGACTTCAAACCCTGGCTCCATCTCTGTGCAGCCGTGTCGGATCCTTCAAAAATACACTGTTTTTGAAGGATCCGAGCAACTTAGCTTGTGAGTAATCCACCTGAACTATCATGTGTTCGCTTTTTCTAAATGTAGTATCACAAACTATTTATTAAAACAAAACATACCTCGAAGTTGAGTTAGTCTACATGCTCCTGTTATCGATCGGGAATAAATGTTTAGCCAACTCAGCAAATCGGGGTGTAATTTGATACAAAAGAGTGATAATTTAGATAAGTAATGAGAACAATGAGTAGTTGAGATATGAAACTCGCGAAAGAATACATAACCAAACACTCTAACTTTGAGAGTGTATATCTAGACACCTCAACTTCAATGTGTCCTCACTATGTCTCATGGGCACCCAACATTAACGTGGCACATAAATTTTGAAAGTGTGTCAAGATGATTATTTTGTAAGTTGAAGCATTCAACTGACACAATTAAACGAATTGAGGTATCTACATGTGCAGATTCAGAATTGAAATATTTGCTTATTAGCTGAGGCCGGAGGCAAAGTTTAAGTGTTTGTTTATGTTTATGTATTTGCAATATTTGTGCACTCTTGGTCCCCAAACTTTCGACTGTTTTTTGACGTTGGTTTTGCCCACAATTTAGTGTATGGAGTGTTCAGCACCCTCATGAACAACGTGAAAGGTCAGGTAGCCAACCAACTGAGCTACTAAGAATCCCTGTTCAGTCGTCTTCCTCTTTGTTCGACAGGAATTATAACTCCATGTAAGATACCGCGAGAAGAAGAGCGCTTATTCTTCTCTTCAATCCAAACATCATTGCAGCTAGGAGCTCGTTCACTATAAATTATGCATAGTGAACGAGCTCCTAGTTGTATCTAATCTTTAAGCAACTTCATCGCTAGTATTGGTGTTCGTCTGATTGTGAGGGGATCAAAAGTGAGCACCAATGTTATAAACGTGAAAGATTATTAATGTTTCATATTGATATAATTTAATAATAATTGATCTTATTGATATTGAAGGGGTTACAGCTGTATATATAGAGAACTGAAGAATAACTAATTACAGAATAACCCAGATGTATTTAATAATTATATATGTAGTCTATTATCCCCCCGCAAGCTGATCAGCGGTAACGAGGGGCAGCTTGGAGCAGAGATACTGAAAAGGCTGTAACGGAAGAGGCTTGGTGAGAATATCAGCAAGCTGGTCAGTAGATGGGACATAGTGCGTGGCCATCGTTCCTGCAAGTACCTCATCGCGAACAAAGTGACAGTCGGACCCAACATGCTTCATACGATCATGAAGGACTGGATTTTTGGTAACACAAATAGTGGACTGATTGTCACAATAAATCTGTGGTGTCATCGGGGGAATGCCAAGTGCATCTGTAAGGTATCGTAACCACATGGCTTCAGCAACACCCGTAGCCATGGCACGATATTCTACTTCTGTGGAGGAACGGGACACCCGCGTTTGCTTCTTGGTGCACCAGGAAATCAGATTCGGTCCCATCATAACAATATATCCAGTAGTGGACTTCCGATCATCTTTGTCGTTAGCCCAATCCGAATCAGAAAAAACAGATATATCAAACGAGCCCTTTTGAAATAAAATTCCACATTGAAGAGTACCTTTAAGATAGCGCAGAATGCGTTTCAAGGCCTGAAAGTGTTGTTCTGTGGGAGCATGCATTGATTGGGAGACTCGATTGACTGCATATTGGATGTCCGGACGAGTAACAGCAAGATAATGAAGTCCACCGACGAGGCTCCGATATAGTGTAGGATCGGCAAAGGGAGTATTCGGCCCTGGGGATTGGCGGACTGCCATGGGAGTGACCGCGGGTTTGCAGTCTGTCATTCCAGCTCGATTTAGAAGTTCAAGGGTATATTTTGTCTGATGCATCAATATGGTTCCCGATTTGCGGATGAGTTCGAGGCCAAGAAAGAACTCCAGAGGACCGAGGTCCTTAAGTTTGAAGTCACGATGCATAGCCTCAGTAATTTCAGTGATGAGTGATGACGAGCTGCCTGTAATAACAATATCATCCACATAGATAAGAATGATGACTGTCCCTCGAGAACAGTGAAGGGTGAAGAGGCTGTTGTCATGATGGTAGGTGCGAAAACCAAGACCCTGCAGAAAAGTGGAGAGGCATGTGTACCAGGCACGTGGGGCCTGTTTCAGGCCATACAGTGATTTGCGAAGCTTGCAAACATAGTGAGGACGGTTGGGATTAACATATCCCGGTGGCTGAACCATATAGATGTCTTCCTCAAGATGACCATGAAGAAAGGCATTGCTGACGTCTAACTGATGAAGCGGCCAATCATAGTGAAGAGCAAGAGACAAGACCAGACGAATAGTCTGTTGCTTAACAACAGGGCTGAAGGTCTCCTTATAATCCACACCATACTCCTGATGATACCCTTTTGCAACCAGACGTGCTTTATAGCGAGAAAGAGATCCATCTGAATTTCGTTTGATGCGAAACACCCATTTGCACCCAATAGACTTTCGGTTACTAGGCAGAGGTACCAAATCCCATGTACGTTGTTCATTCAGAGCCTGAAATTCCTCATCCGTAGCTTGGCACCAGAAACTATTTTTGGAGGCTTGGTTGTAGGTAGTAGGCTCAGTTATGGGATGTGCATCAAAGGGTATTTGAGTGTGGTAGACTTTGGGTTTGAAGGTACCGGCCTTGGCTCGGGTTGTCATAGGGTGAGTGTTGAGTGGAGGGTGATTAGGAAGGGGTGGTGGAGTTGTATGATGTGTGGACGGGGGTTGGGTGGGGCTGCCGTGGGAGCTGGGATGTGCAGCGGTGGATGGGGTGGCTGTATGTGTGTTAGGAGTATGATGTAGAGAAGTGGTGGGTTGTGTGGCAGTCGGCTGGGTGTTCGGGTGGGAGGTTTGGGGGTTCGGGTGGGTGGTTGGTTGGTTCGAGTGGCTAGGTGGTTGGTACGGGTGGGTAGTGGTGTAGTGGGGTACCGGGTTAGGTGCCGAGTGAGCCGGAGCATGAGCGTGTGAAAAGGACAAAAATAATGGCACAATGCCAAGTGGATTGGGGGAGTATGGAGTAGAGGAAAGACTTGTGTAAGGAAATTGTTCCTCCACAAAACGAACATGACGGGAAACATATGTTTTCTGAGATACAGGATCGAAACATTTGTAACCTTTGATAGTGGGATGATAACCTAGAAAGACACAAGGGGTGGACCGAGGTTGAAGTTTATGTTGAGTGTGTGGACGCAACCAGGGATAAACCAGACACCCAAACGGGCGGAGATGGATGTAGTCGGGTGGATGATTGTAGAGACGGGCATATGGAGTGGAGTTGGAGAGAGTGTGAGTAGGCATGCGATTTATGAGGTAGTTGGCAGTAGCAAGGGCATCAACCCAAAAGGAAACGGGTAAGGTGGAATCATGGAGGAGCGCAACAACTGTTTCTATTAGGTGACGGTGTTTGCGCTCAGCAACGCCATTTTGTTCAGGGGTATATGGACATGAAGTGTGATGAAGAGCCCCTAGACTTTGAAGAAAAACACCAAATGCATTGTTGACAAATTCTTTGCCATTGTCACTTCGAAAAATTTTGATTTTGGCCTTAAATTGATTTTGAACCATTCGGTCAAAGTTGACAAAAATAGTATAAGCTTCGGATTTAAATTTCAGAGGATAAAGCCAAGTGAATTTACTGTAATCATCAACAAAACAGATATAATAACGAAAACCTTGAACAGAAGGAACTGAGGTTGGACCCCAAACATCAGAATGAATTAATTGAAATGGCGCAGTGGCCTTGTGTTCAGACAGTGAAAAAGGTAAACGACAAGATTTAGACACTGAACAAGACTCGCAATGTAATTTCTCTGAAAAATTAAAACCTAAGGAAGATAAAATGGATTTGGTGATGGCGGATGATGGGTGCCCAAGCCGGCGATGCCAGGTGGACGAGAGAATGGCTTGACTCACAACAGACGGAGACCTGGATGGAAGAGTGTATAGCCCATGCTCACAGCGGCCCGTGTACCGCACCCGGTTCGTGGTATTGTCCACTATCTGGAAATTGGTGTCATTAAAAATGAGGGTGCAGTTATTTTCTTTAGTAAAGCGATAAACAGATAAAAGATTGGATGTGAGGGAAGGGACGTGGTGAAGGGTTGAGAGATGAAATTTACCATTTGGGGTATAGACATACCCAGAGCCGGTGTTTGTGATGGGAAGGGATTGACCATTGCCTACTGTAATAGTTTCTGAGCCATGATACGGATGAGGAGCTTGAATTTGTGAATAATCCGACGTCACATGGGTGTTAGCACCTGTGTCTAGATACCAATCGCCAGATTGAGCGTTTGTGGACGCATGCATCGCCCTTGATCCGCCGGACTGGCTATTTACATTCTGCGAGTCATCATAACGATACCAACAATTAGCCGCAGAATGGCCCCATTTAGCACAAATTTGGCACGTCGAAAGATCTCGTGTGGGCCCCCGCTGGTTTCCTCGTCCCTGTCCGTGGCCTGACTGGAAGCCGTCCCTCGGTGGAGGCCCGCCTCTGCCTTGCTGCCCGGCGTTCCGACGGTCACCGCCGCCGCTGCCTCGCCCTTGGTTACGGCGATCGTCACCACGACCCCTGGCCGAGCCCCCACTGCCAGCCGAGTAAAGAGCCGTGACGCCAGGGGTGGAACTGGCTTCTCCGAGCAGTAATTTGTGTTCCATGTCTAGATTCAATTCTTCTGCATTAAGCCATCCAGACAGTTGATTCAGAGTGATTTCGACAGGTGAGAGGCGAATATGCTGTTTGAGAGAGGAATAGCCAGACGGAAGACCACGTAGCACGGCATTCACCACGTCTCGTTCAGGAATAATCTCGTTCACAGCATCTAGGTCAGACAGAATAGAGGCCACATCATCAAGGTATTGAGTCATCGTCTTCGTTCCCTTCCGAAGAGTATGCAATCTGTCACGCAACTGAAAAATATGAGCCGTGGACACAGAGTTGTACCTTGTGGCTAGTGCGTCCCAAAGTAAAGCCGATGTTAGAAAACCCCGGGCGTGTTTGTGCACAGAGGGGCTAATAACTGCGAGAAGACAGGCTCAGATCTGAGTGTCTACGATCATCCACGGAAGGTAGTCGGGATTTGGGAGCATGACGCCGTCCTCCTCGGCTGTCTCGGGCGGCGGCTTCTCCGCACCGTCAATCCATCCGAGCAGCAAGTTGGCTGCGAGGGCGGTGCGGACGTTAAGTGCCCAGGCCGGGTAGTTGTTGTCAGATAATTTTTCGGGGATGAGATTGTGGAGATTCCTGAGCAGTAATTTTACTCCAGACGGTAAATTTGACAGAGGATCAACAACCTTGTCCATGGCGCCGACCTACGGCGGAGGAGGGAGGTCGTGCGGCGTGGTGTAGACGGTGGCGGCGGCGCACACACGTCGGAAAAGAGGAGAGATTAGGGTTTGGGCGGAAGAAGAAACCCTAGCTTTGATACCATGATATAATTTAATAATAATTGATCTTATTGATATTGAAGGGGTTACAGCTGTATATATAGAGAACTGAAGAATAACTAATTACAGAATAACCCAGATGTATTTAATAATTATATATGTAGTCTATTACATATGAAAGAACAAGAGTGACTTTGAATCTAAACTCACATATAAGGAACAATTATAAGCTTTTTCTTCACATGAAGATGTGGAGCTATTTGATTCTAAGCTTACGGGCCTTGAGTATGAAGTCGTCTTTGTTAGAAAGCACTTTACACTTTATGTGGAACTTCCTGGCACAAATTTGGAATAAGTTGGGTACCAACAAGGTAGTGGATACCTGATGTAGCTAAAGTTATATATATTATATACACTGTGTGTCACAGTAGCGGAGGATCAGGATTTAAGGATAGTGTGTGCTTAAAAAATTTAAAAATTCACCTCAATAGGTTCGAACCAGGGAATCCCTTCCGGTGGAGAACCTTAGGGGCAACCTGAATGTCAATGCACCCAATCAACTTTTTGTTTCAGTGGGTGATTTTATACATTATATACCTATTTTCGTAACTTTTCTATGTAATTTTACCTATTCCGCTCGAGTTTACTGGGTGCCGGAGCACCCCAAAAACAAATGTAGGTCCGCCTTGCTTTGTGAAACACTTGACATATAAAATGTTGCCAGTGAAGGACATATATGTCAAAGAGATTTGACTACAAGATCAGGATCAGGAAACTATGCATTCAACTTTTATAGAACTTACAAGAACAGTTTTGGAATTGTAAGTATTTGTACTAATTCACGTAGTGTCATTTTTGATATTGTGAAATTCGTACAAGTGAAAATGTAACATGCAAATTAATTTCGAAGAACAACTGAATTCTATCACTAGATATAATGTGAATACTTTTGTTACTTATTATTCCAATGTTTCTATCGAGACCAGTGCTATAAGCTTGTTATACATTGTTCCAGTTACTAAAACGAGAAGAAAATAAAACTAGAAACCAATTTTAGGTTGTAGCACAACTGCAATCGGGCTTCTTACGGAGTACTTCTTACTAGTCCATATCAAGAATCCTTGAGCGATACCGCTGCTTGTGCCGTTATCTTTTCTCGTAAAGCTCACTTGGTATTTAAACTTCTGGTTCAACTTGGAGAATTTCAGAGTGGAGGGCTTAACAGTCACAGAGACTCCGGGTGGGGAAGCTATTTCCACAATGTAAGATGATTTAGCTTCCCCAACGTTAGTTACTGTTCTCGTATACGTCTGAGAAGTTTCTTCGAGTGTGATAGAGAATGAAGGATAATTTAGTTGTCCTTCAGGAATGCGTTTCACTTCCTTACAATCCACTTTGTGTTGCAGGAGGTTTCCCACCTGTCGATTTGTGTAATTCAAACCGCACAGGTAAGGCAGGTAGTCCTTAAATTGGGTGTCGTAGACTAGCCCTGGATCATTAGCTCTCGAGGGATTGACATGTCCTGCACCAACGGCAAAGATGCTCGCTGGAAGGAGCCTTTCATCTAATATGGGATCGTTGGCGAGGTTCACTGTGTTAGCAGTTGTCATGATTGCTGATTTGATAGCTGCAGGGGACCAAGTGGGGTGAGTACTTTTCAGCAATGCTGCTACTCCACTGAGGTGAGGACAGGACATAGAGGTTCCCGATATAATGTTGAAGGTAGATTTTGCATTTGGTTTGTTGTCAACGGAGGTAGGCCAAGCAGCAAGAATGTTAGCACCAGGACCAATAATATCAGGTTTCAAGATTCCAGGACTAGCTAAGTTTGGTCCGCGAGAAGAAAATGCAGCAACCACCGGAGCATCTTTATCTCCGATTATTGTTCCTTGAAATGCAATTCTTGCAATTGGTTTCGATGTTGTGTTCATGTAGTCAAGAATTTCCATTCCATCTTTGTAGGAAATATACAGAGCTGGAAGGACGTGAGCATCGGCAAACTTAGTGGCACCATAATCAGCAATTGTATAGAGAATCATGCCAACGCCTCCGGCATCCTTTACCGCTTGTCCTTTTTCAATCCTGGAATAACCACCGCCCTCCATGCACAAAACAATTTTGCCTTTAATTTCAGGGTCATTTAGAGTACCTGTTCCGCAATAAGGGCTGTCAAAGTCGGTTGCATTCAGTGAAGGATCAAACAAAGGGTAAAATGCTGAATTGTGACCCTTTGGATGAAATGTTGATTCGCCCTCGAATACTTTTTGGTTTCCGAGCTTAACAGTGACCTTTAGTTTCCTGTCAAGAGTGCTTGCACCTACTGTCAGAATCCACGGAGCTTCGTTTGATAAGGTGCTATCATATGGACCATTATTAGAGGCTGAACAACTTACAAGAATGCCTCTCTTTGCGGCACTGAACGCCCCGAGTGCAATGGGGTCATTATAGAATGCCTTACTGCCTCCACCAAGGGAAAGGGACAGGATATCTACTCCATCATCAATAGCTGCATCCATGGCAGCTAGAATATCACTGTCAGCACAACCAAACGGTTGACAGACCTTATAAATGGCCACATGGGCAAGAGGGGCAATCCCAACCGCAGTGCCATTAGCGTTACCATACACATTGGCACCTTTCACGAACCTGCCAGCAGCCGTGCTGGCTGTGTGTGTGCCATGTCCATTTTCATCTATCGGTGAATCACTGTTTGTTGGGAAAACCCTTGCGCCAATGATCTTTTTGTTACACTTTGCAGTGAAGTTCGATTCACACTTGCCCTTCCATTTAGCAGGCGGAGGAGGCATTCCTTCGTCGCTAAATGAAGGATGGTCAGGTGAAATCCCCGTGTCCAAGACTCCAATGATCACACCTTTACCATAGTTGGCATCCTTCCATAATCCAACATTCTGTTGCAATCCAAGAAAACTCGGAGTATGGGTAGTGTGCAAAGACAATATCCTCTGAGACCACGCAGATTTAAAGCCCGGTTTCTTCTCCAATTCCTTCACTTGCTTCGCCGACAATCTAGCAGCAAAGCCTGTGATCACATTGTGATATGCATATATCAACCGCGCCTTTTCTTCTGGGCCAGCGGTTGCTATGGTATTTGGCAAGAAAGACTTGTACCACCTCTCCAAATCCGTCCTTGACGATTGAGTGGAAATTTGGCTTTCTGGAGATTCGACTTGAACTATGTACGTCTCCAAATCGCTCTGCATACTAGGCCATGAAAAACAACCAAGTATGGCAAAAATAACAAAAAATATTTTCATGGCTAGCTGCTAATTTGTTTGGAGAAAAAAACTTTGAACTAATGATGTAAACTTAGGAAAGTGGAGTTTGATATTTATGATTTGTGTACTACTTGTATTTATAGTGTGCTTTGGCTTTGCAAATATTTGATTGTTTAATCAATAGTACCCCTCTTGTTAATTAAAGTATTACCAATTATTGTGTGATAAATAATGTTATAAAAAGGAGAATCAAAGGACTAAAGATGAAGTAACAATTAAAAATGAAGAGAAAAAGGGAAAGTATAGTGATGTGAATTAATTAATCTAATTAAACACTTCCCTAGAAAAGGATTAGTCTTAATGACCACATGGAAAAGCTTGATTCTCATAATCTTCTTCTTAATTAAGAATAAATTTGCAATTGCTAAGCTGTAAGTTCAACTAAATTTGAACTATTGACATTTGACATTTGGATGAATGATGATTTTGGAATGTTAGTTAGCACATGGTTTAACTCTAATTGAACACATTTAATGACCATGTGCCAAAGCTTATTTCTCATAAACTTCTTAATTATTTACAAATTTCCACTTGCAAAGTTGCAGCTTTAACTACATATTGGGCTTTTGACATTGACAATTTGATGAATGATGACTGTCATCATTAATGAGAACCATATTTATTTAACATATGTCGACATAAGTATTCAGTAACTCGAACTATGGTCAAAGTTGCTACGATACACTCCAACTTTACACGGGTCCTATTATCTCCCTAACTCAATTTTAGCGTATTTTTATCGCCCTTGTGTGCTGACGTGACACCTTTATTACATAAAATGGGGGGTCACGTCAGATAAAAAGGGTGAAAAAAGGTGTCACATCAGCTAAAAATGTTGTACTCCGTAAAGTTGAAGTGTATCGTAGCAAATTTGGTCATAGTTTAAGGGTACTGCATGCTTTACTCCACATCTTGTTCTTGTTAAAATTATCCTTAGAGGATTGATTTCGATTTTCATGATCACCGTCGCTGCTGTCTTAATCGACCAACACCCTTTATGGAATGTAAGCTAGCCCGAAATTTGGCACATGAAATATGCAAATTTATTAGGAAAATTTTCGAGGGAAGTTTGTCAGAAATATGGGATTTCCGAGGATATGTCCACCGGAAAAGTTTCCGACTAGCCAATTTCTGATGGACCCCCTCGAAATTTTTAGCTGAAAATTCGATTTGAGTCTTGGTGGATCATATATTGATAAAAGTCTCGATTCGAGTCCAGCCAAATTTTATCGAATGAGAAGTCCTGGTTCGAGCTCGGGCAGGGTATATGGACCTCACGAGTCTCCTATGGTCCCATCTCATAGCGTATGTTGTCGAGGGCAGTGGCGGAGCCACTTTTAGGCCGGGGTTCATCTGAACCTTCTTCGACAGATAATTATACTATTTATATACGGTTAAAATTATATTTTATGTATATATAGTAGATGTCGAATCCCCTTCAACTAGTTTGTATGTTTACTTTTTTCGATTTTGAACTCCTTTAGTGAAAATCCTGGCCCGAATTAGATAGTTGAAAGTATTATATTTTGTTGTTAATTAGTAGTGATCAAGAGGTGATCTTATGAATAGATCTCTTAAGCAACTTACTTACATTTTCATAGTCAAAACAAAGACATGTGATGTTAATGTGATAGTCTATTAGAAGAGAGAATAGCGCCGGGATACACTTATTAGCAATGCAATGTGATAACTTGCCAAATTTGACATTGCTATTTTTATATTTTAGTGGGCTATGTTGCTCGGACTCTTCAAAAATTTCATCTCGTGTGTGTCGGATCTTTCAAAAGTAGTGCATTATTGGAGGATCTTACATGGGTGTGGTAACATTTTTGGAGAGTCTGGGCAACTTAAGTAGTGATTGAGCACTCAGGGGCAGAGCTAGGCAGGGCTGAAGGGATTCATCGTAAAATTATATTATTTAAACATGGTTAAAATTAATTTATATGTATGAGTAAAGCATCTCGTACTCCTTGAACTATGACCAAATTTTCTACGACATACTCCAACTTCACGGGGCCCCCCGAACTAAATTTTGGCATATTTTTGCCATCCTTTTTAATTGACGTGACATCTTTTGTCAATCTTTTTAGCTGACATGACACCTTTGACGTGGACCCTATTTTATGTAATAAAGGTATCACATCAGTACAAAAGAGTGACAAAAATATGTTAAAACTGAGTTCAGGGGTCTATTACCCCTGTGAAGTTGGAGTGTGTCGTAGAAACTTTGACCATAGTTCAAGAGGGTACCGAATGCTTATCTCTTTATTTATATATAGTAGATGCTGAACCCTTTCTGAATTTTTGATATTCTGAACCTCCTAAGTGAAAATTTTGACTTCGCCGGGTGGGGGTTAGCAACTTTACACTAATTTTCAATTGGATGAAATCGGCCGAGTGGATCCAGTTGGAGATGGGATTGCACGTGTTTATGGATCGAACGAGATTCAAGATTGTTGAATGAAGAAATGAGTTGGAAAGAAGGAGAACAAGAGCAAACAAGTGAAGACCAAAATAGACAGATAGGACACAAGAGATTATCCAATTTAACAAAACGACTATGTTGCAACTATTCAAGCATAGTTTAAATATAAATCAATACAGCAATAGTGTAGTTATCATTTTTATTTAGACATATGAACGACTTTTTTTTTTTTTTTTGAAAATGCTCTGTTTCCATCCTGAACTAAATACGAAATTACTGAGACACACCTGAACTTTAGGAGGGTCCTATTACTCCTGGACTAATTAAAACCATATTGTTGGCAACATTAGTGCCTACGTGGACCTTCAGTATGTGCCACGTAGGCACTAAGGATGCAAAAAATATGGTTTTAATTAGTCCAGAGGGTAACAGGACCCTCCTAAAGTTCGAATATGTTTCAGCAATTTCGTGTATAGTTCAAGGTGAAAACAGAACATTTTTCCTTTTTTTTTTTTCTTTTTAAAAAAGAACAAATCCTCTAGATATATCAATGACTTATTATCAATTTTAAGGTCTAAATAAGTTGTTATTTATTTATAAATTTAGTTTCAATGCTTGATGTCAGCGTCGCGCATGGTAGGGTCCATTTCTGGAGGCGACACTCCTGACAGGACTTTTCAACATGATGTTGGCTTCATGTATTGCAAGGCCCCTTTCTGGGGTCAGCAATCCAACAAATTTTTTTTCAGTCCCGAGAATCTTGAATGTAAGACTTTACATTACGAATAGAGAGATCTCAACTATTTCATCGCACTCCCGAATTGTTGTATGTCTGTAAATCTTTCATTATCAAACATGACCTATTGGCTACATAAAAATATTCTAATGCTCCAAGAATCTCAGGACAAGTCAACCCTCTTATTGCTTAATTTATACCCACCTTTTATGTTGAACATTCTGGGATTTTTACCATTTTATCCTTATTAATCTTTTCTAATTCTCAAAGTATCTTTTCCAAAAAAAAAAAAAAAAAACTTTTGTTGTTCATCCTTTGCCTTACAAAGATACTTTTAAATTTATAGTCGAGTAAAGCATCTAGTATCCCCTGAACTATGACCGAATTTGCTAAGACACACTTGAGCTTCATGGGAGTCCTATTACCCCTAACTAAATTTTAGCATATTTTTATCAACTCTTTTACCTAACGTGACACCTTTGACGTGGACTCCATTTTTATGTAATAAAGGTGTCAAACTAGCACAAAAGGGTAACAAAAATACGTTAAAATTGACTTCAATTGGAGTATGTCATAGCAACTTTGACCATAATTCAAGGGTGTACTGGATGCTTATCTCTTTATAGTCACATGTTTGCTTTCGTTTCACTCCTTTCCGACTCATTTCTTAGACTCAACAATTAGCCTGCAAGTTAGCGAACCCCCTCCCCCTTCCCGCAACTATAAAAATGCCTCATCTCTAAAAATATTGGTTGACATGGATTTGGTGTTTGTCGTGGACCTCTAATAAGAGACCACATAATAAAAACGGTTTTGCAAAACTAATGGGATGAATCAATGAACTTGTTTTTTAACGACAGTGGTATGGATGAGTCAAATTTTTAACAGATGACACACACACACACATATATATATATATATATATATATATATATATATATGAACATATTCTCTTGGTATTTTGCAAATTGTGATAAGCCAAAAACATGTACAAGTTGGCACATTGCATTGTAAAGAAGTGTATTATTCTCTTGTAATAGACTTTCACATTAACATCACATGTATTTATTTTGACTATGAAAAATGTAAGTGAATTGCTTTGAGATCTACTCATAAGATCACCTCTTGATCACTACAATAATTGACAACAAAATATAATACTTTCAACTCACTCTTCGAAGGGGTACCTTGGAGTAACTGGTAAAGTTGTTTTCATGTGATCAGGAGGTCACAAGTTTAAGCGGTTAAGCCATAGAAACAGCCTTTGACAGAAATGCAAGGTAAGGATGCGTACAATACACCCTTGTGGTGCCTTCCTCGGATCTTCCGCATAGGGGGAGCTTTAGTGCACCGAGCTGGCCTTTTTTGCTCTTTATCCAAAACTCTCTTCCCAACTTAACTAGTACTCCCTCCGTTTCATTTTACTTGTTCATTATAGCAAATCAAGAGAGTTTTTTTATTTTTTTTCCAAGCTATCATTGGTATTAATTAAAAACTGCGTATAGTAGTAGCAGTCAAATTTAGAGTTCCAAATTAATCATCATTAATAAGGTTAATTTAGTAAAATACATCTCGAAAGGGTGTGCCAGAACAACAGCATCAAAGTAGTTTTCTTTTTTCTTTCTCATACTACCATTAGTATTAAATTACTACATACATTAGCAGTAGTCAAATTTAGAGTTTCAAATCAAGTATTATTTATAAGGTTAATTTAGTATAATATAGCCCGAATTAAAGTTTTCTTAAGGAGTGTGTCAAATCAATAAGGGCCAATTCTTAATTAAGATGAAGATTATGAGAATCAACCTTTGCCATATGGTCATTAATACTAATCTTATCTAGGAATTTAATTAGATTAATTAATTCACATTACCATCCTTTCCATTTCCTCCTTTTTTTAATTGTTACTTCAACTTTAGTTCTTTGATTCTCCATTTATCACACAATAATATTTAATTAACAAGAGGGGTGCTATTGATTAAACAATTAATTATTTGCAAAGCCAGAGCACACTATAAATATATATATACTAGTACTATACATAATGAAAAAATATCAATATATTCTTTCCTAAGTGTACGTCATAAGTTCAAATTTCCATTTTCTAAACACATTTGCAGCCATGAAAATCTTGAAAATATTTTTTGTTATTTTTGCTATACTTGGTTGTTTTTCATGGCCTAGTATGCAGAGCGATTTGGAGACGTACATAGTTCAAGTCGAATCACCAGAAAGCCAAATTTCCACTCAATCGTCAAGAATGGATTTGGAGAGGTGGTACAAGTCTTTCTTGCCAAAGACCATAGCAACCGCTGGCTCAGAAGAAGAGCCGCGGTTGATATATTCATATCACAATGTGATGATAGGCTTTGCTGCAAGATTGTCGGCGAAGCAAGTGAAGGAAATGGAGAAGAAACCGGGCTTTATCTCAGCGTTGCCTCAGAAGATATTGTTTTTACACACTACACATACTCCGAGTTTTCTTGGATTGCAACAGAACGTTGGGTTGTGGAAGGATGCCAACTACGGTAAAGGTGTGATCATCGGAGTCTTAGACACGGGGATTTCACCTGACCATCCTTCATTTAGCGACGAAGGAATGCCTCCTCCGCCTGCTAAATGGAAGGGCAAGTGTGATTCAAACTTCACTACAAAGTGTAACAACAAGCTCATTGGCGCGAGGACTTTCCCAGTAAGCAGTGATTCACCGATAGATGAAAATGGACATGGCACACACACCGCCAGCACTGCTGCTGGGGGTTTTGTGAAAGATGCCAATGTGTATGGAAATGCTCTAGGCACTGCGGTTGGGGTTGCCCCTCTTGCTCACTTAGCCATTTATAAGGTCTGTAATGCATTTGGTTGCACCAACAGTGACATTCTAGCCGCCATGGATGCAGCTATTGATGACGGAGTTGATATCCTATCCCTTTCCCTTGGTGCTAGTAGTAAGTCGTTCTATGAAGACTCCATTGCACTAGGGGCGTTCAGTGCAACAAAAAGAGGCATTCTTGTAAGTTGCTCTGCCGGTAATAATGGTCCATACGATAACACCTTATCAAATGAAGCTCCATGGATTCTAACAGTAGGTGCAAGCACTCTTGACAGGAAACTCAAGGCCACCATTACACTCGGAAACCAAAAAGTATTCGAGGGAGAATCAGCATTCCATCCAAAGGATCACGACTCGACATTTTTCCATCTGTATGATCCTTCACTGAATGCAACCGACTTTGACAGCCCTTATTGCGGAACAAGTGCTCTGAGTGGCCCTGAAATTAAAGGAAAAATTGTTGTGTGTATGGCAGGTGGTGGTTATTCCAGGATTGAGAAAGGACAAGCTGTAAAGGATGCAGGAGGTGTTGGCATGATTATTGTTAGTACCGATGATGGGTTCACTAAGTTTGCTGATGCCCACGTTCTTCCAGCTTTGTATATCACCTACAAAGACGGAAAAGAAATTTTTGACTACATCAACTCAACGTCACCACCAATTGCCAGTATTGCATTCCAAGGAACTGTAATCGGAGATAAAGATGCTCCGGTGGTTGCTGTATTTTCTTCTCGCGGACCGAATATAGCTAGTCCTGGAATCTTGAAACCTGATATTATTGGTCCCGGTGTTAACATTCTTGCTGCTTGGCCTATCTCCGTTGACAACAAGACAAACACCAAATCCACCTTCAACATTATATCCGGAACCTCTATGTCCTGTCCTCACCTCAGTGGAGTAGCAGCATTGTTGAAAAGCACGCACCCGAATTGGTCCCCTGCAGCCATCAAATCAGCAATCATGACAACCGCTGACACAGTGAACCTTGCAGACAATCCCATCTTAGATGAAAGGCTCGTTCCGGCTAACGTATTTGCAATTGGTGCAGGACATGTCAATCCATTACGAGCTAATCATCCAGGACTAATCTACGATGCCCAATTTATGGACTATCTACCTTACCTATGTGGTCTGAATTACACAAATCGACAGGTGGGAAACCTCCTGCAACGCAAAGTGGATTGTAATAAAGTGAAACACATTCATGAAGCCCAACTAAATTATCCTTCTTTCTCCATCACGCTCGGAGAAATTTCTCAGACATATACGCGAACAGTGACCAATGTCGGGGAAGCTAAATCATCTTACAATGTGGAAATAGCTTTACCACCCGGAGTTTCCGTGACTGTTAAGCCCTCTACTCTGAAATTCTCCAAGTTGAACCAGAAGTTGAAATACAAAGTGACATTTATGCGAAGAGATAATAGCGCAAACAGTGGTATTGTTCAAGGATTTTTGAAATGGACTAGCAAGAAGTACTCTGTAAAAAGCCCAATTGCAGTTGTGCTACAACCTACAATTGGCTTCTAGTTTTATTTCTTTATTGGTACAATGTATAACAAGTCTACATCAGTGTTTTCAAATGCATTTTCATGGCGAGTCCCTGGGCGGGGCATACCAAAAATGCTCCGAGATGCAAATGAAAGGCGTAGATCCGAAGTGCCTATAATAGTGGTTTCCCTTGAATAATAAGTGACAGAAGATTTTCCAATCTTGAAAGAAGATTTTCTATTTTTTTTCTCCAACGACAAAGGAACTTACGGGTGGGGCATTTGTATTCTGTAAAATTGCTTTGCATGTTACATGTCTCTTCGGGGACATCCGATAAAACTAGAAAGATACAGAGATTTGCATGTTACATTCCAAAATTTTTAAAAATCAAATCCCTTTGATATATCCCTCCTTCACCGGCAACACTTATCTAATACATACCTCTCTAACATATGACGCTCGCGTGTACAACACATGAAAAAGGAGGGTGAATGAAAAAAAGAATCATGTCGGAAGCTTTGTATAGACAAAGCGAACATGCCACTCGTTAACAAATGGACAAGTTTGGGGATAATAGGATTGCCAAGCAATTGTCAACAATCATTATACTGTTGTTATTTTCTAAATCCCAAACACCCATAACTACCTCAAGGCTATAATAAGCCCCACCGATGTGAGACTCAAGCCCCATCCTTACAGTAATATCATACCAAATCACCATGCTTCGCATTTGTAGTCCTCGATGGCAATGCACTATAATCCTAGCCCCAGCAAAGCACTACCATGTATATTGGCATCATCATCCCAGGTACGGAAGGTGATGGTTGGCTTTGATACCATTAATACAACCTTAGGAGAACATAGCAAAAGCTAGCTATTGAGATGGAGCCCCACATCAGCGCCCGATTTAGCCAATGTGGGACTCTTTTTTCTGTATTTATTAAAGAGGATATGGGAAGGGGATTACAATGTGGGAATCAAACCCTCACCATATGGTGAGAGTTCAGGTAACCAACCAACTGAGCTACTAAGATTTCCCACCAATGTGGTACTCAAGTTCCACTCCTTGCAATAGTATCATAACAAAAGTACGAATTCTCTAAAGTTAGGAAAAACATATATTACTGCAAACATTTGTTATACACGAGATGATTTGGAAGAAAAGTTTCTAGTAAGAACTTTCTCAACATGCAAGAAGTTGAATTTGGATCTTCTTTAACCTTGCTACAACATCTTTCATGTCAATCCTTCCTCTAGGAGATTCAACACAACAATCCATTGCCACATTCATGATGGATACCGCCCAATTTCTATCTTTCATCAAGTGATTATCCTGTGACGTTATTAAGTTGATATCGACAATTTCCATTACTGCATGTGGGAGTGAATTGCTCACCCATTGCTTCAAGCTAAGATCTCCGTCAAACATTTCATCATTGGGCTTGGTCCTTGTAAATGTTTCCATCAACATGATACCATAACTATAAACATCACATTTCATTGACACCAATCCGTCCAAACCATACTCTACAACCAGAAATTTTTACATTCAACATTACTTGGCAGAAAAAGGAAAAGGAATTATTCAAAAGAAATCAATAGATCACTTACCTGGTGCAATATAGCCCAACGTCGCTAGAGCTTTAGTGTATGAAGCACTCTCATCATCAGAAAGTAGTTTTGAAATGCCAAAGTCACTTAGGTGGGCGATCATGTCCTCGTCCAACAAGACGTTGCTAGGCTTCAAATCACAGTGAATAACGAGAAATGAACAACCGTGGTGGAGATATTCCAATGCACATGCCACATCTATCATTATACTCAACCTTTGCTTGATGTTTAAGAAGTAGTCATGCGAATACAGCCACTTATTGAGGCTCCCATTGGGCATGTACTCAAGTACCAAAGCCTTAAATTCAAGGCTGGAACACGTAGTGATGACTTTGGTGAGATTCCTATGGCGAAGGTTGCGCAAAACCTGGCATTCTGTATCAAAACTCTTAAATGCTGCTTGCAATTGAAGATTGAACACTTTAACTGCAATAGTAGTCCCATCTCCGAGGATTCCTTTGTAAACAGAGCCGAAACTCCCATAACCAATCAAATTACTCTCGTTGAATGAATCAGTTGCTTGGAGCAATTCATAGTATGAAATTCTTCCTCTTGTGGAGACGAAGAAGGATGAATCAACTGCTTGTTTTCTTTTACTTCTTATATACCTCATCCATACAAGCGCAAAGGCAATGCAGACAAATACTAGTGTAATTATGGCTGTTAGAATTAGAACAAGTAGTTTTTTCCTCATGGATCTATGCTTTGAAGTACTAGTGTGGCATGGTGGAACACGAAATCTTGGAGAACCACACAATGCTTCATTGAACATGAAAGATAGATCAGAGAGGTTCTAGAAAGGACCGTCCGAGGGGATTTCACCAACCAATCTGTTGAATGAAACATTGAAATACTTGAGATTTTGAAGCTTCTCCAAAGACGTGGGAATTAATCCTGAAACATTGTTACGTGATAGGTCTAGAAATTCCAAAGCCGACATGCTGCTCATTGAGCTGGGTATCGATCCTTGCAACTTGTTGTCTCTCAAAGAAAGGTGTATTAGATTCTGCAAGCCATCAATTTCACCGGGAATTCCATTCGAGAGTGTGTTCATTGATATATCCATATATATCGCAGCCTTTAGGTTTCCGATTTCCAGAGGTAAAGAACCACCCAAGTTGTTTGAGGATAAGTCTAGCTTCAAGAGATTTTCGAGGTTCCCTAAGCTTGCTGGTATGTTCGAATGCAATTTGTTGGAACCGAGGAATATCTCCTGAAGGGAAGTTATGTTACCTAAACAATTAGGAAGAGATCCCGAAAGTTGATTTTTAGCCAAGTGTAAATAGCCCAATTTCTGCAATATACAGAGATCATCTCCGATAAATCCAGAAAGTTTGTTGCCACTCAACTTAAAGCTCTGAAGGAATCTCAAGTTGCTAACTGTTGTGGGAATTGATCCAATAAAACTGTTTCTAGAAAGATCGAGGTCTATTAAGCTGCTTAAGTTCCCAATTCCTTTTGGAATTTCTCCTTTAAGTTTGCAACCAACAGCAATAAAATGTACTAGAGAAGTACTTGAAAGATTTCCTACGGAGACAGGAAGCACTCCATTTAGAGGGTTCGAAGATAGATCAATAAACTCTAAATCTCTACACTTTGACAGGGAAGTGAAGAAGCTTAATGTAGTGTCGCTCATTAAATAGTTTCGGCCTAAGATTAGGAACTTTAGACGAGTCAAATATCCAATAGAGATAGGAATCAAACCGGTGAGTCTGTTTCCATCAAGGTCTAGATAAATGAGTTTGGAACAATTGTAGAGAGAATGAGGTATAGTCCCAAAAAGATTTAAGAGACCGAGATAAAGAGCTTCGATGTTGGGTAACGTAGAACCTATGTTTAAGGGGAGGGTTCCTGTCAGATTGTTTCCTACAAGCGCAATCACTTGTATCCCTGATATGTTGAAGATCTCCGTTGGAAGTGAACCCGTAAACTTGTTGAAACCCACAGCAATTACAACCAACTGAATGAGATTGCTTAACTCTTCCGGTATTTCACCTGTAATGATTAAGAAAAAGCTAGTAATGATTTTACTTTGTCTGTTCACTCATATCAAGCTAGCTGCACCGACATAAATTTCTATGTACGTACCTGTCAGCATATTGTACGCGAGAGTTAGAGTATGCAATTTGGTTGAGTTGCCAATCTCTCATGGCAAGGTTCCAATGAGATTGTTGTCATCCAATGCCAAAAACTGCAAAGAGGAAATATTGAATATGGAGATTGGGATACGCCCGGTAATCTGGTTTGCCATTAGATCTATATCCACCAAATTATGAAGAATCCCGATATCTTGTGGAATCGTCCCTGCAAAAGCAGAAATTTTTCAGGAAGTCGTTAGTTAGAAGGAGAAAAAAAGAAGAAGCTAGTATTCAAATGCCAAACCTTTGAAATGGTTATTTCCTAGACGAAGCATCTGCAAATTACTTAAACGTCCAATTTCATTGTGTATTGGTCCATCAAGGTCGTTATGAGATAAAGACAACTCTTGAAGTTTCGAACAGTTTGGCAAGCTTAGAGGCATATAACCACGTAGCTCGTTGTAAATTAGATAAAGTCCATTCAGCATTGGAAGATAATCACACATATTTGCAGGAAGATTTCCTGATAAGATATTATTTGAAAATGCAATGACTTCAATTCCGGAAATGTTGAAGATCGAGAATGGTATGGAACCAGTTAGTCGATTAAATTGTATCGACAAAGATTTCAGGTTTTGAAGTTTTCCAATCGCTTCGGGGATATTTCCTTGAAGGAAATTGAGAGAAAGATCTAAAAGAGACAACGTTGAGGCATTTGAGAGCGACGGAGGGATAGAACCTATAAGCCTGTTTCTGTACAAGCTTAAATACCTTAGATTTTCAAGCTTTCCAATCTCATTTGGGATCTGACCCTCCAAGGAATTGTACGTCAAGTCCAAAGTTTGAAGCGCGGAAATGTTACAAACTAAAGAGGGGATGGAACCACTGAAACTATTATTCCGTAGACTCAGAACTTGAAGTCGGTGTAAGATCCCGAACCATGAAGGAACCTTCCCACTGAAGTTGTTAAAACTAAGTCCAACAAACCTTAACCGACGCAAGCTTGCCATTTCTCGAGGAAAATTTCCATAGAAATTGTTTTTACTCAAGTCAAGAGAAACAAGAAACGTGAGATTTCCCAAATCAGGAGGAATTCTGCCTGTAAGAGCCATGTTGGATATATTCAACGATATTACTCGCTGGTGGCGAGAACCACAAGTGACTCCAAACCAATGGCAAACAGAAACAGCGGTAGACCAATTTTTATCCAACAAGTGAAAGGGGTCTGAAACTATTTCGGATTTAAAGGAGAGAAGAGCAGATTGATCAGTGGTAATGTTGGTTTGAGTCATGGCTAAACTAGGCACGACCACGTGAAGCAACATGAGTGATATTAACTGAAAAATACTGAAGTTTTTTTCCATTATATCAGAACTTCAGAAATTAGAATGAACTAGGTGTGGCTAGTTACAATGAGGCTCAGAGACTTTATACAGTGATCAATTGATCTCCATTTTGGTCTCATTTGACAGTTTCAAAATCTTTATTTGAAAGTTATAGCCTTGCTGTATGTGTACCTTTTAGTCAAAAATATAAAGACAACAAAGAGAATTAGGTAATTTTAATTCTCCTTATCCTCTCCATATTTGACAACTACAACAATCACTTTCCTTTGAAGTAGCTAGTTAAACAGATATTTTTCATAAATACCTTATTTTCCATGGCATTGCGACGGAGACATTATCCTAATAATTCATAAAAAGATCCAAAGACGTATCAATCAAACAAGTCTTGTCTTTTTGAAAGACTTGTTCACATCCAAGTCTTCATTGGCCTTTTCAGCCTCTAAATTTAGTTTCATAACTAATTGATACTGTGAAAGATACACTGTATTTTGTAGTTAATAACTTGTATATGGTTGAAGATGTGATTATGTAACTTCGCCAAATTATCATATAAAATGTCTCTTTTGTCGTAATACGTAGTCATTAGGAGATTTTATATGATAGTTAGGTAAATTTGGATCAGTAATTCTTAGTCATTAGAAGTTTAGGTACCAGTAACTAACCAATGATGTAGCTAGTGTGCTAGACGCTTTCTTGAAATTTAGAATCCATACAGTTTAAATCTCAAAAGTACTATAGCCTATTTGAAGTTAAATATTGTTGCAAACAGTTGGTTGTTACACACAAGAAGATTTGGAACAAAAGTTTCTAACAAGTATTTGCTCAACATGCAAGTAGTAGAATTTGGACCTTCTTTAACCTCGCTACAACGTCTTTCATGTCAATCCTTTCTTTAGGAGATTTAGCACAGCAATCTATACCTTCATTAATCACCTGCAATCTACAAAGCATAGGATCAAATAGGTCACAGTAATTCTCTTGAGTGATTTTATCTGTCAAAGCGACAATCAATCTTCGTCCATTTCTTAGGAGAAAGAGGCCGGCCTAGGTACTTAATGGGGTCAGATTTGCCACCACAAGAGACAAGGGGGTCTTAACATGAACAAGCGGTATGGGAAATCAACATGAACAAGGAGGCATTTATGGGTAAAATGGATTCGCGGTATCTATATATAGGAGGACCTCAATAATTGGGATCATAAAGCTCCTATAGACTGCAGTTGGCATTGGTGGAGACTCAATGCAATCACAGCTCTCATGCAGGGTTGGTATTCTCAGAGCTATTTTATGACATTGTTGATTGATTGAGATGTAATAAAAAGTGGCTAAAAGTATAAACTGATTAACAAATGGCTCGATTGATGTCGCCTCGGCCTTAATAGTTTTTTCATCATCACTTTCAAAATTTGATTCGGGCTCAACTTCCATAATGGGCTCAGGTTCGAAAGGAACCCATTGAGCTCAATTCGACAACGAACATAAGAGCATCACCAATAGTAACAACCTGTCCCAACTCTGAATCATTACTGAGTAAAGTAATGATTAGAGTTGGGACATGTTGTGGCAACTAATGATGGGCTTACGTCGTCGAATTGGGCTGAATGGACTCCTATTGAAGCTAAGCCCATTAGCTCAGTTGAGCCCGAATAGAATTTTTTCAAAGAGATGATGAAGAAACTTTTAAAGCTCAGGTGACATCAACTGAGCAATTTGAGAATCAGACTATTAAACAGGTATGGAATTTTCAATCTATTATAATAAACTAATGACTTGGTGTAGACATCTATGGCCCTTCCTAAGCATAAGTTCATGGTTTGGCCGGCGACGCAAGGGAGGTTGTTAACACATATACTGTTGTCTATGCAATTCGATGCTCGAGTCCTAGAGACTAATGCACACCTGTTTGTGGACTATACATGGACTAAGGAAGTCTGATAGATGATACATATACTGTTGTCTATGCAATGTGATGCTCGAGTCCCAGAGACTAATGCACACCTGTTTGTGGATAGAACATGAACCGAGTCCTAGAGACTAATGCACACCGGTTTGTGGACAGTACATAAACCAAGGAAGTCTGGAAGATGATACATATACTGTTATCTATGCGATGTGATGCTCGAGTCCTAGAGATTAATGCACACCTGTTTGTGGACTGTACATGGACTAAGGAAGTCTGACAGATGATACATAAATTATTGTCTATGCGATGTGATGCTTGATTCCTAGAGATTAATGCACACCTGTTTGTGGACTGTACATGGACTAAGAAAGTCTGACAGATGATACATATACTGTTGTCTATGCAATGTGATGCTCGAGTCCTAGAGATTAATGCACACCTGTTTGTGGACTGTACATGGACTATGGAAGTCTGACAGATGATACATATACTGTTGTCTATGCGATGTGATGCCCGAGTCCTAAAGATTAATGAACACCTATTTGTGGACAGTACATGGACTATGGAAGTCTGACAGATGATACATATACTGTTGTCTATGCGATGTGATGCTCGAGAACTAGAGATTAATGCACACCTGTTTGTAGACTGTACATGGACTAAGGAATTCTGACAGATGATACATATACTGTTGTCTATGCGATGTGACGCTCGAGTCATAGAGATTAATGCACACCTTTTTGTGGACTGTACATGGACTAAGAAAGTCTGACAGATGATACATATACTTTTGTCTATGCAATGTGATGCTCGAGTCCAAGATATTAATGCACACCTGTTTGTGGATAGTACATGAACCAAGGAAGTCTGGCAAATGATACACATACTATTGTCTATGCAATGTGATGCTCGAGTCCTAGAGATTAATGCACACCTATTTGTGGACTGTACATGGACTAAAGAAGTCTGACAGAAGATACAAATACTGTTTTCTATGTGAGGTGAAGCTCGAGTCCTAGAGATTAATGGACACCTATTTGTGGATAGTACATAAACCAAGGAAGTCTGGCAGATGAAACATACACTGTTGTCTATGCGATGTGATGCTCGATTCCTAGAGATTAGTGAACACCTATTTTTGGACTGTACATGGACTAAGGAAGTATGACAGATGAAACATATACTGTTGTCTATGCGATGTGATGCTCGAGTCCTAGATATTAATGCAGACCTATTTAAGGAAAGTACATAAACCAAGGAAGTCTGACAGATCATACATATACAGTTATCTATGCGATGTGATGCTCAAATCCTAGAGATTAATGCACACCTATTTGTGGACTGTACATGGACTAAGGAAGTCTGACAGATGATACATATATTGTTGTCGATGCGATGTGATGCTCGAGTCCTAGAGAATAATGCACACCTGTTTGTGGACTGTAAATGGACTAAGGAAGTCTGACAGATGATACATATACTGTTGTCTATGCGATGTAATGCTAGTGTCCTAGAGATTAATGCACACCTGTTTGTGGACTGTACATGGACTAAGAAAGTATGACAGATGATACATATACTGTTGTCTATGTGATGTGATGCTCGAGTCCTATAGGTTAATGCACACATGTTTATGGACTGTACATGGACTAAGGAAGTCTGACAATTGATACTTTTACTGTTGTCTATGGTATATGATGGTCGATTCCTATAGATTAATGCATACCTGTTTGAGGAATGTACATAGACTAAGGAAGTCTGACAAATGATGCATATACTGTTGTCTATGCGATGTGATGCTCGAGTCCTAGAGATTAACGCACACCTGTTTAAGGACTGTACATGGACTAAGGAAGTCTGACAGATGATACATATACTATTGTCTATGTGATGCGATGCTCGAGTCAAAGAGACTAATGCACACCTGTTTGTGGACTATACATGGACTAAGGAAGTCTAACAGATAATACATATACTATTGTCTATGTGATGTGATGCTCGAGTCCTAGAGATTAATGCATACCTATTTGTGTACAGTACATGAACCAAGGAAGTTTGGCAGATGTTACATATACTGTTGTCTATGTGATGTGATGTTCGAGTCCTAGAGATTAATGCACACCTATTTGTAGACTGTACATGGATTAAGGAAGTCTGACAGATAATGCATATACTGCTGTCTATGCGATGTGATGCTCGAGTCCTAGAGATTAATGCACACCTATTTTTGGACTATACATGGACTAAGAAAGTCTGACAGATGATACATATACTGTTGTCTATGCGATAGGATGCTCGAGTCCTAGAGATTTATGCACACCTGTTTGGGGACTGTACATCGACTAAGGAAGTTTGACAGATGATACATATACTTTATCTATGCGATGTGATGCTCTAGTCTTAGAGATTAATGCACACCTATTTGTGGACTGTACATGGACAAAGGAAGTCTAACAGATAATACATATACTGTTGTCTATGCGATGTGATGCTTGAGTCCTAGAGATTAATGCAGACCTGTTTGTGGACTGTACATGGACTAAGGAAGTCTGACAGATGATACATATACTGTTGTCTATTCGATGTGATGCTCGAGTACTAGAGATTAATGCACACCTATTTATGGACTGTACATGAACCAAGGAAGTCTAGCAAATGATACACATACTGTTGTCTATGTGATGTGATGCTCGAGTCCTAGAGATTAATGCACACCTGTTTGTGGACTGTACATGGACTAAAGAAGTCTGACAGATGATACATATACTGTTGTCTATGCGATGTGATGCTCGAGTCCTAGAGATTAATGCACACCTATTTTTGGACAGTATATAAACCAAGAAAGTCTAGTAGATGATACATATACTGTTGTCTATGCGATGTGTTGCTCGAGTCCTACAGATTAATGCACACCTGTTTGTGGATAGTACATGGACTAAGAAAGTCTGATAGATGATACATATACTGTTGTCAATACGATGAGATGCTCAAGTCCTAGATATTAATGCACACCTATTTGTGGATAGTACATAAACCAAGGAATTTTGAAAGATTATACATATAATGTTGTTTGTGCGATGTGATGCTCGAGTCCTATAGATTAAAGCACATCTGTTTGTGGACTGCACATCGAATAAGAAAGTTTGATAGATGGTACATATATTATTGCCTATGCGATGTGATGCTCGAGTCCTAGAGATTAATGCAGACCTGTTTGTGGACTGTACATGGACTAAAGAAGTCTGACAGATGATACATACACTGTTGTCTGTGCGATGTGATGCTCGAGTCCAGGAGATTAATGCACACCTGTTTCTGGACAGTATATAAACCAAGAAAGTCTGGTAGATGATACATATACTATTGTCTATGCGATGTGATGCTGGAGTCCTAGAGATTAATGCACACCTGTTTGTGGACAGTACATGGACTAAGGAAGTCTGATAGATGATACATATACTGTTGTCTATACGATGTGATGCTCGAGTCCAAGATATTAATGCACACCTATTTGTGGATAGTACATAAACCAAGGAAGTTTGAAAGATTATACATATAATATTGTCTTTGCGATGTGATGCTCGAGTCCTATAGATTAAAGCACACCTGTTTGTGGACTGTACATGGAATAAGAAAGTTTGACAGATGGTACATATATTATTGCCTATGCGATGTGATGCTCGAGTCCTAGAGATTAATGCACACCTGTTTGTGGACTGTACATGGACTAAAGAAGTCTGACAGATGATACATACACTGTTGTCTATTCGATGTGATGCTAGAGTCCTACAAATTAATTCACACCTGTTTCTGGACAGTATATAAACCAAGAAAGTCTGGTAGATTGTCACGACCTGAGCCTAGGCCCTAGCCGTGACGAGCATCCCGAACCATGAAGGCCCGGAACACCTATTCTCTATCTGGTTATCATGCACAACATTTATAATCATAATAAAATGCGGAATTTAAACTGAGTACGGAAAACATGGCCAAGTCCTGCAATATTTCTGAATAATACTATCTGACATCAGTCTGCGAAATCTCTACTAAGAACACCAACGTCTGTCTGAAAAGAAACTGGGACAAGGCCCCCAGTAAACCAAAAAAACATAATAAATAAGATAATGTTTGACATAATTAGGCCTTCCGAATGATAGAAGGTTCACCACTGTGAGATCAAGTCTGCAAATCCGAGAATGTTTACTGAGTAGCTGGACCCCTAGACTGTGCCTCAGAACCTGGAAGGAGGGGGGGGGGGTCAGCACAAAAGTACTGGCACGCGAAGCAATCCAAAAATAGTATAATGGAACATACATATATATATATATATATATATATATATATATATATATTAAGTGAAAGCAATTTTTCATCAAGACATCATGTATAAAACTGTTTCTGAAAAATACATGGGCACTTTCTGAAAACATGCAACCTGTCTGTTCATTTCAAATCATGATCTGTGTTTTACTTCTGAGTTAGGTGGTATTCCCCTACAAGTCTATATTCCACGGGCTGTATGGAATCCGCCATTGACTCGGCGGGGAAGCCCCCAACCCAAGTGTGCCGCAAGGGTTGGAGTCTCTGAGTCTGATACGCCACAGGACATTTAAGTCAACGCATAATAATATACCCGGGTCGACAAACCACGGTTTTAGGCAAAGATTTGTCTGAACTCACGCCTTCTTCAGGGAACCACCTAAGCTCTCTTTATGCCCTATTTTAGCCTTTTCTGAACATGCATAATTCTGAAGTTCTAAAATGCAAATCTGATAAAGTCTGTTAGTCTGAGTCTGATATGACATTTGTCTAAGTTGGTATCGTCATACCAAGACCTTGCAAGTCATGATTTTTCTGAGCCATAAGGTACTAAGCAAAAGCTTTCATTCAAAACATAGTTTAGACCACCCAAAACATGCAACTGATGTAAAGGATTTCATATTCCGAACTTAAAGTTCAATTCATGCAGAAATTTCATCAAACATATGGTGGTCATGTGCATTTTAGCAAAACCATACATTCTTTCATTACATGCATATTCAACATTCACAACCCTCTCTTTCGTGTTCAAGAATCGTATTCCAAACATAGCAAAAGTCAAAGCACTTCATATCATAATTTCTTTTCTTCAAGATGTCTTTCAAAACAATTTATATTACGTGAATCATGGAAAAATTTACATTAAGAGAGGGGTTCCATGAAAATCATACTTTAAATTCATATATTTCAGGACAAACACATATATACATATACATATATTTTCAAACCACTTTGGGAGAAAGCCAAAAGGCCAAAACAATATCATTAAAGCTTCTAAAACATGAGTATGCACATGAATTCGAAAACCCAATACTTAAAACATGATTTCTATTCCCATGAGATTTTAGGGAAAACCCCGCATACCTTGTTCTCCAAGGATAATAGATGTTTCTTGAAGCTTGCGGATTGGTGACTCCGAATATGTAATTATCTTTGAAAACTTACGGTCGAATCTTGAACTATTTGGGTTTTTATTTTGAAACCCTAAGGAGAATTCTTGAGCAATTGTGAGGAAAGCATGTGTATTATGGTGTTTGAGGGATTAAATCCCGTGTTGGTGGTATATATAGGGGTGGAGGATGACCAAAATACCCCTAAGGAACAATTAAGGTCAAATCTGTCCCTCAGTTGACAGTTTGATAGGCTGGAGTAAATCGATTATAACCTTTTACTCATATATTAAAATTGGATGAAACCAACTGCATCTGAAAGAGGACTCAAAGATCTTTCGTTTGATATATTATAGCTCACACAGTTCATTATATACAGGGAGTTATGATCATTTGAAGTTGACCCTGAAATGCTAAAAAAACTGGGCAATAGGCCATGCGTTTTGCTACTGTTTTGAAATCCAAACGCAGCCTTATGCATTCCGAAAAATTCCAAAACTTATCCGAGATGTACTATGAGATTTCCCGATCGTAAAGCAACTTGAAAATCTAAAAATAAAGGTCGGGAAGGTCGAGAAGTTGTATCCCGAAGGTTGCCAGCTAAGAATGAGTCTAAGTCATTTCAACACTTAGAAAAATTTTAAAACTTAAGTCTAAAGCTCAGAAATTACAGTCTAATACATGCATGATTTTTACGGGGCGTTACATTATCTCCCCCTTGGGATCATTCGTCCTCGAATGATGGATAGGAATTTGTTGAAGCCTTAAAGGTATGGAATAACGCAGGCACGACATGTCTTCTAATAAAGAATACACTGATCTGAACCATGACCATATGGATGGAACTACTGATATTCTGAATTCTTATATCGGACATGCATATCTGATGCATGGAATACACGACTGGAGCTACTCATAAGCTGAGTTCTCATAATGCAAACCTAATGTATGGATTTGTTATTGAGTTGATCTCATGAACGCAGAATTGAATACACAGATAAGCTGAACATTTTCTATTGAACATGCATTTCTAATGTAGGCATATCTGACTGAACTGACACAAGAACGTATGACTGAATACGCAATAACAATTGATGCGAAGCTTGTAATAAGAATCTATACATGCATCCGAATGGGGTATCTCCCCCTTGGGATCCTATATCCCTCTATGAATGTTCAATTCACTAAGATACTCGAAAAAAGGAGGCAATGCACACGGCACCTACGATTTGATTCATAACTGAACCTCTGGAATTTGAATCTAATCCATGACGCATGAACTGAGCTATACTCGCAATTACTAGTATACTCTATCTTGGAATAGTATCATGTCTGAGATTTCGGGTAGCATGAATAAATGAAGAGACAAGAAAACAAGTCATGCGAATCTGACTGCTAAACTGACTTACTGGCTATATAGACTGAATTATGCTGGACCCTCATACTTAACTGGAGTATCTCTTCAACGCTCTCTCTAAAGAAGTTCTAGCCACAAATCTTAGGTATGGATTACACAAGACATCCCACTGAGGAAATCACAACATTGACACTGCTCTGCAGTCTGGAATATAGACATATAACTCCTAAATTAGGATAGAATTACCAGACCTTTGGCAATAAAACTTCTTACTTTCAAGCTTAGTACACTTCTCGAATATCCCTTAACTATACTATTTCCTATAAGTAGCATATTCATTCAATTCAGCTTAAAATCCTCATATGAGCATTGACAAATTTTTCTACTAATGTCTAAAATAGCTTAATCATTACACCGCGATCAAGCCTAACTCTAAGTCACAAAAATACAACATGCTACACTACGCTATTATTCTAAACCATATGACGCCACCTTTTATATCTCTTTTAAAGATCGCATCCTAAGCATAACATGTCTTACCACTTCAATGACTACTCTGAACTCTTAATATGAAGTCGCTAATGCATATTGCGACCTCCCACTATAATCCCAAAACATCATTCAAGCCTATTTTATAACCACATGTTTACTTCAAGGCAATCACCCATAAATACATACTTCCCATAGTTTCTAAACTATTATCAATATAACTCCCACGCGCTATCCTAAAAACATACACACACAAACTTTTCCACTAAACATCACATGTATCAAAGATTGGCCCCAAATCTCACTTCATACTTATGGCCTTATCTAAACAAACGTACTATGATCTTCCATCAACAAGAACATTTACATCATCACTACTAGAATCTGAGAGCCTTACTTGATCATTCGTTCTGTCATCTCCCCCTTAGCTTCAAGTCATCATCTAGAGTTTGGGAGATCCTTTACCAGATTCTAAAAGAACTACACTTACTACACTCTAGGGTCTTAAAAAAAATAACAATACATGCATATCATAGAACTTAGCCCGAATGACTACCTTCCGGGATACACTCTATCTTTCTCTAGCCACCGATAGTCATAGTATAATGCTTGCACACTTATTCTATCGGTTCAACCTTCAAAAGTCAAGCTTAGATGCTAACACTTAACATGGATATCACCAAGCCTTTGATGAACCGTATCTCTTTCAATAGAGCATACCACTATTGCGACTCCAAATTTATATCCCTCTACTATGAGAATCAAGATCACCGCAAAAGGCCCAACACTATCAATCAAAACACCTTAACATGGCTATTTAGATCACCATGTACCATCTAACTAGTCTTTCTCCACTTAACAATTCAATGGTACCACTAGCCACGCACAACAAGTAATAGCCTTAGAAAAATACCGCAACCTCATGTCACCTTAGGCATACTTCTACATCATACATGCAATATCATACACCACTACGAATCAAATAAACTTACTCTATTGCAGGCACCGTTTAAGTCTATTAGATCACTTCTATACAACTAGAATTCATTAACCAAGAAATCTTCACATCCACCTTCATGGACATCAACTGTTCAAACTTAATATCTAGTGCTATGCATGATTTACAACCCAACCTTACACGAAATTTTCACTTGGAAACTATGAAATAAACATCACGAAACACTAGTGCACTAGAACTTCATAACCACAATAATCGATCATGACCTAACGGTTTTCCTTATCATAATCCATTAGCATGTACTATTTCAACACATCAAGCCTACTAATTTAATCCCACAAAACATGCATCATCAAAATCGTGCCACTATTTACCACCACACCATTTAAATTCAAGCCTATAGTTTAGTATCAATCATTCACCACCAATGAAGAATGCAACATAATATAAATATACTAATCCATAAAATTGGGATATTCTACCCAAATATCTCAAAAATCTACTACATACCTTCTCACAAGTAGCACTAGTTTACAACTACCAATGGAAAGAGGGTCAAGGGGGTTAAAGCCTCATAATAGACATGGTCAACCTTATCCTTATATTATTACCCCATACAATCTTTTCTACTTATACGGATTTCTCACCACATACATTTAGACTACCTTCAATTTCCACTACAACCATGAGTCTATAATTATAACTTAATGGCTAATACAACCATTTTTCACACATCAAGCAACCGACAAATCACCCTGAGTAACAACTCCTTCTCTACCTTCTAATAATCACACACAAAGACGTATCAATTCATTACCAACTCAATCTCATGCAAATAAATTCAGTTATACATATATTAAACCAACACAAAATCAACAAGTTGGACGACAAGTTGCTAGTGAATCGAAATAGGCCTCACACGGCTTCACTAGACTTTGATTTTTATTTTATTTTATTTTTTTTCAAAAAGACCATGATAACAAGATTACATATTACAAGAGATTGAAAATTGACACATAATATTTAATGGTCTAAGAATATACATCTTATTCTGTATAAATAAAAATCTGCGTAAAACACTTCCCCCGTGGACTACCATACCATCCACACGTGCTACTAGCTACCACATTAGTTTATCACTATAAAGGGGTAAATCACCCTCACTCTCACTTCTAACTTTGTGACTTTACACCACCAACTTCTTGGTCTAATTTCATTACCAATAGGTCATGAAAACAAAACTTTGACTCATACTACTATTTGGGTGGAAATACAGTTCCAACTTTCTACTACACATCATCCCCTCTTAAGCAAGACATTTGTAACATAAATTTGAAGGGGACTAAACGCAATTAATACCTCAATCTGAAAAGCACGATTCCATCAGGATCAATGTTTACATCGGAATCAATACACATTGAAGCGCTAACGGATTCTTAGTCCTTGCACAAATTTTAACTCTTATATGGTTCAATCAGAAGTACCATACCCTTTAGATTCTAAACTTCTGTACTTGAATCACCTTAATAATGAGACATATCTGAGGACATTAGAGTAAGGAAAGAATGTGGGATGACTTTTTACCTTCGTATGGGCGACACCATAGCACGAATTAGAGTATGAAAGAGGAACATTCTGACTCTATTGCACGAACTAGAACATGAAGAAAAAGAGACATTCCTAAACGCCTAGTAGTCTCCTGCTTGTAAGTGTGGCGCGCTACACACCCATAAACAAGACGCTACCCGACGCGATTTCGCAGACACCCTGGGACCATGAACCGTGCTCTGATACCAAGTTTGTCACGACCCGAGCCTAGGCCCTAGCCGTGACGAGCATCCCGAACCATGAAGGCCCAGAACACCCATTCTCTATCTGGTTATCATGCACAACATTTATAATCATAATAAAATACGGAATTTAAACTGAGTACGGAAAACATGGTCAAGTCCTGCAATATTTCTGAATAATACTATCTGACATCAGTCTGCGAAATCTCTACTAAGAACACCAACGTCTGTAAACCAAAAAAATATAATAAATAAGATAATGTTTGACATAATTAGGCCTTCTGAATGATAGAAGGCTCACCACTGTAAGATCAAGTCTGCAAATCCGAGAATGTTTACTGAGTAGCTAGACCCCTAGACTCTGCCTCAGAACCTGGAAGGAGGGGGGGGGGGGGGGGTCAGCACAAAAGTACTGGCACGCGAAGCAATCCAAAAATAGTATAATGGAACATACATATATATATATATATATATATATATATATATATATTAAGTGAAAGCAATTTTTCATCAAGACATCATGTATAAAACTGTTTCTGAAAAATACATGGGCACTTTCTGAAAACATGCAACCTGTCTGTTCATTTCAAATCATGATCTGTGTTTTACTTCTGAGTTAGGTGGTATCCCCCTACAAGTCTGATATTCCACGGGCTGTATGGAATCCGCCATTGACTCGGCGGGAAGGCCCCCAGCCCAAGTGTGCCGCAAGGGTTGGAGTCTCTGAGTCTGATACGCCACAGGACATTTAAGTCAACGCATAATAATATACCCGGGTTGGCAAACCACGGTTTTAGGCAAAGAGTTGTCTGAACTCACGCCTTCTTCAGGGAACCACCTAAGCTCTCTTTATGCCCTATTTTAGCCTTTTCTGAACATGCATAATTCTGAAGTTCTAAAACGCAAATCTGATAAAGTCTGATTTGTTTGTTAGTCTGAGTCTGATATGGCATTTGTCTAAGTTGGTATCGTCATACCAAGACCTTGCAAGTCATGATTTTTCTGAGCCATAAGGTACTAAGCAAAAGCTTTCATTCAAAACATAGTTTAGACCACCCAAAACATGCAACTGATGTAAAGGATTTCATATTCCGAACTTAAAGTTCAATTCATGCAGAAATTTCATCAAACATATGGTGGTCATGTGCATTTTGGCAAAACCATGCATTCTTTCATTACATGCATATTCAACATTCACAACCCTCTCTTTCATGTTCAAGAATCGTATTCCAAACATAGCAAAAGTCAAAGCACTTCATATCATAATTTCTTTTCTTCATGGAAAAATTTACATTAAGAGAGGGGTTCCATGAAAATCATGCTTTAAATTCATATATTTCAGGACAAACACATATATACATATACATATATTTTCAAACCACTTTGGGAGAAAGCCAAAAGGCCAAAACAATATCATTAAAGCTTCTAAAACATGAGTATGCACATGAATTCGAAAACCCAATACTTAAATCATGATTTCTATTCCCATGAGATTTTAGGGAAAACCCCGCGTACCTTGTTCTCCAAGGATAATAGATGTTTCTTGAAGCTTGCGGATTGGTGACTCCAAATATGTAATTATCTTTGAAAACTTACGGTCGAATCTTGAACTATTTGGGTTTTTATTTTGAAACCCTAAAGAGAATTCTTGAGCAATTGTGAGGAAAGCATGTGTATTATGGTGTTTGAGGGATTAAATCCCGTGTTGGTGGTATATATAGGGGTGGAGGGTGACCAAAATACCCCTAAGGAACAATTAAGGTCAAATCTGTCCCTCAATTGACAGTTTGATAGGCTGGAGTAAATCGATTATAACCTTTTACTCATATATTAAAATTGGATGAAACCAACTGCATCTGAAAGAGGACTCAAATATCTTTCGTTTGATATATTATAGCTCACACAGTTCATTATATACAGGGAGTTATGATCATTTGAAGTTGACCCTGAAATGCTGAAAAAACTGGGCAATAGGCTATGCGGTTTGCTACTGTTTTGAAATCCAAACGCAGCCTTATGCATTCCGAAAAAATTCCAAAACTTATCCGAGATATACTATGAGATTGCCCGATCGTAACGCAACTTGAAAATCTAAAAATGAAGGTCGGGAAGGTCGAGAAGTTGTATCCCGAAGGTTGCCAGCTAAGAATGAGTCTAAGTCATTACAACACTTAGAAAAATTTTAAAACTTAAGTCTAAAGCTCAGAAATTACAGTCTAATACATGCATGATTTTTACGGGGAGTTACATAGATGATACATATACTGTTGTCTATGCGATGTGATGCTCGAGTCCTATAGATTAAAGCACACCTGTTTGTGGACTGTACATGGAATAAGAAAGTTTGACAGATGGTACATATATTATTGCCTATGCGAACTAATGCTTGAGTCCTAGAAAATAATGCACACCTGTTTGTGGACTGTACATGGACTAAGGACGTCTGACAGATGATACATATACTGTTGTCTATTCGATATGATGCTCGAGTCCTACAGATTAATGCACACCTGTTTGTGGACTGTACATGAACCAAGGAAGTCTGGCAAATGATACACATGCTGTTGTCTATGCGATGTGATGCTCGAGTCCTAGAGATTAATGCACACCTATTTGTGAACTTTACATGGACTAAATAGTCTGACAGATGATACATATACTGTTTTCTATGAGATGTGATGCTCGAGTCCTGGAGATTAATGTACACCTATTTCTGAACAGTATATAAACCAAGAAAGTCTGGCAGATGATATATATACTATTGTCTATGCGATGTGATGCTCGAGTTCTAGAGATTAATGCACACCTGTTTGGGGACTGTATATGGACTAAGGAAGTCTGATAGATGATACATACACTGTTGTCTATGCGCTGTGATGCTCGAGTCTTAGAGATTATTGCACACCTGTTTGTGGACTGTACATGGACTAAGAAAGTCTGACAGATGATTCATATACTGTTGTCTATGCGATGTGATACTTGAGTCCTAGAGATTAATGCATACCTGTTTGTGGACTGTACATGGACTAAGGAAGTCTGACAGATTATACGTATACTGTTGTCTGTTCGATGTGATGCTCGAGTCTTAGAGATTAATGCACACCTGTTTGTGGACTGTACATGAACCAAGGAAGTCTGGCAAAGGATACACATACTGTTGTCTATGCTATGTGATGCTCGAGTCCTAGAAATTAATACACACCTATTTGTGGACTATACATGGACTAAAGAAGTCTGACAGATGATACATATACTGTTGTCTATGCGATGTGATGTTCGATTCCTATCGAATAAACACCTGTTTGTTTACTGTACATGGATTAAGGAAGTCTGACGGATGATACACATACTGTTGTGTATGTGAAGTGATGCTCTAGTCCTAGAGATTAATGCACACCTGTTTGTGTAATGTACATGGACTAAGGAAGTCTGACACATGCTGCATATACTGTTGTCTACGTGATATGATGCTCGAGTCCTAGAGATTAATGCGCACCTATTTGTGGACTGTACATGGACTAAGAAAGTATGACAGATGATACATATATTGTTGTCTATGCGAAGTGATGCTCGAGTCGTAGAGATTAATGCACACCTATTTGTGTACTATACATAGACTAAGGAAGTCTGGCAGATGATACTTATGCTGTTGTCTATACGATGTGATGATCGAGTCCTAGAGATTAATACACACCTGTTTGTGGACTGTACATGGACTAAGAAAGTCTGACAGATGATACATATACCATTGTCTATGCGATATGATGCTCGAGTCCTAGAGATTAATGCACACCTATTTGTAGAATGTTCAGGGACTAAGAAAGTCTGACAAATGATGCATATACTGTTGTCTATGCGATGTGATGCTCGAGTCCTAGAGATTAATGCACACCTGTTTGTGGAATGTACATGGATTAAGGAAGTCCAGCAGATGATACACATACTGTTGTCTATGTGATGTGATGGTCGAGTCCTAGAGATTAATGCACACCTGTTTGTAGATTGTACATGGACTAAAGAAGTCTGACAGATGATACATATACTGTTGTGTATGCGATGTAATGCTCAATTCCTTGAGATTGATGCACACCTATTTGTGGACAGTACATAAACCAAGGAAGTCTGCCAGATGATACATATACTATTGTCTATGCGATGTGATGCTCGAGTCCTTGAGATTAATGCACACCTGTTTGTGGACTGTACATGGACTAAGAAAGTCTGACTAGCGATGCATATACTGTTGTCTATGCGATGTGATGCTCGACTCCTAGATATTAATGCACACCTATTTATGGACTGTACATAATCCAAGGAAGTCTGACATATGATTCATATACTGTTGTCTATACAATGTGATGCTCGAGTCCTAGAGATTAATGCACACCTATTTGTGGACTGTACTTGGACTAAAGAAGTCTGACAGATAATACATATATTGTTGTCTTTGCAATGTGATGCTCGAGTCCTAGAGAATAATGCACACCTATTTGGGGACTGTACATGGATTAAGGAAGTCTTACAGATGATATATATACTGTTGTCTATGCGATGTGATGCTCGAGTCTTAGAGATTAATGAACACCTATTTGTTGACTGTACATGGACAAAGGAAGTCTGACAGATAATACATATACTGTTGTCTATGCGATGTGATGCTTGAGTCCTAAAGATTAATGCAGACCTGTTTGTGGATTGTACATGGACTAAGGAAGTTTGACAGATAATACATATACTGTTGTCTATTCGATGTAATGCTCGAGTACTAGAGATTAATGCACACCTGTTTATGGACTGTAGATGAACCAAGGAAGTCTAGCAAATGATACACATACTGTTGTCTATGCGATGTGATGCTCGAGTCCTAGAGATGAATGCATACTTGTTTGTGGACTGTACATGGACTAAGGACGTCTGACAGATGATATATGTACTGTTGTCTATGCAATGTGATGCTCGAGTCCTAGAGATTAATGCGTACCTATTTGTGGACTGTACATGGACTAAGGAAGTCTGACAGTTGATACCTATACTGTTGTCTGTAACACCCTGCATTTCGGGCTAGAATAAAAACCATGACTTTGATGCGTTGATAATCCCAGAGTCTTAAATCCTAAGTCAATTTGGCATTTTTATGTAGTATGTGAATCTATTTGAGCATGAATTTTTACTATAGAGGTCCTTCAACTCAAGGACGAGTTGAAACTATTTTGATCTATTAAGTTTTAGTGTATGTTGTAATTTGTGTCTGATTTCATCGACCATAACTCTCTGTATATGTCGAATTAGAGAGCATTCTATGTGTCAAATGTTAGGTCTTCGAGTTACATTTCCAACGATACCAATTTTGCTAAAATCTGACACCCGATCAAGAAGTTATGGCCTTTCAAAGTAGTATGCGTCGCCTAACCAATCGCACATGGCCACTGGAAAGCATATGTGTTAGCATATGCGGTGCCTATGTAAATATAGGCGATATCATATGCGGCTCCTATGTAAATATAGGTGATATCATATGCGGTGCCTATGTTAATATAGGTGATATCATATGCGGCGCATATCTTATGGTTTCAAGTGACTTAAACACTCAATTTTGGGGCAAAATGGTCCTTTTCCCACCCTTATTCAGCCATAAACACGAAATTCAGTCCCCAATTCTCTAAAATACATCCACATACATCTAAAAAAAAAAATCTCAAAAACATTCCCAAGGGTTTCAAACTAAAAACCCAAATAAATCAAGTTTTAACCGTGGATTTTCAAAATTGATTAGAGATTCGAAATCTCTAATCCACAGGCTTCAAGAAGAACCCATTATTTTCCAAAATAGAGGTACGTGGGGTTTATCCTAAAAACTATATGGGCTTGAAATTTGATAAAAGCATGATTTAAGTTTTAATGCATGTATTTTATGGGGGTTTTGAAAACTATATTATAGATTATGTGCTTCAAAGGTTTGAATGCTATTATGCTTTGTTATTATGGTTTTTCCCCCTAAATTGATTTACAAGTATATGTTTATGTATGAAACTAAGATTTGATCTTTTTTTGAGAGCATGATTTATGGACTTCCTCTCTTGTATTAAATTAAAGATTTTGGCAGTATTGAAAAGAGAATTGAAATGCATGTTCTTGTGATTTGAAAACATTGTCTAAGAGTTATTGAGAGGGTATCTTGATACTACTATGTTTTGATTCAAAAAGATGAGTTAATTGCATGTGTTTATACAGAGATCCATGAAAATTTATCAATGGCTCAGAGATAGGACTTGCAAGTCAATGGTATGACAATACCATATGTAATTATGCCATAACAGAGTATGTTTTCAGAGTATGTGTTCAGAAGAAGTCTTCAGAGTATATTTTCAGAGAATGCATGTTTTCATGGAGTTTTAAAAAGGGGCTTAAAGAGTATTAGGTGGTTACCCGAATAAGGCGTGAGTTCAAGTAACTCTTAGCCTGAAATCATATTTTTTGATACGAGTAGATTATTATTGTACGCTGGCGACGGCCGTGTGGCATAGTAAAGTTAGAGACTCCGACCTTTGCGGCACACTTGGGTTGGGGGCTTGGCTGCCGAATCAATGGCAAATTCCATATGGCCCATGGAATTTTCAAGAATTGTAGGGTATACCACCTAGCGCAAAAAAGTATAAAGAGTGTTCCAGATTTTAGATGTTTTCCACAAAGTTTCTTAAAGATGCCCATGATATTTCCTACTATACGATCGTTTATGAACTGTTTTAAATTTCTGTCATATATGTTAATTATAAATGATTATTTTTGGATTAGTTCTGTGTACCAGTACTTTTGTGCTGACCCCCTCCCCCCTCCAACCTCTCAGGTTCTGAGGCTCAGTCTAGGGGTCTAGATAAGTAGTAGATAGTCAGACTTGCAGATCAGACTGTGCAGTGGTGAGCCTTCTTTTCTCCAGAAGGCCTGCAGATTGTTCAGAGTATTACTAGTAGTTATATTTTGGTCTACTGGGGCCTTATCCCAGTTTCTTTTCAGACAGCTGCTTATGTTCTTAGTAGAGATTTCGCAAATTGATGTCAGATATTTCTATTTCAGATTCGACCATGTTTCCGTATTAAATTTCAATTTCGCATTATCTTATGTTTTATGAATATTGTGCATGATTACCAGATAGAGAAAGGGTATTCCGGGCCTTCATGGTTCGGGATACTCGTCACGGCTAGGGCACCGGTTTGGGTCGTGACATTGTCTATACGATGTGATGCTAGAGTCCTAGAGATTAATGCACACTTGTTTGTGGACTGTACATGGACTAAGAAAGTCTGACAGATGATACATATACTGTTCTCTATGCGATGTGATGCTCGAGTCCTAGAGATTAATACACACCTGTTTGTGGACAGTACATGGACTAAGGAAGTCTGACAGATGATACATATACTGTTGTCTATGCGATGTGATGCTCGAGTCCTAGAGATTAATGCACACCTTTTGTGGACTGTAGATAGACTAAGAAAGTCTGACAGATGATACATATACTGTTGTCTATGCGATGTGATGCTCGAGTCCTAGAGATTAATGTATACCTATTTGTGGACAGTACATGAACCAAGGAAGTCTGGCAGGTGATACATATACTGTTGTCTATGCAATGGGATGCTCGAGTCCTAGAGATTAATGCACACCTATTTGTGGACTGTACATGGACTAAGGAAGTCTGACAGATGATACATATACTGTTGTCTATGCGATGTGATGCTCGAGTCCTAGAGATTAATGCACACCTATTTGTGGACTGTACATGGACTAAGGAAGTCTGACAGATAATGCATATACTGTTGTCTATGCGATGTGATGCTCGATTTCTAGAGATTAATGCACACTTGTTTGTGGACTGTACATGGACTAAGGAAGTCTGACAGATGATACATTTACTGTTGTCTATGTGATTTGATGCTCGAGTCCTAGAGATTAATGCACACCTATTTGTGGACTGTACATGGACTAAGGAAGTCTGACAGATAGTACATATACTGTTGTTGTCACGACCCGAATCGGGGCCCTGACCGTGACGAGTATTTCGAACCATCAAGGCCCGAAACACCCCTTATATATCTGGTAATCATGCACATGACTTATATGAAAAAGAAATTCGGAAGATACACTATATAATGGAAACATGGTCAAGAATCATATGAAAACAATAATGGGGAATAATGTCCCACAATCTCAATCAACATCTCTATAATGTCTGCGAAATCTCTACTATATGACTGAAACAAATATCTATCTGAAAACTGGGACAAGTCCCCTAGTAGACCCAAAACTAATAAATGATAAATGAAACTGGCAGATATCAGGCCTTTTGAAATATAGAAGGCTCACCAAGTGACTCTGCGAATCTGTCTGAGGAAATCTACTGATTTTTCTGGACCCCTATACTGTGCCTTCGAACCTGGGAGGGAAGGGGGACAATACAAAAGTACTGGTACGTAGAGATATCAAAACAAAATATAATATTTTTACAAAATATAGTTGAGAGTCATTATAAAGCAGTTTCATATCAAATCATTTGAAAACACATGGGCATAATGTAATTGTTTTCAACAACAATGCAATGCAGCTGAGCTAGGTGGAATACCCTATGTAATTTACACCAACTGTCAAACCCCGGTTGCTGCCGAGATTAGAGTATACGTTTGGGGAAGACACACAAGATCACACAGCAGGGTGTCTCGATCCAGTGGTAGTGTCACGACCCGAGCCTAGGCCCTAGCCGTGACGAGCATCCCGAACCATGAAGGCCCGAAACACCCATTCTCTATCTGGTTATCATGCACAACATTCGTAATCATAATAAAATGCAGAATTGAAACTGAGTACGGAAAACATGGTCAAGTTCTGCAACATTTCTGAATAATACTATCTGACATCAGTCTATGAAATCTCTACTAAGAACACAAACATCTGTCTGAAAAGAAACTGGGACAAGGCCCCCAGTAAACCAAAAACATAATAAATAAGATAATGTCTGACATAATTAGGCCTTCTGAATAATAGAAGGCTCACCACTGTGAGATCAAGTCTGCAAATCCGAGAATGTCTACTGAGTAGCTGGACCCCTAGACTGTGCCTCAGAACCTAGAAGGAGGGGGGGTCAGCACAAAAGTACTGGCACGCGAAGCACTCCAAAAATAATAAAATGGAACATATATATATATATATATATATATATATATATATATATATATATATATATATATATATATATATATATATTAAGTGAAAGCAATTCTTTTCAACAAGACATCATGTATAAAACTGTTTCTGAAAAATACATGGGCACTTTCTGAAAACATGAAACCTGGTTGTTCATTTCAAATCAAGATCTGTGTTTTACTTCTAAGTTAGGTGGTATTCCCCTACAAGTATGATATTTCACGGGCTGTATGGAATCCACCATTGACTCGGCGGGGAAGCCCCCAACCCAAGTGTGCCGCAAGGGTTGGAGTGTCTGAGTCTGATACGCCACAGGACATTTAAGTCAGCGCATAATAGTATACCCGGGTCGGCAAACAACGGTTTTAGGCAATGAGTCGCTTGAACTCAAGCCCTCTTCGGGGGACCACCTAAGATCTCTGTATGCCCATTTTTAACCTTTTCTGTACATGTATCATTCTAAAATTTCTAAATCTTGAAAGTCTAGTAAAAATCTGATTTCTGAACTAGTCTGTGTCTGTTATGGCATTTGTCTGAGTTGGTATCGTCATACCAAGACTTGCAAGTCCTATTTCTGAGCCATAATGCATTTAGCACAATCTTTCATAAAAATATAGTTTTAGACCACCGAAGCATGTAGTTTGCATTAAAGATGTCATGTTCCGAAACTCAAGTCAAATCCATGCAAAACTTTCATCAAACATATGGTGGTCATGTGCATTTTGGCAAAACCATGCATTCTTTCATTACATGCATATTCAACATTCACAACCCTCTCTTTCATGTTCAAAATCATATTCCAAACATAGCAAGAGTCAAAGCACTTCATATCATGATTTCCTTTTCTTTTCAAGATGTATTTCAAAACAATTTATATTATGCAAAACATGAAAAACTTTACATTAAGAGAGGAGTTTCATAAAAATCATGCTCTCAATTCATATTTCAGGACAAACACATATATACGTATACATAAAATTTTCAATCACTTTGGGGGAAAGCCAAAAGGCCAAAACAATATCATTAAAGCTTCTAAAACATGAGTATGTACATGAATTTGAAAACCCGATTCTTAAAACATGATTTCTATGTCCATGAGATTTTAGGAAAACCCCGCGTACCTTTTTCTCCATGAATTTTGGGTGTCTATTGAAGCCTACGTCGAGAGGATTCTGAATCTGCAATTTATTTCACGAAGAAGTTTCAGAATGATCGGACCTTCAAGCTTATTTTCTCAAATCCTAGTTGTTTCTCCTCTTAAGTTCTTGAAGGATTAGATTTTGGTATTTTATAGGAGGCTTCAATGTTGTTAATAGGTCCAAATCCGTTTAGGAGTGAGTAAGGATGATTTTGGGTTTTGTAAGGACTAAATTGCACTTAAAATAACTCAAAACGGAGTGTTTTCGTCACCTGAAACCATAAGTGTGTGCTGCCCTTTGCATTGCATAGATTAAGATAGGCGCCGCATTGTGTATCGCCTAGACTAAGTTAGGCGCCGCATTGTGTATCGCGCAACCAGTCCAGTGGCTATGTGCGATTGGTTAGGCGACGCACTCTTCTTTGCAAAGCCATAACTTCTTGCTCGAGTGTCGGATTTTTGCAAAATTGGTATCGTTGGAAAGTTAACTCGAAGACCTATCATTTGACACCTAGTAGGTTCTCTAATTCTACATATGCAGAGAGTTATGGTCGATGGAAGCTGACACAATTTACAACGTTCACTAAAACTTAAGTCTAAAGTTCAGAAATTACAGTCTAATACATGCATGACTTTTTACGGGGCGTTACATTATCCCCCCTTGGGATCATTCATCCCCGGATGATGACGCGGGAATAGTCACGCATGATTTCAAGTAGATTCATACATAGAAGGAAACATAAAGCAAGAATTGTACCTTCCAATTCGTTATTTGTTGGTTCAAATAGGCTTGGGTATCTCACTTTCATGTCATGCTCCGACTCCCAAGTTGCTTCTTCAACTTTCTGATTTCGCCATAACACTTTAACTGAGACTATCTCTTTACTCCTCAATTTTCTCACTTGTCGATCCAGGATTTCCACGGGCTCTTCCTCGTAAGACAAGGAATCGCCCAACTTGATCTCATCAATGGGCACCACCAAAGAGTGATCTCCGATGCACTTCTTCAACATGGATATGTGGAATACTGGATAAATAGAACGCAAACTTGCAGGCAATTCTAATTCATACGCGACTCCACCTATTCTTCTTACAATCTGATACGGGCCTATATAGCAAGGACTTAGCTTACCCCTCTTCCCGAAATGCATAACTCCCTTCATGGGAGAAACTTTGAGGAAAACCCAATCTCCAATCTCCAATCTCAAACTCTAACTCTCTTCTTCTGACGTCGGCATAGGATTTCTGACGACTCTGAGCTGTCTTAAGTCGTTCCCTAATGAGTTTCACATCCTCCATTACCTGATGAACAAGATCAGGCCCATACATCTGCATCTCACCTACTTCATACCAGCCTATTGGAGACCTACATCTCCTACCATACAATGCCTCAAAAGGTGCCATCTTAATACTAGAGTGGAAACTGTTGTTATAGGCAAACTCTATCAGTGGCAAGTGATCAACCCAACATCCTTTAAAGTCAATCGCACAGGCTCTCAACATGTCCTCCAGGGTCTGGATGGTGCGTTCAGCTTGCCCATCAGTCTGAGGGTGGAATGTTGTACTTAAGTTCACCTGGGTACCTAAACCTTTCTGAAACGATCTCCAAAACTGAGAAGAAAACTGCGTACCTCGGTCGGATATAATGGAGACAGCCGCTCCATGCAAACAGACAATTTTTGCAATGAACAGCTTAGCATAATCTTCCCCTAAATAGTTAGTCCTGACAGACAAAAAGTGAGCTGACTTGATCAGCCTATCTACAATCACCCATATAGAGTCATACTGATTTCGAGACTTCGGAAGTCCTGTAATAAAGTCCATATTGATCATTTCCCACTTCCACAAGAGCAACGCTATTTCTTGGGAAGTACCTCCTGGCCTCAAATGTTCTACTTTCACTTGTTGGCAATTCAAGCACTTAGAAACAAAGTTAGCCACATCTGGCTTCAAAGCCAGCACAGGTGCCGGTGGTGGGGCAAACCTCAGCGAGAACGCTGAGTCCCTACGGGGGGTGAGTGTAGGGACGGCGATACATAACGCCTGCATTCACTTAGGCAAATCCCACATCAGTAGTGAAGGGGAACGAAGTGTGCCTTATAGGTGTATGTCCACGTATGTGACGCGTTTTAAAACCGTGAGGGGCCGAGGCTCCAAAGCAGACAATTTTGCATACGCCGGTGAGCTTGGGCTGTTACAGATGGTATCAGAGACAGCATCGGTGCCGGTGGTGAGGCAAACCTCAGCGAGGACGCTGAGTCCCTACGGGGGGTGAGTGTAGGGATGGCGATACGTAACGCCTGCATTCACTTAGGCAAATCCCACATCGGTAGTGAAGGGGAACGAAGTGTGCCTTATAGGTGCATGGATACCTTCCACGTATGTGACGCGTTTTAAAACCGTGAGGGGCCGAGGCTCCAAAGCGGACAATTTTGCATACGCCGGTGAGCTTGGGCTGTTACAGGTAGTGCCCTAGATCACTTAGCTTGGGCTCGTATCTATAGTACCACTTTGGGAATGACATAAAGTCGAGTACACAGGTTCACTTAGCCTGGTACCAAATTCCCGTGTCGGCAAACACGGTTTCCAGCGATGAGCCCTTACACTCAAACACCTTCTTCGGGCATCCACCTATCTCATGTAAAATCAATGCATTCAAATTTCATTTGATTCAATCACATGTTATAATCTGTAGGGTATTGTCATACCCGACTTGCAAGTCATCAATATCACATCATTCTTTCATGCAGTCATTGTGTTCATCATAATTCAACATAACAATCCCTCTCCTTGCAAGTCAAAAATCATATTCACTTTCAAAATGTTTCATGTCATGCTTGTCAAGATGATTTCAAAACAATTCACATCATATGAAAATTCAAAATAATTTCATATCAAAAGAGGGATTTCATATCATTCATGCTCTCAAGTTAACATCTTTTCGGAATACATGCATATACATATTTCATATATCAAATCACTTTGAAAATAGGCCTAAAGAACAGATCAATATCATAAAACGTTCAATACATAATCATAATTGTAATTTCAAAACCCCCATTTGAAAACATGAAATTTTTTTAAAGACCCATGAGATTTTTGGATAACCTCACGTACCTCTATATGCGAATATGATAGGTGCTTCTTGAAGCCTACGTTACGGGTATTCCAAATCTTCAATTTGTTTTGAAAACCCATGGTTGAATCTTGAGTTATTGGGGTTTTTATTTTGAAACCCTAAGGGGTTTTTATTTGGAAAGAAGACTCAAAGATCTTTCATTTGATAGGTAACAGCTCTCCCAGTTCATTATATTCAGAGAGTTATGATCGTTTGAAGTTGACCCTGAAATGCTGAAAACTGGGCAATAGGCTATGCGTTTTGCTACTGTTTTGAAATCCAAACATAGCCTTATGCGTTCCAAAAAAATTCAAAACTTATCCGAGATGTACTATGAGCTTGCCCAATCGTAACGCAACTTGAAAATCTAAAAACGGATGTCGGGAAGGTTGAAAAGTTGTATCCCGAAGATAGCCAGCTAAAATGACTCTAAGTCCTCATTACACTTAGAAAAAAATATTCTAGTTATTAGCTCATCAAACATAACACTAAAAATGAAATCGACTCGAGAATTTTACGGGACATTACGATAGGAGTGATTACCACACGTATGTTAATAAAGAATAATTCAGTTTGGGTCTATATACGTAGGAATGATGGTCTAAACTCTAGCCTGAAAATACGGGGTGTTACAGTTGTCTATGCGATGTGATGCTCGAGTCCTAGAGATTAATGCACACCTGTTTGTTTGTGGACTGTACATGGACTAAGGAAGTCTGACAGATGATACATATATTGTTGTCTATGCGATAGTTTATGGTAATAGTTTATGGTTGTTACAAAAAAAAAAGAATTTACTTCCATTTACTTCCTCTGTTTAATTTGTTTTGATGATTATGGTAATAGTTTACTATTGTTACCCAAAAAAAAAAGAATTTACTTGCATTTACTTCCTCCGTTTAATTTATTTTGGTGATTATGGTAATAGTTTGTGGTTGTTAAAAAAAAAAAATTTACTTGCATTTACTTCCTCCGTTTAATTTATTTTGGTGATTATGGTAATAGTTTACGGCTGTTACTAAAAAAAAAATCAAGAATTTACTTGCACTTTTCCTCTATTTCAATTTGTTCTGGTGATTATGGTAATAGTTTACTATTGTTACCAAAAAAAAATAAAGAATTTACTTGCACTTACTTTCTCTGTTTCAATTTGTTCCGGTGATTATGGTAATTGTTTACGATTGCTACCAAAATAAATAAATTTACTTGCACTTACTTCCTCCGTTTAATTTATTTTGATGATTATGGTAATAGTTTATGGTTGTTACAAAATAAAAAGAATTTACTTGCATTTACTTCCTCTGTTTAATTTGTTTTGGTGATTATGGTAATAGTTTACTGTTGTTACCCAAAAAAAAAAAAAGAATTTACTTGCATTTACTTCCTCCGTTTAATTTATTTTGGTGATTATGGTAATAGTTTATGGTTCTTACAAAAAAAAAAGAATTTACTTGCATTTACTTCCTCCATTTAATTTATTTTGGTGATTATGGTAATAGTTTACGGTTGTTACTAAAAAAAATCAAGAATTTACTTGCACTTTTCCTCTATTTCAATTTGTTGTGGTGATTATGGTAATAGTTTACTATTATTGTTACCAAAAAAAAAATAAAGAATTTGCTTGCGCTTACTTTCTCTGTTTCAATTTGTTCCGGTGATTATGGTAATTGTTTACGATTGCTACCAAGAAAAATAAATTTACTTGCATTTACTTCCTCCATTTCAATTTGTTCTGGTGATTATGATAATAGTTTACTATTGTTACCAAAAAAAAAATAAAGAATTTACTTGCGCTTACTTTCTCTGTTTCAATTTGTTCCAGTGATTATGGTAATTGTTTACGATTGCTACCAAAAAAAATAAATTTACTTGCACTTACTTCCTCCATTTCAATTTGTTCTGGTGATTATGGTAATAGTTTACTATTGTTACCAAAAAAAATAAAGAATTTACTTGCACTTACTTTCTCTGTTTCAATTTATTCTGGTTATTATGGTAATAGTTTATGGTTGTTACCAAAAAAAAAAAGAATTTACTTGTACTTACTTCCTCTGTCCAATTTATTCTGGTGATTATGGTAATAGTTTACGGTTGTTACCAAAAAAAAAAGAATTGACTTGCACTTACTTCCTTTATTTTAATTTCTTTTGGTGATTATGGTAATAGTTTACTGTTATTACCCAAAAAAAAAAGAATTTACTTGCATTTACTTCCTCCGTTTAATTTATTTTGGTGATTATGATAATAGTTTATGGTTGTTACAAAAAAAAAAAGAATTTACTTGCATATTCTTCCTCCGTTTAATTTATTTTGGTGATTATAGTAATAGTTTACGGTTGTTACTAAAACAAAATCAAGAATTTACTTGCACTTTTCCTCTATTTCAACTTGTTCTAGTGATTATGGTAATAGTTTACTATTGTTACCAAAAAAATAAATAAAGAATTTACTTGCACTTACTTTCTCTGTTTCAATTTGTTCCGGTGATTATAGTAATTGTTTATGATTGCTACCAAAAAAAAAAAAAATTTACTTGCACTTACTTCCTCCATTTCAATTTATTTTGGTGATTATGGTAATAGTTTACGATTGTTACCAAAAAAAAGAATTTACTTGTACTTACTTCCTCTGTACAATTTATTCTGGTGATTATGGTAATAGTTTACGGTTGTTACTATTAGACTACATATATAATTATTAAATACATCTGGGTTATTCTGTAATTAGTTATTCTTCAGTTCTCTGTATATACAGCTGTAACCCCTTCAATATCAATAAGATCAATTATTATTAAATTATATCATGGTATCAAAGCTAGGGTTTCTTCTTCCGCCCAAACCCTAATCTCTCCTCTTTTCCGACGTGTGTGCGCCGCCGCCACCGTCTACACCACGCCGCACGGCCTCCCTCCTCCGCCGTAGGTCGGCGTCATGGACAAGGTTGTTGATCCTCTGTCAAATTTACCGTCTGGAGTAAAATTACTGCTCAAGAATCTCCACAATCTCATCCCCGAAAAATTATCTGACAACAACTACCCGGCCTGGGCACTTAACGTCCGCACCACCCTTGCAGCCAACTTGCTGCTCGGATGGATTGACGGTGCGGAGAAGCCGCCGCCCGAGACAGCCGAGCAGGACGGCGTCATGCTCCCAAATCCCGACTACCTTCCGTGGATGATCGTAGACACTCAGATCCGAGCCTGTCTTCTCGCAGTTATTAGCCCCTCTGTGCACAAACACGCCCGGGGTTTTCTCACATCGGCTTCACTTTGGGACGCACTAGCCACAAGGTACAACTCTGTGTCTACGGCTCATATTTTTCAGTTGCGTGACAGATTGCATACTCTTCGGAAGGGAACGAAGACGATGACTCAATACCTTGATGATGTGGCCTCTATTCTGTCTGACCTAGATGCTGTGAACGAGATTATTCCTGAACGAGACGTGGTGAATGCCGTGATACGTGGCCTTCCGGCTGGCTATTCCTCTCTCAAACAGCATATTCGCCTCTTACCTGTCGAAATCACTCTGAATCAACTGTCTGGATGGCTTAATGCAGAAGAATTGAATCTAGACATGGAACACAAATTACTGCTCGGAGAAGCCAGTTCCACCCCTGGCGTCACGGCTCTTTACTCGGCTGGCAGCGGGGGCTCGGCCAGGGGTCGCGGTGACGATCGTCGTAACCAAGGGCGAGGCAGCGGCGGCGATGACCGTCGGAACGCCGGGCAGCAAGGCAGAGGCGGGCCTCCACCGAGGGACGGCTTCCAGTCAGGCCGCGGACAGGGAAGAGGAAACCAGCGGGGGCCCACACGAGATCTTTCGACGTGCCAAATTTGTGCTAAACGGGGCCATTCTGCGGCTAATTGCTAGTATCGTTATGATGACTCGCAGAATGTAAATAGCCAGTCCGGAGGATCAAGGGCGATGCATGCGTCCACAAACGCTCAATCTGGCGATTGGTATCTAGACACAGGTGCTAACACCCATGTGACGTCGGATTATTCACAACTTCAAGCTCCTCATTCGTATCATGGCTCAGAAACTATTACAGTAGGCAATGGTCAATCCCTTCCCATCACAAACACCGGCTCTGGGTATGTCCATACCCCAAATGGTAAATTTCATCTCTCAACCCTTCACCACGTCCCTTCCCTCACATCCAATCTTTTATCTGTTTATCGCTTTACTAAAGAAAATAACTGCACCCTCATTTTTAATGACACCAATTTCCAGATAGTGGACAATATCACGAACCGGGTGCGGTACACGGGCCGCTGTGAACATGGGCTATACACTCTTCCATCCAGGTCTCCGTCTGTTGTGAGTCAAGCCGTTCTCTCGTCCACCTGGCATCGCCGGCTTGGGCACCCATCATCCACCATCACCAAATCCATTTAATCTTCCTTAGGTTTTAATTTTTCAGAAAAATTACATTGCGAGTCCTGTTCAGTGTCTAAATCTTGTCATTTACCTTTTTCACTGTCTGAACACAAGGCCACTGCGCCATTTCAATTAATTCATTCTGATGTTTGGGGTCCAACCTCAGTTCCTTCTGTTCAAGGTTTTCGTTATTATATCTGTTTTGTTGATGATTACAATAAATTCACTTGGCTTTATCCTCTGAAATTTAAATCCGAAGCTTATACTGTTTTTGTCAACTTTGACCGAATGGTTCAAAATCAATTTAATGCCAAAATCAAAATTTTTCGAAGTGACAATGGCAAAGAATTTGTCAACAATGCATTTGGTGTTTTTCTTCAAAATCTAGGGGCTCTTCATCACACTTCATGTCCATATACCCCTGAACAAAATGGCGTTGCTGAGCGCAAACACCGTCACCTAATAGAAACAGTTGTTGCGCTCCTCCATGATTCCACCTTACCTATTTCCTTTTGGGTTGATGCCCTTGGTACTGCCAACTACCTCATAAATCGCATGCCCACTCGCACTCTCTCCAACTCCGCTCCATATGCCCGTCTCTACAATCATCCACCCGACTACATCCATCTCCGCCCATTTGGGTGTCTAGTTTATCCCTGGTTGCGTCCACACACTCAACATAAACTTCAACCTCGGTCCACCCCTTATGTCTTTCTAGGCTATCATCCCACTATCAAAGGTTACAAATGTTTCGATCCTGTATCTCAGAAAACATATGTTTCTCGTCATGTTCGTTTTGTGGAGGAACAATTTCCTTACACAAGTCTTTCCTCTACTCCATACTCCCCCAATCCACTTGGCATTGTGCCATTATTTCCGTCCTTTTCACACGCTCATGCTCCGGCTCACTCGGCACCTAACCCGGTACCCCACTACACCACTACCCACCCGTACCAACCACCTAGCCACCCGAACCAACCAACCACCCACCCGAACCCCCAAACCTCCCACCCGAACACCCAGCCGACTGCCACACAACCCACCACTTCCCTACCTCATACTCCTAACACACATACAGCCACCCCATCCACCGCTGCACATTCCAGCTCCCACGGCAGCCCCACCCAACCCCCGTCCACACATCATACAACTCCACCACCCCTTCCTAATCACCCTCCACTCAACACTCACCCTATGACAACCCGAGCCAAGGCCGGTACCTTCAAACCCAAAGCCTACCACACTCAAATACCCTTTGATGCACATCCCATAACTGAGCCTACTACCTACAACCAAGCCTCCAAAAATAGTTTTTGGTGCCAAGCTATGGATGAGGAATTTCAGGCTCTGAATGAACAACGTACATGGGATTTGGTACCTCTGCCTAGTAACCGAAAGTCTATTGGGTGCAAATGGGTGTTTCGCATCAAACGAAATTCAGATGGATCTCTTTCTCGCTATAAAGCACGTCTGGTTGCAAAAGGGTATCATCAGGAGTATGGTGTGGATTATAAGGAGACCTTCAGCCCTGTTGTTAAGCAACAGACTATTCGTCTGGTCTTGTCTCTTGCTCTTCACTATGATTGGCCGCTTCATCAGTTAGACGTCAGCAATGCCTTTCTTCATGGTCATCTTGAGGAAGAAATCTATATGGTTCAGCCACCGGGATACGTTAATCCCAACCGTCCTCACTATGTTTGCAAGTTTTGCAAATCACTGTATGGCCTGAAACAGGCCCCACGTGCCTGGTACACACGTCTCTCTACTTTTCTGCAGGGTCTTGGTTTTCGCACCTACCATCATGACAACAGCCTCTTCACCCTTCACTGTTCTCGAGGGACAGTCATCATTCTTATCTATGTGGATGATATTGTTATTACAGGCAGCTCGTCATCACTCATCACTGAAATTACTGAGGCTATGCATCGTGACTTCAAACTTAAGGACCTCGGTCCTCTGGAGTTCTTTCTTGGCCTCGAACTCATCCGCAAATCGGGAACCATATTGATGCATCAGACCAAATATACCCTTGAACTTCTAAATCGAGCTGGAATGGCAGACTGCAAACCCGCGGTCACTCCCATGGCAGTCCGCCAATCCCCAGGGCCGAATACTCCCTTTGCCGATCCTACACTATATCGGAGCCTCGTCGGTGGACTTCATTATCTTGCTGTTACTCGTCCGGACATCCAATATGCAGTCAATCGAGTCTCCCAATCAATGCATGCTCCCACAGAACAACACTTTCAGGCCTTGAAACGCATTCTGCGCTATCTTCAAGGTACTCTTCACTGTGGAGTTTTATTTCAAAAGGGCTCGTTTGATATATCTGTTTTTTCTGATTCGGATTGGGCTAACGACAAAGATGATCGGAAGTCCACTACTGGATATATTGTTATGATGGGACCGAATCTGATTTCCTGGTGCACCAAGAAGCAAACGCAAGTGTCCCGTTCCTCCACAGAAGCAGAATATCGTGCCATGGCTGCGGGTGTTGCTGAAGCCATGTGGTTACGATACCTTACGGATGCACTTGGCATTCCCCCGACGAAACCACAGATTTATTGTGACAATCAGTCCACTATTTGTGTTACCAAAAATCCAGTCCTTCATGATTGTATGAAGCATGTTGGGTCCGACTGTCACTTTGTTCGCGATGAGGTACTTGCAGGAACGATGGCCACGCACTATGTCCCATCTACTGACCAGCTTGCTGATATTCTCACCAAGCCTCTTCCGTTACAGCCTTTTCAGTATCTCTGCTCCAAGCTGCCCCTCGTTACCGCTGATCAGCTTGCGGGGGGATATTAGACTACATATATAATTATTAAATACATCTGGGTTATTCTGTAATTAGTTATTCTTCAGTTCTCTATATATACAGTTGTAACCCCTTCAGTATCAATAAGATCAATTATTATTAAATTATATCAGTTACCAAGAAATATAAATAAAGAATTTACTTGCACTTACTTCCTCTATTTCAATTTGTTCTGGTGATTATGATAATAGTTTACGGTTGTTACCAAAAAATAAAATAAACTACTTGCACTTACTTCCTCCGTCCAATTTGTTCTGGTGATTATGGTAATAGTTTACGGTTGTTACCAAAAAAAAAAAAAGAATTTTCTTGCTCTTACTTCCTCTATTTCAATTTGTTCTGGTGCTTATGGTAATAGTTTACGGTTGTTACCAAAAAAAAAAAAAGAATTGACTTGCACTTACTTCCTTTATTTTAATTTCTTTTGGTGATTATGGTAATAGTTTACGGTTGTTACCAAAAAAAAAAAAAAAATTTACTTGCATTTACTTCCTCCGTTCAATTTGTTTTGGTGATTATTGTAATAGTTTACGGTTGTTACCAAAAAAAAAAAAGAATTTACTTGCACTTACTTCCTCCGTCCAATTTATTCTGATGATTATGGTAATAGTTTACGGTTGTTACCAAAACAAAAATAAAAAATTTACTTGCACTTTTCCTGTGTTTCAATTTGTTCTGGTGGTTATGGTAATAGTTTACGGTTGTTACCTAAAAATAAAAAGAATTTACTTGCACTTACTTCTTCTGTTTCAATTTGTTCTGGTGATTATGGTAATAGTTAACGGTTGTTACCAAAAATAAGAATTTACTTGCACTTACTTCCTCCGTTTCAATTTATTCTGGTGATTATGATAATAGTTTACGATTGTTACAAAAAAAAAAAAGAATTCACAAGTAACTAGTAAAGGAAAGATTTTTTTTTTTTATTTTTAAAAAGTAACGACACAATCACACCAAATTAACTGTTACTGAAACTGTCGAGTTAGATCGATCAAAACTTATTTTGATGTTTAATAAAAATGTGGCACTCAGATATTTTGTCACTTGAACAACACTGATCATTTCATGTGTTTGAGAAGTTTTAATATCTTCGATATGAGTTACATTGAGCCGAGGGTCTATCAAAAACAGTCTCTCTATCCTACAAAGGTATTGTTAAGTCCTTAATTTTGATAATTGACAAATAGTATGTTGAGACCTGTTTCCTTGAGATTATTTGATGACAAAGCTGTTATTACTTAGGGAACAGGTTGGGGTCACCTGTCACTGTCACAGTCAACTGTCACAGTTGGCGCAAACTACAAAAATTGGTGAAAAGGCTGTTGTCACCTTTTTGTTTCAATCAATGAGGTCTCTCCTAGATTTTCTTGTGTCATACATATATATTGATCATCTTCTCCAACAAGAAAACCAATGCTTCCTTATTCTTGTATCTCTCTGCTGTGAATCAAGGACTTCTTTTCAACAGGGCATCAAGTTGTATTTTATTTTCTTGTTGTACTTGAGTTTTTGTAACGTGCTCTTAAAATGTTTGCATACGTTTGCTTATGATTTTTAGTAGGTGGTGTGGTGTAAACCTCTTCTCTTTGTAATCATCTCGAGTTAGGTGATTTTCAAGATAGAGTTAGAGTTAGCTAGAGTGTGAGTGCAATAGAGTTGTTGCACCGTTTCCTTGTAATAGAGTTATTACTAGGAATGTAAGGATTAAGATTGAGGTTTGGAGTCTGTATTCAAGAAGTAGAAGTTGCTTGGATATAGTGGAGCTTAGAAATCCTGGAGGCAGGTCGTGATTTTTTTCCCTTGAGCAAGGAGTTTCCACGTAAAAATCCCTGTGTTTGCTATTTACTTTATTCCTGCACTTCATTTTTAATATCTCTCCTAGTTCTTGTTATGTGAGTTCATCTGAGAATAGGTTCCAGAGTTGAGGAGCAATCCACTGCCACTCTTCAGGTATGCATAAGGTCTGCGTACATCTCACTCTTCCCAGAATCCACTTGTAGGATTACATTGTGTTTGTTGTTGTTGATGATGATGATTATGACTTAGATTAGAATCATTTGACGTGTTCAATTTCGACGAAAAAAAGAAGATAATGAAACTGAGTAGTACTCCCTTTGTTCCATTTTATGTTTCGATCCAATTTCTCATTTATATATATAAGAAGATAGTCAAAAACACACTTGAAGTAACACTTTTTGCGAGTTTCATACCTGAACTATCATATGTTTGCACTTCCGATATGAACTATCGTTAGCTATTTATCAAAACACAACTTGAAGCTGACTCGGCCAACTATCACCATTTACTCAACTAGTGTCTTTTAATACATAGATGTTTTATAGTTCAGGTAGGAAAAGGAAACATCTGATAGTTGCGGTTGCGGTTGCGGTAGGAAACTCACGAAAAAGTGATAATTCTGGTGTGTTTTTAACCATTATCTATTTCAAAAATGATCTCAAAATGATGAAACCATGTGGTTATTGTAATTTTGAGATTTATAAATACACTTGAGGAATATGATTGAATGCTTTTGGCATTTATTCAATGTTTTGGGTCGAAACCATTATATAGGCTCGTTTTACATTGTAACAGTGATCACTTACAAGGAAAAAAATAACGATGACATATCCGCTATTCCGACAAGTGAGTTCTGGGGAGGGTGGTGTATGCTTCCTTACGCCTACCTTGCGGAGGTAGAAAGACTGTTTCCGATAAACCCTCAGCTCAAGCACTTACAAGAAAACATAAAAACTAGAAATCAAATCTTGCAGTGTCTAGCACAATTGCAATTGAACTTCTTACGGAGTGCCTGTTGTTAGTCCATTTCAAGAATCCTTAAACACCACCACTGTTCGAGCTATTAGCTCTTATTGAAAAGGTTACTATGTATTCCAAATTCTGGTTCAACTTCGAGAAGTTCAGGGTAGAAGGCGTAACGATCATTGAAACTCCCGGTAGTGGACCAATTTCCACTTTGTAAGATGAATTTGCAACGCCAACGTTAGTCACTGTTCTTGTATATGTTTGAGCACTTGTTCCAAGTTTGACGGAGAATGAAGGATAATTTAGTTGTGCTTCAGAAATGCTTTTCACTGCTTTACAATCGACCCTACGTTGTAGAAGGTTACTTACCTGTGCATTTGTATAATTCAAACCACACAGGTAAGGCAAATAGTCTTCAAATTGGGTATCGTAAACTAGTCCTGGATCATTAGCTCTTGATGGATTGACATGCCCTGCACCAGTGGCGAAGATGTTAACTGGAAGGAGTCTTTTATCTAAGATGGGATTGTTGGCGAGGTTCACTGTGTTAGCGGTTGTCATGATTGCTGATTTAATAGCTGCAGGGGACCAAGTGGGGTGTGCGCTTTTCAGCAATGCTGCTACTCCGTTGAGGGACATGACATTGAGGTGCCTGAAATAATGTTGAATATCGATTTTGCGCTTATATTTTGTTCAACAGAGGTAGGCAGAGCAGCAAGAACGTTAACACCAGGAACAATGATATCAGGTTTCAAGATTCCAGGACTAGCTAAGTTTGGTCCTCGAGAAGAAAATGAAGCAATCACTGGAACACTTTTATCTCCGATTTTTGTTCCTTGGAATGAAATTCTCGCAATTTGTTTCGATGTTGAGTTCATGTATGCAAGAATATTCATTCCATCTTGATAAGTAATAAACAAAGCAGGAAGGACGCGAGCGTCAGCTGACTTAGTGAATGTCACGACCCGAGCCTAGGCCCTAGCCGTGACGAGCATCCCGAACCATGAAGGCCCGGAACACCCACTCTCTATCTGGTTATCATGCACAACATTCGTAATCATAATAAAATACGGAATTGAAACTGAGTACGGAAAACATGGTCAAGTTCTACAACATTTCTGAATAATACTATCTGACATCAGTCTGTGAAATCTCTACTAAGAACACAAACATCTGTCTGAAAAGAAACTGGGACAAGGCCCCTAGTAAACTAAAAACATAATAAATAAGATAATGTCTGACATAATTAGGCCTTCCGAATAATAGAAGGCTCACCACTGTGAGATCAAGTCTGCAAATCCGAGAATGTCTACTGAGTAGCTGGACCCCTAGACTGTGCCTCAGAACCTGGAAGGAGGGGGGGGTCAGCACAAAAGTACTGGCACGCGAAGCAATCCAAAAATAGTATAATGGAACATACATACATACATACATATATATATATATACATATTAAGTGAAAGCAATTTTTCATCAAGACATCATGTATAAAACTGTTTCTGAAAAATACATGGGCACTTTCTGAAAACATGTAACCTGTCTGTTCATTTCAAATCATGATCTGTGTTTTACTTCTAAGTTAGGTGGTATTCCCCTACAAGTCTGATATTCCACGGGCTGTATGGAATCCGCCATTGACTCGGCGGGGAAGCCCCCAACCCAAGTGTGCCGCAAGGGTTGGAGTGTCTGAGTCTGATACGCCACAGGACATTTAAGTCAGCGCATAATAGTATACCCGGGTCGGCAAACCACGGTTTTAGGCAAAGAGTCGCTTGAACTCAAGCCCTCTTCGGGGAACCACCTAACATCTCTGTATGCCCATTTTTAACCTTTTCTGTACATGCAACATTCTGAATATCTAAAATCATGAAAGTCTGAAATGTCTGTTAGTCTGAGTCTGATATGGCATTAGTCTGAATTGGTATCGTCATACCAAGACATTGCAAGTCATGATTTTTCTGAGCCATAATGTATTAAGCAAGAGCTTTCATTCAAAACATAGTTTAGACCACCAAAACATGTAACTGATGTAAAGGATTTCATATTCCGAAACTTAAAGTTCAATTCATGCAGAAATTTCATCAAACACCTGGTGGTCAAATGTCTTTAGCAAGTTCATGTATTCAAAATTGAAACACATTCATTCATATATGTATATAAACTGTCAAATCGCTTTGGAGATGGTCAAAAGACCAAAACAATGATGTTAAAACATCTTATACATAAATATATATACATAATTTAAGACCCCATTCTAAAACATGATTTTTCTATGCCCATGAGAATTTAGGAAAAAACCCCGCGTGCCTTGTTCTCCATGAATTTTGGGTGTCTATCGAAGCCTACGTCGAGAGGATTCCAAATCTGTAATTTGTTTCACGAACCCGCGGTTAAATCTTGAGTTGCTTGGGTTTTAAATGTTGAAACCCTAGGGAGAGTTCTTGAGCAAATTTGAAGAATATAATGATATTTTGGCTCTTTAGGGATTTAATCCCGTGTTTAAGTTGATAGGAGAATGAGTATTTACGGAAATGCCATTAAAATCCGAATGGACTGAACATTTTGGCCGGGCGCGATCCAGCAGGCGGCGCGGGCTAATCGCGCGCTGCCACTGGATCGAAAACCAAACGAGGCCTTAGGCTCGTCCAAAAATTCTGAATTTTCTCCGAGACGTACTACAACCTTGCCCCATCGTAACGCAACAAAAAAATCCAAAAAAAAAAGGTCGGGAAGGTCGAGAAGTTGTATCCCGAAGGTTGCCAGCCAAGAATGAGTCAAAGTCATTTCAACACTTAGAAGAATTTAAAACTTAAGTCTAAAGCTCAGAAATTACAGTCTAATACATGCATGACTTTTACGGGGCGTTACATTATCTCCCCCTTGGGATCATTCGTCCCCGAATGATGACGCGGGAATAGTCACGCACGATTTCAAGCAGATTCATACATAGAAGGAAACATAAAGCAAGAATTGTACCTTCCAATTCGTTATTTGCTGGTTCAAATAGGCTTGGGTATCTCACTTTCATGTCATGCTCCGACTCCCAAGTTGCTTCTTCAACTTTCTAATTTCGCCATAACACTTTAACTGAGACTATCTCTTTACTCCTCAATTTTCTCACTTGTCGATCTAGGATTTCCACGGGCTCTTCCTCGTAAGACAAGGAATCGCCCACCTTGATCTCATCAATGGGCACCACCAAAGAGTGATCTCCAATGCACTTCTTCAACATGGATATGTGGAATACTGGATGAACAGAACCCAAACTTGCAGGCAATTCTAATTCATACGCAACTCCACCTATTCTTCTTACAATATGATACGGGCCTATATAGCGAGGACTTAGCTTACCCCTCTTCCCGAAATGCATAACTCCCTTCATGGGAAAAACTTTGAGGAAAACCCAATCTCCAATCTCAAACTCTAACTCTCTTCTTCTGATGTCGGCATAGGATTTCTGACGACTCTGAGCTGTCTTAAGTCATTCCCTAATGAGTTTCACATCCTCCATTGCCTGATGAACAAGATCAGGCCCATACATCTGCATCTCACCTACTTCATACCAGCCTATTGGAGACCTACATCTCCTACCATACAATGCCTCAAAAGGTGCCATCTTAATACTAGAGTGGAAACTGTGGTTATAGGCAAACTCTATCAGTGGCAAGTGATCAACCCAACATCCTTTAAAGTCAATCGCACAGGCTCTCAACATGTCCTCCAGGGTCTGGATGGTGCGTTCATCTTGCCCATCAGTCTGAGGGTGGAATGTTGTACTTAAGTTCACCTGGGTACCTAAACCTTTCTGAAACGATCTCTAAAACTGAGAAGAAAACTGCGTACCTCGGTCGGATATAATGGAGACAGGCACTCCATGCAAACGGATAATTTCTGCAATGAACAGCTTAGCATAATCTTCCCCCGAATAGTTAGTCCTGACAGGCAAAAAGTGAACTGACTTGGTCAGCCTATCTACAATCACCCATATAGAGTCATACTGATTTCGGTACTTCGGAAGTCCTGTAATAAAGTCCATATTGATCATTTCCCACTTCCACAAGGGCAACGCTATTTCTTGGGAAGTACCTCCTGGCCTCAAATGTTCTACTTGCACTTGTTGGCAATTCAAGCACTTAGAAACAAAGTTAGCCACATCTCGCTTCATATTATTCCACCAAAACATAGATTTCAAATCATGGTACATCTTAGTAGAACCAGGATGAACAACATACCTCGAGGTGTGAGCTTCATCAAGAATTTTTTCTCGAAGCCCGTCGACATTCGGAACACATAATCTTCCCTGAAACCTCAGAATGCCATCACCACCAATTTCAAAAGACATCACCTTCTGTTGACCCACATCTTTCTTGATTTGCATCAAGATGGAATCTTCAACCTGCTTCTCCTTCACTTCAGCACAAAGGGATGACTTAGCTAACTCATGAACAATCACCCCTCCATCTTCGGAATCTAACAGTCGCACTCCCAGATTCGCAAGGCGGTGAATATCCTTCACCATCTCTTTCTTTTCTTCTTCTACATGAGAAAGGCTGCTCGTAGACAACCTGCTGAGGGCGTCGGCTACAACATTTGCCTTGCCCGGATGGTAATGCAGGCTCATATCATAGTCTTTCAGAAGTTCCAACCACCGCCTCTGCCTGAGATTCAATTCTTTCTGCGAGAAAACATACTGCAGACTCTTGTAATCAGTGAAGATATCAACATAAACACTGTACAAGTAGTGCCACCAAATCTTAAGGGCAAACACCACAGCCGCTAACTCCAAATCATGAGTAGGGTAGTTCCGCTCGTGCACCTTTTGCATCTTCCCAGTCTGCATACCACTTATTTGCAACATCCTTAAGCTGATAAGTTGCCAATTCCACTCCTTCAATCTCATCTACATGCATTACCTTAAAGATCTTCTCCATCTCATCCACGAACTCCTGTGAATCTTCTTCCACCTTTGTACCAGTGAACTTAGGTGGATTTATCTTCATGAAATGCCCGACTCTAGTAGCCTCAGACGTAACGGATGCAGACCCAACATCTTCCGATCGTTGAGCCTGGTTAGCTACCAGCTGTGTCAGCATATGGATAGACCATCTAAACTCTGCATTTGAGATATCTCTCTGAGCAGTTGGTGGACGGTTGACATTAGTCTGCGGAGCTCGAGGTGGACTGGTTGGGACTGGAGGGACTCCCGGAGTAGGGACAGCATCTGGCGTGGAAGCTCTATTACGGGTCCGCATCCCATTGGTGGGACGGACCACATCTGCCTGAGCACTCTGATCGATGTTGCGACGGGGAGGCATAGTCGTGTTTCTGAAATACAAGAGATCATTGATTAGGGGACAGTTTAGACTCTGAAGCACGAACTGAATCACAAAGAAGGGAAACATTCCTAAATGCCTAGTAGCCTCCTGTTTATAAGTGTGGCGCGCTACACACCCATAAACAGAACTCTACTCGACGCGATTTTGCAGACACCCTGGGAACATGAATCGTGCTTTGATACTAAGTTTGTCACAACCCAAGCCTAGGCCCTAGCCGTGACGAGCATCCCGAACCATGAAGGCCTGGAACACCCACTCTCTATCTGGTTATCATGCACAACATTCATAATCATAATAAAATGCGGAATTGAAACTGAGTACGGAAAACATGGTCAAGTTCTGCAACATTTCTGAATAATACTATCTGATATCAGTCTGTGAAATCTCTACTAAGAACACAAACATCTGTCTGAAAAGAAACTGGCACAAGGCCCCAGTAAACCAAAAACATAATAAATAAGATAATGTCTGACATAATTAGGCCTTCCGAATAATAAAAGGCTCACCACTGTGAGATCAAGTCTGCAAATCCGAGAATGTCTACTGAGTAGCTGGACCCCTAGACTGTGCCTCAGAACCTGGAAGGAGGGGGGGTCAGCACAAAAGTACTGGCACGCGAAGCAATCCAAAAATAGTATAATGGAACATACATACATACATACATATATATATATATACATATTAAGTGAAAGGAATTTTTCATCAAGACATCATGTATAAAATTGTTTCTGAAAAATACATGGGCACTTTCTGAAAACATGTAACCTGTCTGTTCATTTCAAATCATGATCTGTGTTTTACTTCTGAGTTAGGTGGTATTCCCCTACAAGTCTGATATTCCACGGGCTGTATGGAATCCGCCATTGACTCGGCGGGGAAGCCCCCAACCCAAGTGTGCCGCAAGGGTTGGAGTGTCTGAGTCTGATACGCCACAAGACATTTAAGTCAGCGCATAATAGTATACCCGGGTCGGCAAACCACGGTTTTAGGCAATGAGTCGCTTGAACTCAAGCCCTCTTCGGGGAACCACCTAACATCTCTGTATGCCCATTTTTAACCTTTTCTGTACATGCAACATTCTGAATATCTAAAATCATGAAAGTCTGAAATGTCTGTTAGTCTGAGTCTGATATGGCATTAGTCTGAATTGGTATCATCATACCAAGACATTGCAAGTCATGATTTTTCTGAGCCATAATGTATTAAGCAAGAGCTTTCATTCAAAACATAGTTTAGACCACCCAAAACATGTAACTGATGTAAAGGATTTCATATTCCGAAACTTAAAGTTCAATTCATGCAAAAATTTCATCAAACACCTGGTGGTCAAATGTCTTTAGCAAGTTCATGTATTCAAAATTGAAACACATTCATTCATATATGTATATAAACTGACAAATCGCTTTGGAGATGGTCAAAAGACCAAAACAATGATGTTAAAACATCTTATACATAAATATATATACATAATTTAAGACCCCATTCTAAAACATGATTTTTCTATGCCCATGAGAATTTAGGAAAAAACCCCGCGTACCTTGTTCTCCACGAATTTTAGGTGTCTATCGAAGCCTACGTCGAGAGGATTCCAAATCTGTAATTTATTTCACGAACCCGCGGTTAAATCTTGAGTTGCTTGGGTTTTAAATGTTGAAACCCTAGGGAGAGTTCTTGAGCAAATTTGAAGAATATAATGATATTTTGGCTCTTTAGGGATTTAATCCCGTGTTTAAGTTGATAGGAGAATGAGTATTTACGGAAGTACCATTAAAATCTGGATGGAATGAACATTTTGGCCGGGCGCGATCCAGCAGGCGGCGCGGGCTAATCGCGCGCTGCCACTGGATTGAAAACCAAACGATGCCTTAGGCTCGTCCAAAAATTCTGAATTTTCTCCGAGACGTACTACAACCTTGCCCCATCGTAACGCAATAAAAAATCCAAAAATGAAGGTCGGGAAGGTCGAGAAGTTGTATCCCGAAGGTTGCCAGCCAAGAATGAGTCTAAGTCATTTCAACACTTAGAAGAATTTAAAACTTAAGTCTAAAGCTCAGAAGTTACAATCTAATACATGCATGACTTTTACGGGGTGTTACAGTGAAACCACCATCTGGCCCATTGTAAATAATCATGCCAACACCACCAGCATCTTTTACAGCTTGTCCTTTTCCAATCCCGGAATAACCACCACCTGTCTTACACAAAACTATTTTTTCTCTAATATTAGGATCATTCAGAGTACCTGTTCCGCAATAAGGGTTGTCTAAATCAGCTGCTATAAGTGCAGGATTAAACAATGGGAGAAGTGTTGAGCTATGATCCTTTGGATGAAATGCTGATTCACCCTCGAATTGTTTTTGGTTTCCGAGCTTAACAGTTGCCTTGATTTTCCTGTCATGAGTGCTTGCACCTATTGTCAGAATCCACGGACGTGGACCACTATTACCGGTAGCACAACTTACAAGAATACCTCTTTGTGATACACTAAATGCACCAAGTGCAACAGCATCAGTATAGAATGGCTTACTACGTCCACCAAGGGAAAGGGATAGGATATCGACCCCATCATCAATAGCTACATCCATGCTAGCTAGAATGTCACTGTCAGGGCAACCGGACCTATCACAGACCTTATAAATGGCCAGGTGAGCAAGAGGGGCAATCCCAACCGCAGTACCGTTAGCATTCCCAAACACATTGGCACCTTCCAGAAAACCTCCTGCAGCTGTGCTGGCAGTGTGTGTACCATGTCCATGATCATCTAATGGCGAAAAACTGGTCCTCATAAAAGTCCTCGCACCAATGAGCTTATTGTTACACTTCGTAAAGAAGTTCCCTGCACACACGCCCTTCTATTTAGCAGGAGGAGGTGGCATCTCTTTGTCGTTAAATGAAGGATGGTCAGGTGAAATCCCGGTGTCCAGGACTCCGATGATCACACATGTTAGAACCTTGAATTTTGATGAATGACAATATGAATGAAACAAGTAGATATACGTGTTTCACTGATCCGACAAGTTCAAGAGTGCAGTCTACGGTATAAATAATTAAAAATCAGAATGAGTTAACTCAGTGAAACTAGAAACTTCAACTTACTAATCACGTGGGGAATAGAACGAGTTGAATTTAATTCAAACACTTGATGATAAGGGAAAGCAAGTTGAATTGAAAAAAGAGTCCTATGTTAAGAGTTTCACTTCTGATTAAGAGTCTTATGTGTAGAAGGAGAAAGATTCTGAAAAATGAAGAAGTCTATGCAAAACGTACAATTTGAAGGACTCTTTGTAGAGTTGGAGTTTGACTACAACACTAAGGAGATGAGAGAGTTGGAGTTTGACTACAACACTAAAGAGACAAGAGTTGGAATTGAAGAAAGAGTCTCACTTGAAGTAGAACTTTATGCAATGAGAGTTATGATTGAAGGGGGAGTACGAAATAAAGAATGACTCTTTGAAGAGTTGTGCTTAAATAGAAGATGTATCAGTCAGAATAAACTACGCACTTACAAAGCAGAAAAGCACAACCGACAGATTAACTTCATGAAGTGCTACTCAATCACTGAAGAAACACATTGAAGAACCTGGTCCTAAGTATAGAATCCAACTAAGAGTTTTAGTGTTGATTTTTAGAGTTGTTCATTGTGTTTGAACTATTGATGTAATATTAGTTTCAGTGAGTTATAAACTGAACTAGGAGCTAGTCTTCGAGTTGGGGAAAACTACTTTGGGAACGCATACCTTGGGAGGTGTGTGTAGTTAGGAATTAGAGTTTATAATTCCTAGTCATTGTGTTAAAGGAATTAGAATTTATAATTCATATTTGTTGGTTACAAGAGTTTTGTAATCAGTCGTTGTTGAGGCTCAGAGTTATTTAGTGAAGTTAGGATTAAATCCTGTAGAGATGCAGGTCGTGATTTTTTACACCTTTTTGAGTCGGGTGTTTTCCACGTAAAAATTGTTGAGTTCTTTACTTACTGTTTTACTGCTTCCCTGGAACACGTGATACAAGACTAAATGTGTATCAAGAGATTCAAGCCAACAGAAGAGCAACAAGCTGAACAACAAGGTGCTAGTGAATCGAACTAGGCCATTCACGGCTTCACTAGACTTTAGATTTAGTTTTGAGCAAGAAAAGAGATGAACACAAGAACAACAATGCTAGTGAATCGAAAGAGCCCCACGCGGCTTCACTAGACCTCAAAGACCAACAACAATACAATGTTAACAAAAGAGATGGATAGATAGTTTGACATACAATATTTGAGAATCTAAGAACCCTAACCACATGTAAGGACCCTAAGATTAATGAATTTTTAACACCAAACTCTTACGTTGACAAAAGAGGGTCTTTACCTCCCTAATCACCAACATATCAAGCCGACGATGCAACACAAGTGATATCCAAACTTGGGTAGCCCTAGTTACGGATTGGTGGATTTTCCAAGCCCTACAACTAAGGGGTGTTACACTCCTCACACTAGAGAGAGAGTTTGTCTTTCATCAATAAACAACTAATGAGAAAAAGACCTAAAATATTTTATTTATATTCTATTATAAGACAAGGCAAAATGACAACAATGCCCTTAAAGGGTAGGGTGGCCATGGAGTGCATTTGGACCTAAGGAAGTGACCAAAATACCCTTAATGAAAATAACCGAATCATGACCCATTAAGTGTTGTCCAAAACCGTGAGTCCTCAAGTCTTCGATGCTCCAAGAAATCTTCCACACATGGCCTTGCTTGTGCTCAAAACGGGTCTTCCTTGCATATTGTTGTGCCCTCGGGGTGACCAAGTCTTGAGCCTTTAAATGATAACCTTCAATTATGTCTTCAAAAATTACGGTGGCCATTTAACTTGTATAATCCTTCCCTTCTTGAAAAGGATTCGACCTCGAATTCAAACCTTGCAAGAACAAAGAGAAGACAAACAAGCACCACATCCTCATGACATGAGGGTTAGAGTTAGTACAATAAACAACATCAACATGCCAGGGAGGTACACACTTGAGATATAACCGCACGTCCTTTGTTATGATCACGAGGGACTTAGAAAAAAATTACAAAGGAGTTGGCGAAAGGAATCACCATCAAGGGGCGGTATCCTAATTGAAAGTAAAGTCCACCTAACACATATAACAATATCATTCAAACAAGTGGACCGACCAACAACTATCCATCCTTCACACCCTAAGAAGTTACCGGGATCGAATGGGAGACGTAACCAAGGGCTTAGGTCTCGGCTACTCTCACTTTCCCCTAGGGTGTCATCCTCGAAATTAAGCAAGCGTTCCTTATCACTATTGAAAATATCATGAACTAAAAGAGGGTTGAGAAAGGTGTTTCATAAGTCAACTTCAAATAAAGGGTTCCCATGCATGCACTTACTACTAGTTTCAAAATTTTCACTAGGAATATGCCAACATAAGAAGACAAAGTAGTTAGCATTTCTAAGCACATATCACCTTCTCTTTCACAAGAGTTGTCCTCACATACATACAAACCATCACGGGAAGCCAAAGGACCACAATTAAAACCATCTTCACAAAGACAATCACAACTCGGGTTTTCTAAATATTCAAGCAAATCAAGATCATCTACGCCCGATTGATCATTTTGCTCACCCTCACTAGTTGTTGGCAATTCACATACCAACGTAGACTCACCTTGTTTTTCACAAGGGTCAACTAGTGTGTGAATACTCTCGTCACTTGGTAATGGAACCTTAGTCAAGTTGTAAGTTCTAGCGCCAGATAGACATAAATCATTCTCACGAGGAGAATCAATTTAGTCATCTAAGGGATTAACTAGTGCTTGTGTACCTACAACAAGAGTTTGGTCCTCATGTGGCCTAACAATATTAAAAGTATCACAAAATGAAGACTCATGCACTCCTACACTAGGTAAAATTGCAACTACGTTCATATGAGTGTAGGGAATAACATTTTTACCTCGTAGCTCACATGAGCTACGGTCTTCATCTTGACGTGTGTCCGGGTAGCCCACTTGCTCCCTTGGAACTCCCATATGATCCAACCTTTCATTTATCACTTTCCATTGACGGGTAATGGCTTCAAGTTTAGCCAAAATAGCACTTACAGCCACGGTTTCCATCGTAATTGCACCTAAAACAAAAAAGAGCAAGTCTACAAAATAAGACACAAGTTAGTTCGAAACAACCTCACCACACTCTCACACACTTGATTGTTTCACTTTTGGATTCACAAGTGTTGAAGTCGGCTTGTAGTTCATGATGAGTCGAGGGGTGAGTCTACTCCTTAGTCGGAATGGATTCTTTGTTTGAAGACTCAAGGAAATAAGGCCCGAACTTGAACCAAGAAATTTTACGATTCAAAAAAAAGAAAAGCACAAAATAAGGCTAACACGAACAAACGGGCACAAAAACTAACTAACAAGCTAGTATGAGTTTACTAGGTCGTCAATTAGTGTTCAAACCAACAAACAAAACTAAGAAACAATAAAATGAAACTAAGAAATCTAAAAGTTGAACTCAAAATGTTGTGTGAACAGTAATTTAGTGATGTGGTAGTCCACTATTGGCCTCGGTTTTGTCAAAATTTTACTCTCCAATTTCAAGTCTTGACCAATCTACAATTTAAAAATGGTGGATTTGGTTAATGGAGGGAAATTTGGTCTTGGAGGTTCATTTTCAAGTACAAAACAAGACTTGACCTTCTTGGTACTTTCTCCTTGAAACAAGGTCCTTAAATCAAGGAAAGTAGGTGAAAAGTGGTTGTCAAGTCTTTTGAGTGATGTGGTCAAGTCTTTCACCAACAAGTACTACAACTTGGTCTTTCACCTTTTGTGGATCTAATGTTCACTTTTTGTTTTAATAAAAGATAAAAAAGGTGAAGAACAACAAGAACACAATAACAACACCAAAAACAACAACAATATTCTCCAAGAACAACAACAAATTCCAACTCCCAACTCCACAACAACAAGGCCTTCAACACGGTCAAGGCTTAGAATGACAACAATATCAAATCATTCATACTTTGTTCACATTAACAACATCAACAAGTTCAAGTAACAACATCAACAAGTTCAAATTCAAGCTTAGATTTGGACACTTTTTAGTGTTGGTGAGAAAGAAACCAACACTAGAAACACTCTAAACAACAAAAGACTACAAGATCTAGTCAAAAAGAAACATGTCTCGGCCAAGACAACAACAAGAACAACAACTTTCTCCGCCAAGAACAACAAGAACAGGCAGATTACTCCTTTTCTGGAATTTTTTTTTTCAGTTTTTCAACTCTTTTATATGTATATATATATATATATATTCAACTCTCAAGCCCAAGATTGATTTTGTTAGAACAAAATCAAAGATATCTCTGATACCAAATGATACAAGACTAAATGTGTATCAAGAGATTCAAGTCAACACAAGAGCAACAAGCTGAACAACAAGTTGCTAGTGAATCAAAATAGGCCACTCACGACTTCACTAGATTTTAGATTTAGTTTTGAGAAAGAAAAGAGATGAACACAAGAACAACAATGCTAGTGAATCGAAAGAGCCCCACGTGGCTTCACTAGATTTCAAAGACCAACAACAATACAATGTTAACAAAAGAGATGGATAGATAGTTTGACATACAATATTCAAGAATCTAAGAACCCTAACCACATGTAAGGACCCTAAGATTAATGAATGTTAACAACAAACTCTTACGTTGACAAAAGTGGGACTTTACCTCCCTAATCACCAACATATCAAGCCAACGATGCAACACAAGTGATATCCACACTTGGGTAGCCCTAGTTACAGATTGGTGGCTTTTCCAAGCCCTACAACTAAGGTGTGTTACACTCCTCACACTAGAGAGAGAGTTTGTCTTCCATCAATAAACAACTAATGAGAAAAAGACCTAAAATTTTCTATTTATATTCCAAGGTAAAATGACAACAATACCCTTAAAGGGTGGGGTGGACATGGAGTGCATTTGGACCCAATGAAGTGACCAAAATACCCTTAGTGAAGATGACCAAATCATGACCCATTAAGTGTTATCCAAAACTGTGAGTCCTCAAGTCTTCGATGATCCAAGCAATCTTCCACGCACGGCCTTGCTTGTGCTCAAAACGGGTCTTCCTTGCATATTATTGTGCCCTTGGGGTGACCAAGTCTTGAGTCTTTAAATGATGACCTCCAATCATGTCTTCAAAAATTAAGGTGGCCATTTGACTTGTATCAACACCTCAGGCAACTCATTCTATCCATAGGTAACTCTTATGTTAAAGTCACTGATCAGTAGGGCACGTACTCTAACAACACTTTTCCCATAGTTGGAATTTCTCCACAAGCCCTTGTTCTGTTGCAATCCAAGAAAATTTGGGGGGGGGGGGGGGGGGGGGGGGGGGGGGGCGGGTGTTGTGTGCAGAGGAAATATTGTCTGTCGCCTTGCAGTTCTAAAGCCCGGTTTCTTCGCCATTTCCTTCACTTCCTCTACTGATAATCTTGATGCGAAGCCTTTCATCACATTGTGATATGAATAAATCAACCACGGCTCTTCTTCTGAGCCAGCGGTCGCTATGGTATTTGGAAATTTGACTTGAACTATGTACGTCTCCAAATCGCTCTGGATACTAGGCCATGAAAAACAACCAAGTATACAAAAAACAACAAGAAGAATTTTCAACATTTTCATTGCTACAAATGAATACTTTGGAAAGTAGAGTTTGGTACATTTTGCATTATTTGAACTACTAGTATATACAGTTCTCTGGCCCTGTAAGTTTTTGAATTGTTTATTCAATAGATTCTCACTTGTTTAAAATACAATGATATATATATGTGTATTAGTCTAATTGAATGTTTTATGAACCAATTGTCCCACATTGAAAAAATGGAGAAATGCTAAGGGGATTATAAGCCAAATGGGTTCTTCCACCTATTAGACTAGTCTTTTGGGTTGGGCACTCCCATTTGGTTTATAACAGAATAATTTTCTTGAAGTGACTAGTTTTAATGACCACATGGCAAAGCTTGTTCTCATAGTTTTCTTAATTATAACTAAATTTCCACTTGAAAGATTCAAAGTTTAAATTTAGCATTAGAGTTATATGAGGTTGAATGCAGCAACATAGATGATATAGACAGTGAGAATTCATATAGTCAACCCATATATGGGCTAAGGCATCGTTGTTGTTGTAAAATTGCGAGTTTAACATATCGTATTGATATTTTGTTGAATCGTAATTGTTTTCAACAACAACATACCTAACGTGATTGTCACGACCCGAGCCTAGGCCCTAGCCGTGACGAGCATCCCGAACCATGAAGGCCCGGAACACCCATTCTCTATCTGGTTATCATGCACAACATTTATAATCATAATAAAATGCGGAATTGAAACTGAGTACGGAAAACATGGTCAAGTCCTGCAATATTTCTGAATAATACTATCTGACATCAGTCTGCGAAAATCTCTACTAAGAACACAAACATCTGTCTGAAAAGAAACTGGGACAAGGCCCCAGTGAACCAAAAATATAATAAGTAAGATAATGTCTGACATAATTAGGCCTTCCGAATAATAGAAGGCTCACCACTATGAGATCAAGTCTGCAAATCCGAGAATATCTACTGAGTAGCTGGACCCCTAGACTGTGCCTCAGAACCTGGAAGGAGGGGGGGGGAGGGTCAGCACAAAAGTACTGGCACGCGAAGCACTCTAAAAATAGTAAAATGGAACATACGTATATATATATATTAAATGAAAACAGATTTTTCATCAAGACATCATGTATAAAACTATTTCTGAAAAGTACATGGGCACTTTTTGGAAACATGCAACCTGTCTGTTCATTTCAAATCATGATCTGTGTTTTACTTCTGAGTTAGGTGGTATTCCCCTACAATTCTGAATATTCCACGGGCTGTATGGAATCCGCCATTGACTCGGCGGGGAAGCCCCCAACCCAAGTATGCCGCAAGGGTTGGAGTCTCTGATTCTGATACGCCACAAGACATTTAAGTCAGCGCATAATAATATACCCGGGTCGGCAAACCACGGTTTTAGGCAATGAGTCGCTTGAACTCAAGCCCTCTTCGGGGGACCACCTAACATCTCTGTATGCCCATTTTTAACCTTTTCTGTACATGCAACATTCTGAACGTCTAAAATCATGAAAGTCTGAAAAGTCTGTTAGTCTGAGTCTGATATGGCATTTGTCTGAGTTGGTATCGTCATACCAAGACATTGCAAGTCATGATTTTTCTGAGCCATAAGGTACTAAGCAAAAGCTTTCATTCAAAACATAGTTTAGACCACCCAAAACATGCAACTGATGTAAAGGATTTCATATTCCGAACTTAAAGTTCAATTTATGCAGAAATTTCATCAAACATATGGTGGTCATGTGCATTTTGGCAAAACCATGCATTCTTTCATTACATGCATATTCAACATTCACAACCCTCTCTTTCGTGTTCAAGAATCGTATTCCAAACATAGCAAAAGTCAAAGCACTTCATATCATAATTTCTTTTCTTCAAGATGTCTTTCAAAACAATTTATATTACGTGAAACATGGAAGAATTTACATTAAGAAAGGGGTTCCATGAAAATCATGCTTTAAATTCATATATTTCAGGACAAACACATATATACATATACATATAATTTTCAAACCACTTTGGGGGAAAGTCAAAAGGCCAAAACAATATCATTAAAGCTTCTAAAACATGAGTATGCACATGAATTCGAAAACCCGATACTTAAAACATGATTTCTATGCCCATGAGATTTTAGGAAAAACCCCGCGTACCTCTATTTCCAAGGATAATAGATGTTTCTTGAAGCTTGCGGATTGGTGATTCCGAATATGTAATTAGCTTTGAAAACTTACGATCGAATCTTGAACTATTTGGGTTTTTATTTTGAAACCCTAAGGAGAATTCTTGAGCAATTTTGAGGAAAGCATGTGTATTATGGTGTTTGAGGGATTAAATCTCATGTTGGTGGTATATATAGGGATGGAGGATGACCATAATACCCCTAAGGAACAATTAAGGTCAAATCTGTCCCTCAGTTGACAGTTTGATAGACTGGAGTAAATCGATTATAACTTTTTACTCATATATTCAAATTGGATGAAACCAACTGCATTTGAAAGAGTACTTAAAGATATTTCGTTTGATATATTATAGATCACACAGTTCATTATATATAGGGAGTTATGACCGTTTGAAGTTGACCCTGAAATACTGAAAAAACTGGGCAATAGGCCATGCGTTTTGCTACTGTTTTGAAATCCAAACGCAGCCTTATGCATTCCTAAAAATTCCAAAACTTATCCGAGATGTACTATGAGATTGCCCGATCGTAACGCAACTTGAAAATCTAAAAATGAAGGTCGGGAAGGTCGAGAAGTTGTATCCCGAAGGTTGCCAGCTAAGAATGAGTCTAAGTCATTTCAACACTTAGAAAAATTTTAAAACTTAAGTCTAAAGCTCAGAAATTACAGTCTAATACATGCATGACTTTTACGGGGCGTTACAGTGATCCCACAAGAAGGGTTTGGGGAGGATGAGGTGTATGTTACGCCTTACCCTTACCTTGTGAGAAGTGGAGAGGTTGTTTGCGATAGACCCTCGGCTCAACTTGCTAAAACTATTCAGGTTTAATTTTTTTAAGTAGAAAAGCATCTAGTTCCCCCATGAACTATAACCAAATTTGCTACGACATACTCCAACTTCACAGGGGTCCTATTGCCCCCTAACTAAATTTTAGCGTATTTTTGTCAGCCTTTTTAGCTGACATGACACTTTTTGTCAACCTTTTTAGCTGACGTGGCACCTTTGACAAGATGACGAGAGCCTTGCAGCAACGGTAAAGTTGTTTCCATTTGACCTATCGGCCACTGGTTCGAGCCATGGAAGCAGTCGCTAATTATTGCACTAGAATAATAGACCATCTCCATCACACCCCTTGAAGTGTCGTAGCGGCCCTTCCACGGATTCTGCTAACGCAGAATGCTTTGTGCATCGTACTGTCTCCTTTCTTTATTTGTAAGTAGTGATCAAGACGTGTGATGTTAATATGAATTTTTATTTAGAAGAGAGAATTGTGGAATTCGTTTCTTAGAATGCAATGTGCCAACTTGTATGTGTGTGCATTTAGCCAAATTTGACCACAAAGTGCATGGGAGGAGTTGGATTTAAGTAAAAGAGTTTTTAAAGCTTTTAAAGAATTGAATTCTTTCTTCCAATGGCTTACTTAATTTTTTTTTTTCTCTAAGAGTATAGTTGTCTAAAACTCTTTGGTTTGACACTCATGACTTGCATGGATATAATACAACTATACGTTTGTGATTTATTTTTTTTAGAAAAAAAGCAAACTTTGCAGAACCCTTTCATCTAATCGATAGTGGTAGTGTTTGGACTTTGTTTATCGGGATCCACCACATGTTGTGTTTGAGAGTCGTGCGATGGATGATTATTCAGCATGATTTAGTCTGTGCTGGTGAATGAAAATCTTTGACTTTGACTATCGGGATCCACCACATGTTGAGTTTGAGAGTCGTGCGATGGATGACTATCCAGCATGTTTTAGTCTGCGGTGGTGAATGGGAGTCTTTGACTTTGTCTATCGGAATCCACCACCACATGTTGGGTTTGAGAGTCGTGCAATGGATGACTATACAGCATGATTTAGTCCGTGTTGGTGAATGGAAGTCTTTGACTTTTTCTATCGAGATCCACCACATGTTGGATTTTAGAGTCGTGCGGTGGGTGACTATTCAGCATGATTTAGTATTCCCCTACAAGTCTGATATTCCACGGGCTGTATGGAATCCGCCATTGACTCGGCGGGGAAGCCCCCAACCCAAGTGTGCCGCAAGGGTTGGAGTGTCTGAGTCTGATACGCCACAAGACATTTAAGTCAGCGCATAATAGTATACCCGGGTCGGCAAACCACGGTTTTAGGCAATGAGTCGCTTGAACTCAAGCCCTCTTCGGGGAACCACCTAACATCTCTGTATGCCCATTTTTAACCTTTTCTGTACATGCAACATTCTGAATATCTAAAATCATGAAAGTCTGAAATGTCTGTTAGTCTGAGTCTGATATGGCATTAGTCTGAATTGGTATCATCATACCAAGACATTGCAAGTCATGATTTTTCTGAGCCATAATGTATTAAGCAAGAGCTTTCATTCAAAACATAGTTTAGACCACCCAAAACATGTAACTGATGTAAAGGATTTCATATTCCGAAACTTAAAGTTCAATTCATGCAGAAATTTCATCAAACACCTGGTGGTCAAATGTCTTTAGCAAGTTCATGTATTCAAAATTGAAACACATTCATTCATATATGTATATAAACTGACAAATCGCTTTGGAGATGGTCAAAAGACCAAAACAATGATGTTAAAACATCTTATACATAAATATATATACATAATTTAAGACCCCATTCTAAAACATGATTTTTCTATGCCCATGAGAATTTAGGAAAAAACCCCGCGTACCTTGTTCTCCACGAATTTTAGGTGTCTATCGAAGCCTACGTCGAGAGGATTCCAAATCTGTAATTTATTTCACGAACCCGCGGTTAAATCTTGAGTTGCTTGGGTTTTAAATGTTGAAACCCTAGGGAGAGTTCTTGAGCAAATTTGAAGAATATAATGATATTTTGGCTCTTTAGGGATTTAATCCCGTGTTTAAGTTGATAGGAGAATGAGTATTTACGGAAGTACCATTAAAATCTGGATGGAATGAACATTTTGGCCGGGCGCGATCCAGCAGGCGGCGCGGGCTAATCGCGCGCTGCCACTGGATTGAAAACCAAACGATGCCTTAGGCTCGTCCAAAAATTCTGAATTTTCTCCGAGACGTACTACAACCTTGCCCCATCGTAACGCAATAAAAAATCCAAAAATGAAGGTCGGGAAGGTCGAGAAGTTGTATCCCGAAGGTTGCCAGCCAAGAATGAGTCTAAGTCATTTCAACACTTAGAAGAATTTAAAACTTAAGTCTAAAGCTCAGAAGTTACAATCTAATACATGCATGACTTTTACGGGGTGTTACAGTGAAACCACCATCTGGCCCATTGTAAATAATCATGCCAACACCACCAGCATCTTTTACAGCTTGTCCTTTTCCAATCCCGGAATAACCACCACCTGTCTTACACAAAACTATTTTTTCTCTAATATTAGGATCATTCAGAGTACCTGTTCCGCAATAAGGGTTGTCTAAATCAGCTGCTATAAGTGCAGGATTAAACAATGGGAGAAGTGTTGAGCTATGATCCTTTGGATGAAATGCTGATTCACCCTCGAATTGTTTTTGGTTTCCGAGCTTAACAGTTGCCTTGATTTTCCTGTCATGAGTGCTTGCACCTATTGTCAGAATCCACGGACGTGGACCACTATTACCGGTAGCACAACTTACAAGAATACCTCTTTGTGATACACTAAATGCACCAAGTGCAACAGCATCAGTATAGAATGGCTTACTACGTCCACCAAGGGAAAGGGATAGGATATCGACCCCATCATCAATAGCTACATCCATGCTAGCTAGAATGTCACTGTCAGGGCAACCGGACCTATCACAGACCTTATAAATGGCCAGGTGAGCAAGAGGGGCAATCCCAACCGCAGTACCGTTAGCATTCCCAAACACATTGGCACCTTCCAGAAAACCTCCTGCAGCTGTGCTGGCAGTGTGTGTACCATGTCCATGATCATCTAATGGCGAAAAACTGGTCCTCATAAAAGTCCTCGCACCAATGAGCTTATTGTTACACTTCGTAAAGAAGTTCCCTGCACACACGCCCTTCTATTTAGCAGGAGGAGGTGGCATCTCTTTGTCGTTAAATGAAGGATGGTCAGGTGAAATCCCGGTGTCCAGGACTCCGATGATCACACATGTTAGAACCTTGAATTTTGATGAATGACAATATGAATGAAACAAGTAGATATACGTGTTTCACTGATCCGACAAGTTCAAGAGTGCAGTCTACGGTATAAATAATTAAAAATCAGAATGAGTTAACTCAGTGAAACTAGAAACTTCAACTTACTAATCACGTGGGGAATAGAACGAGTTGAATTTAATTCAAACACTTGATGATAAGGGAAAGCAAGTTGAATTGAAAAAAGAGTCCTATGTTAAGAGTTTCACTTCTGATTAAGAGTCTTATGTGTAGAAGGAGAAAGATTCTGAAAAATGAAGAAGTCTATGCAAAACGTACAATTTGAAGGACTCTTTGTAGAGTTGGAGTTTGACTACAACACTAAGGAGATGAGAGAGTTGGAGTTTGACTACAACACTAAAGAGACAAGAGTTGGAATTGAAGAAAGAGTCTCACTTGAAGTAGAACTTTATGCAATGAGAGTTATGATTGAAGGGGGAGTACGAAATAAAGAATGACTCTTTGAAGAGTTGTGCTTAAATAGAAGATGTATCAGTCAGAATAAACTACGCACTTACAAAGCAGAAAAGCACAACCGACAGATTAACTTCATGAAGTGCTACTCAATCACTGAAGAAACACATTGAAGAACCTGGTCCTAAGTATAGAATCCAACTAAGAGTTTTAGTGTTGATTTTTAGAGTTGTTCATTGTGTTTGAACTATTGATGTAATATTAGTTTCAGTGAGTTATAAACTGAACTAGGAGCTAGTCTTCGAGTTGGGGAAAACTACTTTGGGAACGCATACCTTGGGAGGTGTGTGTAGTTAGGAATTAGAGTTTATAATTCCTAGTCATTGTGTTAAAGGAATTAGAATTTATAATTCATATTTGTTGGTTACAAGAGTTTTGTAATCAGTCGTTGTTGAGGCTCAGAGTTATTTAGTGAAGTTAGGATTAAATCCTGTAGAGATGCAGGTCGTGATTTTTTACACCTTTTTGAGTCGGGTGTTTTCCACGTAAAAATTGTTGAGTTCTTTACTTACTGTTTTACTGCTTCCCTGGAACACGTGATACAAGACTAAATGTGTATCAAGAGATTCAAGCCAACAGAAGAGAAACAAGCTGAACAACAAGGTGCTAGTGAATCGAACTAGGCCATTCACGGCTTCACTAGACTTTAGATTTAGTTTTGAGCAAGAAAAGAGATGAACACAAGAACAACAATGCTAGTGAATCGAAAGAGCCCCACGCGGCTTCACTAGACCTCAAAGACCAACAACAATACAATGTTAACAAAAGAGATGGATAGATAGTTTGACATACAATATTTGAGAATCTAAGAACCCTAACCACATGTAAGGACCCTAAGATTAATGAATTTTTAACACCAAACTCTTACGTTGACAAAAGAGGGTCTTTACCTCCCTAATCACCAACATATCAAGCCGACGATGCAACACAAGTGATATCCAAACTTGGGTAGCCCTAGTTACGGATTGGTGGATTTTCCAAGCCCTACAACTAAGGGGTGTTACACTCCTCACACTAGAGAGAGAGTTTGTCTTTCATCAATAAACAACTAATGAGAAAAAGACCTAAAATATTTTATTTATATTCTATTATAAGACAAGGCAAAATGACAACAATGCCCTTAAAGGGTAGGGTGGCCATGGAGTGCATTTGGACCTAAGGAAGTGACCAAAATACCCTTAATGAAAATAACCGAATCATGACCCATTAAGTGTTGTCCAAAACCGTGAGTCCTCAAGTCTTCGATGCTCCAAGAAATCTTCCACACATGGCCTTGCTTGTGCTCAAAACGGGTCTTCCTTGCATATTGTTGTGCCCTCGGGGTGACCAAGTCTTGAGCCTTTAAATGATAACCTTCAATTATGTCTTCAAAAATTACGGTGGCCATTTAACTTGTATAATCCTTCCCTTCTTGAAAAGGATTCGACCTCGAATTCAAACCTTGCAAGAACAAAGAGAAGACAAACAAGCACCACATCCTCATGACATGAGGGTTAGAGTTAGTACAATAAACAACATCAACATGCCAGGGAGGTACACACTTGAGATATAACCGCACGTCCTTTGTTATGATCACGAGGGACTTAGAAAAAAATTACAAAGGAGTTGGCGAAAGGAATCACCATCAAGGGGCGGTATCCTAATTGAAAGTAAAGTCCACCTAACACATATAACAATATCATTCAAACAAGTGGACCGACCAACAACTATCCATCCTTCACACCCTAAGAAGTTACCGGGATCGAATGGGAGACGTAACCAAGGGCTTAGGTCTCGGCTACTCTCACTTTCCCCTAGGGTGTCATCCTCGAAATTAAGCAAGCGTTCCTTATCACTATTGAAAATATCATGAACTAAAAGAGGGTTGAGAAAGGTGTTTCATAAGTCAACTTCAAATAAAGGGTTCCCATGCATGCACTTACTACTAGTTTCAAAATTTTCACTAGGAATATGCCAACATAAGAAGACAAAGTAGTTAGCATTTCTAAGCACATATCACCTTCTCTTTCACAAGAGTTGTCCTCACATACATACAAACCATCACGGGAAGCCAAAGGACCACAATTAAAACCATCTTCACAAAGACAATCACAACTCGGGTTTTCTAAATATTCAAGCAAATCAAGATCATCTACGCCCGATTGATCATTTTGCTCACCCTCACTAGTTGTTGGCAATTCACATACCAACGTAGACTCACCTTGTTTTTCACAAGGGTCAACTAGTGTGTGAATACTCTCGTCACTTGGTAATGGAACCTTAGTCAAGTTGTAAGTTCTAGCGCCAGATAGACATAAATCATTCTCACGAGGAGAATCAATTTAGTCATCTAAGGGATTAACTAGTGCTTGTGTACCTACAACAAGAGTTTGGTCCTCATGTGGCCTAACAATATTAAAAGTATCACAAAATGAAGACTCATGCACTCCTACACTAGGTAAAATTGCAACTACGTTCATATGAGTGTAGGGAATAACATTTTTACCTCGTAGCTCACATGAGCTACGGTCTTCATCTTGACGTGTGTCCGGGTAGCCCACTTGCTCCCTTGGAACTCCCATATGATCCAACCTTTCATTTATCACTTTCCATTGACGGGTAATGGCTTCAAGTTTAGCCAAAATAGCACTTACAGCCACGGTTTCCATCGTAATTGCACCTAAAACAAAAAAGAGCAAGTCTACAAAATAAGACACAAGTTAGTTCGAAACAACCTCACCACACTCTCACACACTTGATTGTTTCACTTTTGGATTCACAAGTGTTGAAGTCGGCTTGTAGTTCATGATGAGTCGAGGGGTGAGTCTACTCCTTAGTCGGAATGGATTCTTTGTTTGAAGACTCAAGGAAATAAGGCCCGAACTTGAACCAAGAAATTTTACGATTCAAAAAAAAGAAAAGCACAAAATAAGGCTAACACGAACAAACGGGCACAAAAACTAACTAACAAGCTAGTATGAGTTTACTAGGTCGTCAATTAGTGTTCAAACCAACAAACAAAACTAAGAAACAATAAAATGAAACTAAGAAATCTAAAAGTTGAACTCAAAATGTTGTGTGAACAGTAATTTAGTGATGTGGTAGTCCACTATTGGCCTCGGTTTTGTCAAAATTTTACTCTCCAATTTCAAGTCTTGACCAATCTACAATTTAAAAATGGTGGATTTGGTTAATGGAGGGAAATTTGGTCTTGGAGGTTCATTTTCAAGTACAAAACAAGACTTGACCTTCTTGGTACTTTCTCCTTGAAACAAGGTCCTTAAATCAAGGAAAGTAGGTGAAAAGTGGTTGTCAAGTCTTTTGAGTGATGTGGTCAAGTCTTTCACCAACAAGTACTACAACTTGGTCTTTCACCTTTTGTGGATCTAATGTTCACTTTTTGTTTTAATAAAAGATAAAAAAGGTGAAGAACAACAAGAACACAATAACAACACCAAAAACAACAACAATATTCTCCAAGAACAACAACAAATTCCAACTCCCAACTCCACAACAACAAGGCCTTCAACACGGTCAAGGCTTAGAATGACAACAATATCAAATCATTCATACTTTGTTCACATTAACAACATCAACAAGTTCAAGTAACAACATCAACAAGTTCAAATTCAAGCTTAGATTTGGACACTTTTTAGTGTTGGTGAGAAAGAAACCAACACTAGAAACACTCTAAACAACAAAAGACTACAAGATCTAGTCAAAAAGAAACATGTCTCGGCCAAGACAACAACAAGAACAACAACTTTCTCCGCCAAGAACAACAAGAACAGGCAGATTACTCCTTTTCTGGAATTTTTTTTTTCAGTTTTTCAACTCTTTTATATGTATATATATATATATATATTCAACTCTCAAGCCCAAGATTGATTTTGTTAGAACAAAATCAAAGATATCTCTGATACCAAATGATACAAGACTAAATGTGTATCAAGAGATTCAAGTCAACACAAGAGCAACAAGCTGAACAACAAGTTGCTAGTGAATCAAAATAGGCCACTCACGACTTCACTAGATTTTAGATTTAGTTTTGAGAAAGAAAAGAGATGAACACAAGAACAACAATGCTAGTGAATCGAAAGAGCCCCACGTGGCTTCACTAGATTTCAAAGACCAACAACAATACAATGTTAACAAAAGAGATGGATAGATAGTTTGACATACAATATTCAAGAATCTAAGAACCCTAACCACATGTAAGGACCCTAAGATTAATGAATGTTAACAACAAACTCTTACGTTGACAAAAGTGGGACTTTACCTCCCTAATCACCAACATATCAAGCCAACGATGCAACACAAGTGATATCCACACTTGGGTAGCCCTAGTTACAGATTGGTGGCTTTTCCAAGCCCTACAACTAAGGTGTGTTACACTCCTCACACTAGAGAGAGAGTTTGTCTTCCATCAATAAACAACTAATGAGAAAAAGACCTAAAATTTTCTATTTATATTCCAAGGTAAAATGACAACAATACCCTTAAAGGGTGGGGTGGACATGGAGTGCATTTGGACCCAATGAAGTGACCAAAATACCCTTAGTGAAGATGACCAAATCATGACCCATTAAGTGTTATCCAAAACTGTGAGTCCTCAAGTCTTCGATGATCCAAGCAATCTTCCACGCACGGCCTTGCTTGTGCTCAAAACGGGTCTTCCTTGCATATTATTGTGCCCTTGGGGTGACCAAGTCTTGAGTCTTTAAATGATGACCTCCAATCATGTCTTCAAAAATTAAGGTGGCCATTTGACTTGTATCAACACCTCAGGCAACTCATTCTATCCATAGGTAACTCTTATGTTAAAGTCACTGATCAGTAGGGCACGTACTCTAACAACACTTTTCCCATAGTTGGAATTTCTCCACAAGCCCTTGTTCTGTTGCAATCCAAGAAAATTTGGGGGGGGGGGGGGGGGGGGGGGGGGGGGCGGGTGTTGTGTGCAGAGGAAATATTGTCTGTCGCCTTGCAGTTCTAAAGCCCGGTTTCTTCGCCATTTCCTTCACTTCCTCTACTGATAATCTTGATGCGAAGCCTTTCATCACATTGTGATATGAATAAATCAACCACGGCTCTTCTTCTGAGCCAGCGGTCGCTATGGTATTTGGAAATTTGACTTGAACTATGTACGTCTCCAAATCGCTCTGGATACTAGGCCATGAAAAACAACCAAGTATACAAAAAACAACAAGAAGAATTTTCAACATTTTCATTGCTACAAATGAATACTTTGGAAAGTAGAGTTTGGTACATTTTGCATTATTTGAACTACTAGTATATACAGTTCTCTGGCCCTGTAAGTTTTTGAATTGTTTATTCAATAGATTCTCACTTGTTTAAAATACAATGATATATATATGTGTATTAGTCTAATTGAATGTTTTATGAACCAATTGTCCCACATTGAAAAAATGGAGAAATGCTAAGGGGATTATAAGCCAAATGGGTTCTTCCACCTATTAGACTAGTCTTTTGGGTTGGGCACTCCCATTTGGTTTATAACAGAATAATTTTCTTGAAGTGACTAGTTTTAATGACCACATGGCAAAGCTTGTTCTCATAGTTTTCTTAATTATAACTAAATTTCCACTTGAAAGATTCAAAGTTTAAATTTAGCATTAGAGTTATATGAGGTTGAATGCAGCAACATAGATGATATAGACAGTGAGAATTCATATAGTCAACCCATATATGGGCTAAGGCATCGTTGTTGTTGTAAAATTGCGAGTTTAACATATCGTATTGATATTTTGTTGAATCGTAATTGTTTTCAACAACAACATACCTAACGTGATTGTCACGACCCGAGCCTAGGCCCTAGCCGTGACGAGCATCCCGAACCATGAAGGCCCGGAACACCCATTCTCTATCTGGTTATCATGCACAACATTTATAATCATAATAAAATGCGGAATTGAAACTGAGTACGGAAAACATGGTCAAGTCCTGCAATATTTCTGAATAATACTATCTGACATCAGTCTGCGAAAATCTCTACTAAGAACACAAACATCTGTCTGAAAAGAAACTGGGACAAGGCCCCAGTGAACCAAAAATATAATAAGTAAGATAATGTCTGACATAATTAGGCCTTCCGAATAATAGAAGGCTCACCACTATGAGATCAAGTCTGCAAATCCGAGAATATCTACTGAGTAGCTGGACCCCTAGACTGTGCCTCAGAACCTGGAAGGAGGGGGGGGAGGGTCAGCACAAAAGTACTGGCACGCGAAGCACTCTAAAAATAGTAAAATGGAACATACGTATATATATATATTAAATGAAAACAGATTTTTCATCAAGACATCATGTATAAAACTATTTCTGAAAAGTACATGGGCACTTTTTGGAAACATGCAACCTGTCTGTTCATTTCAAATCATGATCTGTGTTTTACTTCTGAGTTAGGTGGTATTCCCCTACAATTCTGAATATTCCACGGGCTGTATGGAATCCGCCATTGACTCGGCGGGGAAGCCCCCAACCCAAGTATGCCGCAAGGGTTGGAGTCTCTGATTCTGATACGCCACAAGACATTTAAGTCAGCGCATAATAATATACCCGGGTCGGCAAACCACGGTTTTAGGCAATGAGTCGCTTGAACTCAAGCCCTCTTCGGGGGACCACCTAACATCTCTGTATGCCCATTTTTAACCTTTTCTGTACATGCAACATTCTGAACGTCTAAAATCATGAAAGTCTGAAAAGTCTGTTAGTCTGAGTCTGATATGGCATTTGTCTGAGTTGGTATCGTCATACCAAGACATTGCAAGTCATGATTTTTCTGAGCCATAAGGTACTAAGCAAAAGCTTTCATTCAAAACATAGTTTAGACCACCCAAAACATGCAACTGATGTAAAGGATTTCATATTCCGAACTTAAAGTTCAATTTATGCAGAAATTTCATCAAACATATGGTGGTCATGTGCATTTTGGCAAAACCATGCATTCTTTCATTACATGCATATTCAACATTCACAACCCTCTCTTTCGTGTTCAAGAATCGTATTCCAAACATAGCAAAAGTCAAAGCACTTCATATCATAATTTCTTTTCTTCAAGATGTCTTTCAAAACAATTTATATTACGTGAAACATGGAAGAATTTACATTAAGAAAGGGGTTCCATGAAAATCATGCTTTAAATTCATATATTTCAGGACAAACACATATATACATATACATATAATTTTCAAACCACTTTGGGGGAAAGTCAAAAGGCCAAAACAATATCATTAAAGCTTCTAAAACATGAGTATGCACATGAATTCGAAAACCCGATACTTAAAACATGATTTCTATGCCCATGAGATTTTAGGAAAAACCCCGCGTACCTCTATTTCCAAGGATAATAGATGTTTCTTGAAGCTTGCGGATTGGTGATTCCGAATATGTAATTAGCTTTGAAAACTTACGATCGAATCTTGAACTATTTGGGTTTTTATTTTGAAACCCTAAGGAGAATTCTTGAGCAATTTTGAGGAAAGCATGTGTATTATGGTGTTTGAGGGATTAAATCTCATGTTGGTGGTATATATAGGGATGGAGGATGACCATAATACCCCTAAGGAACAATTAAGGTCAAATCTGTCCCTCAGTTGACAGTTTGATAGACTGGAGTAAATCGATTATAACTTTTTACTCATATATTCAAATTGGATGAAACCAACTGCATTTGAAAGAGTACTTAAAGATATTTCGTTTGATATATTATAGATCACACAGTTCATTATATATAGGGAGTTATGACCGTTTGAAGTTGACCCTGAAATACTGAAAAAACTGGGCAATAGGCCATGCGTTTTGCTACTGTTTTGAAATCCAAACGCAGCCTTATGCATTCCTAAAAATTCCAAAACTTATCCGAGATGTACTATGAGATTGCCCGATCGTAACGCAACTTGAAAATCTAAAAATGAAGGTCGGGAAGGTCGAGAAGTTGTATCCCGAAGGTTGCCAGCTAAGAATGAGTCTAAGTCATTTCAACACTTAGAAAAATTTTAAAACTTAAGTCTAAAGCTCAGAAATTACAGTCTAATACATGCATGACTTTTACGGGGCGTTACAGTGATCCCACAAGAAGGGTTTGGGGAGGATGAGGTGTATGTTACGCCTTACCCTTACCTTGTGAGAAGTGGAGAGGTTGTTTGCGATAGACCCTCGGCTCAACTTGCTAAAACTATTCAGGTTTAATTTTTTTAAGTAGAAAAGCATCTAGTTCCCCCATGAACTATAACCAAATTTGCTACGACATACTCCAACTTCACAGGGGTCCTATTGCCCCCTAACTAAATTTTAGCGTATTTTTGTCAGCCTTTTTAGCTGACATGACACTTTTTGTCAACCTTTTTAGCTGACGTGGCACCTTTGACAAGATGACGAGAGCCTTGCAGCAACGGTAAAGTTGTTTCCATTTGACCTATCGGCCACTGGTTCGAGCCATGGAAGCAGTCGCTAATTATTGCACTAGAATAATAGACCATCTCCATCACACCCCTTGAAGTGTCGTAGCGGCCCTTCCACGGATTCTGCTAACGCAGAATGCTTTGTGCATCGTACTGTCTCCTTTCTTTATTTGTAAGTAGTGATCAAGACGTGTGATGTTAATATGAATTTTTATTTAGAAGAGAGAATTGTGGAATTCGTTTCTTAGAATGCAATGTGCCAACTTGTATGTGTGTGCATTTAGCCAAATTTGACCACAAAGTGCATGGGAGGAGTTGGATTTAAGTAAAAGAGTTTTTAAAGCTTTTAAAGAATTGAATTCTTTCTTCCAATGGCTTACTTAATTTTTTTTTTTCTCTAAGAGTATAGTTGTCTAAAACTCTTTGGTTTGACACTCATGACTTGCATGGATATAATACAACTATACGTTTGTGATTTATTTTTTTTAGAAAAAAAGCAAACTTTGCAGAACCCTTTCATCTAATCGATAGTGGTAGTGTTTGGACTTTGTTTATCGGGATCCACCACATGTTGTGTTTGAGAGTCGTGCGATGGATGATTATTCAGCATGATTTAGTCTGTGCTGGTGAATGAAAATCTTTGACTTTGACTATCGGGATCCACCACATGTTGAGTTTGAGAGTCGTGCGATGGATGACTATCCAGCATGTTTTAGTCTGCGGTGGTGAATGGGAGTCTTTGACTTTGTCTATCGGAATCCACCACCACATGTTGGGTTTGAGAGTCGTGCAATGGATGACTATACAGCATGATTTAGTCCGTGTTGGTGAATGGAAGTCTTTGACTTTTTCTATCGAGATCCACCACATGTTGGATTTTAGAGTCGTGCGGTGGGTGACTATTCAGCATGATTTAGTACGTGCTGGTTAATGCATTTTCTCAAAAAGTCTAGTTTTGGTCATGATACCAAATAAAATAACCACAATTCGTATAAAATCTATTTAGACATGAATTGAAATATCAAATACTAATGAGTTTGGTACATACATATATATGTATGATTGTATATCTTTATTTTTAAGTTGTGGTACAATAGTACAATACTCAAAATATCACTATCAAAAGTCACTTTTACTAGTAATAATTACGTTTAGGGGGTCTGAAATAGATAAACACATGAGAAAATATTATAATCAATTTCTTTAACATATCCAACAAACTCTAAGTTGAAAAATTTATCAATATCCACGTTTAAACAGTTTGTAACAATACCTTCATATATGTGTGTGTATATATATGTATGTATGTATCGACCTTGTATGAAGTGTATATATACACAAGGTATGAGCTACGTGGCATAAATATTTTCAAAATCGACATAGAGCATACGCCACATAGCTAATACTTTGTGTATATATACACTATTATACACTTTATACAAGGTCGATACACACACACACATATAGCTCATACGTGACGTAAATACTTTCAAAAGTATTATATTTTTGAAAATTTCCCTATTATGATACCAATTCCGAAAAAATATATATACATAAAATACCTAGTTTTACGAAAAGACCACAGTATTACAAAATTCTGCAATTTTTTGCTTGCATTGATTTGCAGATAATACTAAATTCAGACTTTGAAAAAGATTAGCTTCTTTTTCATAATAAATAATTCATATAATTTACCAATTTCATTACAATATTTTATGGACATATTTACCCTTCCCATGTCCAAAAGTATGTCTATTGCATCCTCTAGACATAATATTACCTTTCTCCTATTATTATTCGTCTTCTTGTAGTAACGCGCAGCGTTTACATAATCGCGAGCTGCTTCATATTTGCAATTTAATTTCGAATGACATCTCGCTAATTTGACATATATTGATCCAACGTGATCCCATGATTTAGCGCGTTTGAAACAATTAAGAGCTTCATCGAATAATTTTTCTGCGTCATTGTATTTGAAATCGAAAAATCCCATTCCATTGACTATAAATCCTATTTAGATGTGAAAATTCAGTATATCCAAGCGAACAGGGTAACATATCCCAAAACAATTGTTGAGAACCGTCGCTTTTTGACGTCATATTCCAGCTAACGACCCCCCACCCGCCCCTTTACGATATTGTAGTTATGACAAGCAGTGACGAAGCCAGAATTTTCATTGAGAGGGTTCAAAATTAAAGATATAAACTAGTCGAAGGAGGTTCAACATTTACTATATATACATAAAAAAATATTTTTAATCATGTAAAAATAGTATAATTTTACGTATTAAGTCATTGCCCTTCTTCGACTTTGATTGTGTCCAACTTGAAAGCCAATTGATAAATTCATTCCACTTATAAAAAATGGTTCAAACTTAAGGGACTAAAATTGTCTATTCCATACTTTATAGACTATTTTAAACATACCTCAATCTTAAGGGACCATTTTTGTCAAGAAAAATAAAAGTAGATCTTGAATTCTATATTATTTAAAGACAAACAACACAAATTCGACTATTTGAAACTTAATTATAATTATTTATTTTTTTATATATTTTGCATAATTACCGAAAATCTCAATATTGGGTCTATCAAAATACATAATTAACTCTCAATACATCTAAAAAAGATGCATTTTTTTCTTTATAAAGATATATAATTAGCTTTCAATACGTTTTTTTATTTGAATCTGTCGAGATATGTTTTTTCTTTTATAAAGATATATAATTAGATCACGATATATTTTTTTTATTTTATATCTGTCGAGATATATATCAGCTTCCAATACATTTAATGAATTAGGAGTTTTTGAAATTATTTTATAAGGACAAGGCTTTGCATAAATATGGTAAGTTAAAATGTATATTTATTTTATATTTTCATTATTTAATTGAGAAAATTCTCTGTTTTCATCCTAAACTATACACGTAATTGTTGAGATACATCCGAACTTTAGGAAAGTTCTATTCCCTTGGTCTAATTAAAATCATATTTTCGACAACCTTAGTGTCTACGTGACACATACGCGGTACATTAGTGAATTAATACACTGAAGGTCCACGTAGAAACACGTATATACCCACGTAGGCACTAAAATTGTCAAAAATACAGTTTTAATTAATACAGGGTAATAGAACCCTCCTAAAATTTGAGAGTATTTCAACAATTTCATATATAGTTCCGCCGGAAACAGAACATTTTTCCTTATTTAATTAGCAGAAGGAAAAAATATATATATTAATAGTATTTAAAGCACAAATCTCCTTTATAGTTTCTCTAAAAACCAAAAACTGTAAAAAAATGAGTCTAAGTAGTAAACTTCTTGTTTTTCAGCAACAATTTCAGTGTCATCAAAGCTTCAAGATTGTTGATTTTCCTTCACTTCACAAATACCCAGTTGTCTATTTTTCCAAGAAATGCTTCAATTATTCAGGTTTGTTTGTTATATACTCTGTCTATTTTAATTTGTTTGGCCTATTTTGACTTTACGAAGTTTTAAAAAGTAAATAATAAAATTATGAATAAAAATTGGTGATATGTCTAAGTAGTTTTAAACATGTCCTGTGAAAAATTAGAATTATATAATTGCTAAAAAGGAAGAAAGTAGGGAATAAGTAATAAAAAGACAGCTCAGTGCACTAAAATTCACAGGGTTCGGGGAAAGCCCACCACATGAGTGTATTGTATGCAGTGACTTGCATTTCTGTGAGAGGCTGTTTCCGATTTGAGTGATTTTCAATGTTCAATTGTAAGAAAGTAGGGAATAAGTAAGAAAAAGAACAGCTTGGTGCACTAAAACTCCCGATATGCATAGGGTTCGGGGAAAGGTCCCACCACAAGGGCGTATTGTATGCAGCCTTATCTTGCATTTCTGTCGGAGGTTGTTTCCGATTTGAGTGATTTTCAATGTTCAATTGTATTTATACTTATCCTTTAGATTGTTTTAGTCTAATTTGGAGTTCTTGATTGAGTACAATTGTGTTTTTAATTTAGTATATTTGATACCCCTTTTGATAGTTTAGTCCAATTTGGGGTTCTTGATGGGGTTTGATTGATGAAAGAAGAAGAGATTTTGTGATTTTTTTTCAATGTCTAGTGTATTTCTCTTGCTCCTTTTGATAGTTTGTCTTGAGCCGGGGGCAGTGGCGGAGCCAGGATTTTTATTGAGGGGTTCAGAAGTAGACATACGAACTAGCCGAAGGGGGTTTAATATCTACTATATATACATAAAAAATATTTTTAGCCATGTACAAGTAGTATAATTTTCCGTCGAAGAGGGTTCGGATGAACCCCTGGATGAAAGGTGGCTCTGCCCCTGGACGGAGGTCTATCGGAAACAACCTCTATATCTCATCTTTGAGGTAGTAGTATGGACAACGTATGCTTACCCTCTGTAGGCCCCACTTTGTGGGAAGATACTGTATATGTTGTTGTTGTATTGCTACGTAGGTATTATTGTTTTGGGGAAATTGACATAAATAGCTGCCAGCCCAAAAACAAAAATAACCAGCAAATGTATGAAATACTAAAAACTGAGAACTTTTTGCGATTTTCTGTGTGTGTTATCCTATAGATTGATGGGGGAAGTGGGCGACCGAATGGGTTTTGGGCAAAACTTTTTGGGTGGGCTTGCGACGACCTATTAAATGGATTGTATGGATCGTGTTGGTTTGGAGGGGCAGGCCGAGACTTTTTTAAGACAAATGAGCGAAATACTAGAAACTGCGAATTTTTTGTGATTTTCATAATATTTATATATAGCATGTATATTCTAGTTGATGCAACTATTTTTGGCCGAGCAGTCAAATGTGTAACTTCCCCGTTATTCTTTTTACGTCAATTTATTCTATTTTGCTTAAAGTTTGAATCTTTATGCTTCTCAACAGTCGAACTATACTTAGGTTGTTTTTGAAGGGGTATGATTGATGAAAGAAAAAGAAATTTTTGATTCTTTTTTCTGTATCAAGTGTATTTTTACTGCCCGCTCGTTTTTGGTGAATTAATCCAACTGTACTTACGTACTTGAAGGTGTATGATTGATGAAAGTAAAAGATTTTTTGTGATTTTGTTTCAGTATCAAGTGTATTTCTACTGCCGCTTTTAGTGAATTATTAGTTAAACTTGTACTTGCTTTCTTGATGCTGTTTTTATTAACTCAATTGTAATCTATTTTGCTCAAAGTTTGAATCTTTTTGCTTCTCAAATGCATTTGGTAATGTGCTCTTTACTTATTAGTACAAAAAGAAAAAATAAAAGGAGAGATTTTTATGATTTTTTTTTTTTCCAATATTCAAGTATATTTATGCTGCCTGTTTTGATATTTTAGTCTAATTTGGAGTTCTTGAAGGGTTACAATTGATGAAAGAAGAAGAAAGTTTGTGATTTTTTTGTCAGTAATCAGTATCAAGTGTATTCTACTGCCCCTTTTTTATGAATTAGTATAACTTGTACTTGGGGTTCTTGAAGGCTATGTTGCTCAGACTCTTCCAAAATGTCAACGGGTGCATGTCGGATTCTCTAGAAGTGTATGTTTGGAGAATCCGACACAGTGCAGCATCAAAAGTGAAGAGTCCGCACAATGCTTTTTTATTAACTCAATTGTAATCTAGTTTGCTCAGAGTCTGAATCTTTTTGCTTCTCAAAGTACAGTTGATTATGTACTCTTTTTTAAAATAAAAAATTGAGGGTAGGTGAAGGGGAAATGGGGCAAGGGATTACGAGGTGGGATTGAAACCTTACACCTCACCAACAAGGTGAAAGTTCTGGTAACCAACCAACTGAGGTACTAAGATTTTCAGTTGATAATGTACTCTTTACTTATAAGTGTAAGCAAAAAAAGGAGGTTTTTTGTGTTTTTTTTCCAATATCAAGTGTATTTCTACGGTCCCTTTTGATGAATTAGTCCTACTTGTACTTGGGTTCTTGATTCTTGAAGGGGTACAATGGGTGGGGGCTTCTCTAACTATACAATCCACAATCCACATTACCAAAGGCGGACCCAGGATTTTGGGGCGGTGGTTGTCCGGGAGGTTCGAACACACATATTGACACCCAAAACTTTAAGGTTCCGCCTTGAAATCAAAGCACCTAGCTATCTTATTGGTCTCAAGAGTGCTTTTTTTTCCATCCTATACCAATTCTTATACATTTCTTATATAATTATACCTAATCTACGTAGGGTTTAACGGGTGCCGGAGCACCACAAATTTGCACATAGGTCTCCCCTTGCACATTACCAGTAAGGTGTTTCTTTTTAACTCTGTTGTTTTCTATTTTTCCAAACTTGAGATTTTATTTGCAGCTCAAGTTTAATTGATAATGTACTTTTTGCACATGCGTATTTTGCATTAGGTGGTAATTCAAGACTATTGTTTAGTATATGTATCTCAGTGAAGTTCTCAGATTTTGTGATTGTTTTTTTTTTTTTTCAGTATCAAGTGTGTTTCTACTGTCCCTTTTAATGAATTAGTCCAATTTGTATTTGGGTTCTTGAAGGGGTACGATTGGTGGGGTTTCATTCAGCTATGCAGTCCACATCGCTAAGTAAGTATTTTTTAAACCAGTTGTAATCTATTTGCTCGAAGTTTGAATCTTTTTGCTTCTCAAAGTTTAGTTGATAATTTACTTTTTTTAGCTCATGAACGTGATCTTTTTTGTATAGGTGGCAATTCAGGACCGTTGGTTCATAGATGTATCTCAGAAACATTCTCGGATCCGTTTGGGCCTGGTGACTCTGAATCACTTGAGGTTTTCCATATTAACTTACTGAGCTCTCTACTCAAAGTTCAATTGTATGTTTATAACTTTGACTTGTATTTGTATACGGAATCGAGCAATGAGAGACTTGTAATTTATTGGCAACAACCGTTTCTTTGACAGGATAGGGCTATCAATGCCATCATTCATAAATTACGTGTTTGATATGGAAAATTCTCTAGCATCTAAGGGTGTAGTCTAGTGGACCATAAAATGAGAAGAAAATCATGAGAAACCACGGTTTAAATGCTAACAGAGACAAATATCGTATGTGATTTTTTTCCGTTTATCTAAGCCTTAGCCGACAGGAGTTACCTGATACCTGTGCAAGCGGGGGAGTGTGGGCTGGTGGAGTCGTCGGGGCCATTTGGTGGGTCAAACAAGCAAAATGGTGCGAACGGGCCGTTTTCAGGCCAAATCGGTGTGCTATAGTCCTAAGTTGCGCGGACTCTTCACTTTCAATGCTGCACCCGTGTCAGATTCTCCAAAAATACACTAACTTAAGCGAATCTGACATGCACCCATTGACATTTTCGAAGAGTCCAAGCAGCCCACGGCTCCAGGGGTGGGCCCAGGGCCCGAGCGTGTTTTGGGCTGAAAATCGATCAGGCTCCCATGCAGGCTGAGGAGCGGGGGAGTGTGGGCCGGTGGAGTCGGTGGGGCCGTTTGGGTGGTTAAACTGGCGAAACAGCACGAACAGGCCGTTTTTGGGCCAAATTGGTGTGCTACCCGCGGTTCCGGGGATGGGGTGAGAGATAACAGGTACTAAGTGGAATAGTCTAGGTGTGGGCAAGCTTGCCCAGACATCACCGTTTTAAAGAAATGAAAAAAGAAATTCTCTATTTATGTGGATAAAGTTCCAAATATGAGAAACAATTAATATACGAAGCAATTTTTTGGTTGCTTTCGCAATTTCAGTTTGCACTTCAAGCTGATGTACTGACTGTTATACTAATCGAAGACATTTCTATGTGAAGGTAAATGTTTCTACGGTTTCAGCACATTTCTAATGTTTCTTTCACTTGAAATTATGAAGCAAAGAGGTTGATTAGCTCATATCTTTAATCTTAAACCTAAATCTGCATCTCTCGATATTTTAGAAAAGGAAAAGAGTCACATTGTTTTCTTGTATGTTCCGAAGCTGACCTCTGACTTGTGGAATTTGACTATCTTTTGTATCAAGTGTTTGCATTAAAATTGTTTTTTTTTTAACAATAGACGTTTTGATATTTCAGAATCTGAAACAAAAAGAGAACGCCATTTTGACAATTTTGAAGGGAGCAAACTCTTTTATTCCTCATGTGGTTCTCGCGAGCACAATTTTGGCGCTTATCTATCCACCTTCATTTACTTGGTTTACCAACAGGTTTGTCTATCATTCTGTCATGGCCTTTTATCAATGGATTTGTTCTATCCCGCTATGTTGCTCGGACTCTTGGATGCGTGTCGGACCCTCCAAAAATAGTATGTTTTTGAAGGATCCGACACGGGTGCGTCAACTTTCTTGGAGAGTCTGAGCAACTTAGCTATCCCACAGGTCTCTCATGATATCTTACTTTTTCATCTTGCCGTAAAGTTTTGCAATGGGTTTGGTAACTCTATCGGGAACTCGTAGGATAACGTAACTATGGGATGCTTGTTTCTAAATTTTGATCTTGTTAATCGATACTGTTGTCTGTTAGACAAAGAATTCAATTGACATGCAATTCTTTTTCCTGTTTAACGTATTAACTAACATTGGTTACTGCATAAAGTTAGTGCATTTATATTTATTAAAAGAAAACAAGAGCATAATGACATGATCTGTTGTTGAAGTCTGGATGACATATCTTGTTCAGACTGTTGTTTATATGCATTCGAAGTTTGGTTATGAACTGCTCGGCCCATGGCAATTAATAGTTGATGACATTGGACTTGGTTTGACTAGGATGAAGCTTGCTTTGATTGGATATTAACGGTGTGGAGGTGGGTCATTTAGGCATAAAATATAGTTGCTCCTATTTATTGGAGTGGAGGCGTATGTTATTCTGACAATCAGTTCTGTTTATGTTTTCTGGTGTCGAATTGAGGTGGTTCAGACACATGATGAGGAGGAGCACGGATGCCCCGGTTCGTAGGTGTGAGAGGCTAGCGTTGGATGGTTTCAGGCGGAGTAGGGGTAGGCCGAAGAAATACTGGAGAGTGGTGATTAGGCGGGACATGGAACAGTTACAGCTTACTGAGGACATGACCCTAGATAGGAACATCTGGAGGACGCGAATTAGGATAGAAGGCTAGTGCTAGTTTGGGTTGTTAGTGTAGGGTATTACTTGGTGGGTGTATTATTCTTGTTATGCCATCTTGTTTCATGCTTTATTACAAATTTGTTTACTATTCTTTGTTTACTATTCCTTGCGGGTGTCGTATTTATGTTATGTCATCTTGTTCCATGCTTATTACGGATTTGTTTATTATTACTTGTCTTGAGCCGGGGGTCTATCGGAAACAGCCTTTCTACTTCTCCGGAGGTAGTGGTATGGACTGCGTACATCTTACCCTCCCCAGACCCCACTATGTGGGAATACACTGGGTTTGTTGTTGTTGTTTTTGTTGTTGTATAGTGCTCAAGTTCTACTAATAATGTCCGTGTATACTAGTAACAACAGCTCATTCTGAGAAGAAACATATAAAAAGTTGCTTGCACAAAACGTGAATCGCATTCTAGAGGACTTGGTTAATGATAGCTCATAGAACAATCTTTTTTTTATTTTTTGATAATTGCCGTGTCTGGGATAGCTTGCACGCACCTCGACTAATTCGACGTGTGTGTGCTACCTCTTTCCTGCTCAGATACGAGGTAATTTTGTCCACCAAGTCTGGAACGGATGAGAAAAAATACCTAGTGTTTTTGTCTTCGCTTGGAATTGAACCTGAAACCTCATGGTTCTTGACCCACAATCTTAATATTGATCGAAGTCTCTTGGCTTGATCATATTATTTTACGTTATCCTCATAAATGTATACTGAGACTTCTATATCTGACCGATTGGTATTAGTTGAAACTGGAGATGAGGTAGAGACCCGTGCTAGAGGTTAGAGTAATTCCATCTTACATGGGAATCATGTCGAAACTTAACCATAAATATATCTAATTACTACCAATTTATCACCTCGAGAAAAGCACGGAGGTATTGAGTTGGATGTTGACAAAAGTCCGTCATTCAATATTTGCACTGATTTAGTCTAACATTGTCTATCTAGGAAAGTTAGAGAAAGGTATTATGACTGCTAAGTTGCACGGACTCTTTCTTTTTCGATACCGCATCCGTGTCGGATACTTCAAAAATAAACTACTTTTGGAGAATTCGATACGCACCCGGCGACATTTTTGAAGAGTCTGAGCAGCATATATTATGAGACAAATAGTTGCAAAGTGCACACCAAAAAGTTCAAATTGCTTAGTTCTTCACTTCATCGTATGGTCTCGTATTTACCGGGACGTTTACCATTTCTAGGTACTATGCCCCTGCGTTAGGATTTTTAATGTTTGCTGTTGGAGTCAACTCAAATGAAAAGGACTTTCTTGAAGCTTTCAAGAAACCTGCTGCCATTTTTGCTGGTTATATCGGTCAATTTGCTGTGAAGCCAATACTCGGGTATCTTTTCGGCACAGTTGCAATGACCGTATTTGGTCTTCCAACCTCCTTAGGTAAAATCTCTGATTGCGTTATAAGGAAACATAATAGTACGCTGACTAAAGTTCGTTGAGCTGTGTATCAGCTGCAGGGATTATGTTGACGTCTTGTGTTAGCGGAGCACAGCTGTCGAACTACGCTACTTTTCTAACCGATCCACAAATGGCCCCTCTTAGTATAGTGATGACAGCGTTATCTACAGCTACTGCCGCTTTTATCACCCCGACTTTAACGTTATTGCTTATTGGGAAAAAGTTGCCTGTGGATGTCAAGGGAATGATTTCCAACATACTCCAGATCGTTGTCGCACCTGTTGCTGGTGGACTGCTTCTGAATAGGTACTGATGGTTATGAGCTATGTTGCTCGGACTCTTCAAAAATATCGATGGATTCGTGTCGGATCCTCCAAAAATAGTGTATTTCTGTAGGATCCGACACGGGCGCGACAACATTTTTGGAGAGTCCGAACTTAGGTTATGAGTAACACATATCCATCAACGACCCAAACTTCATTCTTATAACTTTTGGTTTTGCTTCGACAGATTCTTCCCGCAGATTTGCAACGCTATTCGTCCGTTGTTGCCTCCCTTATCAGTTTTCGTGACTGCTCTCTGTGTAGGAGCTCCACTCGCTATTAACATAGATTCCCTCCTGTCCCCTTCCGGGATGTCTGTTTTGTTCCTTGTGATTGCATTTCATTTGTCAGCGTTCATCTCGGGCTATGTACTTTCCGGCCTAGCCTTCCACAACGCACCAGACGTCAAAGCTCTACAAAGAACGCTGTCATATGAAACAGGTTTGGAGACTGCATATTATTACCGCCGTGCATGGGATGGATATATTATCGAAAATTGATTGACGCTGTCATTTCTATATCGTTTTTGCAGGCATGCAAAGCAGTCTATTGGCCCTTGCTCTTGCAAATAAGTTTTTCCAAGATCCTCTCGTTGGCGTCCCTCCAGCTATATCGGTAAGTCATCTATTAATCATACGAACTTCCTTTCCCTATCGATTTGGTAATAGTTTCGTTTATTAATACACTGACGATGTAAAATTTCTTTACACTGTAGTGTATATAAGTTAAATTCTTAGATTTAACGAAAAAGGGCCAATATCGCCCATGTACTTTCCGCTGAGGGACACCTTTGCCCTCCGTTAATAGTTTGGCTGCGTTTTGCCCCCGGCCTTCACCAAAAGGTGGCATTTTTTCTCTTCTAGCTACCGGAATCTTTAAAAAAAATTCATACGGAAAAGGGCAAACGTGTTCTATCCATATAGTTTAAGGGCGATGTGGGGAATCGAATCCTCACTGATAAGATAAAAATTCTGGTAGTCAACCAACTGAGCTGTTAAGATTCCGTTCTTTCATCCTACTCATTTGTTGGTTCTATTTTCTTTTTCTTTCTCTTTCTTCTATAAAATCTTGTATGTTTTTAACGTTGAGATAAAACATCTAGTACATCCTCGAACTATGATCAAAGTTGCTACGACACACTCCAACTTCACAGTAGTCCTATTACCTCCTGAACTCAATTTTAGTGTATTTTTGTCACCCTTTTGTGCTCACGTGGCACGTTTATTACATAAAATGGGGGCCACATCAGCTAAAAAGGGTAATAAAAGGTGTCACGACAGCTAAAACGGTTGACAAAAATATGCTAAAGCTTAGCTCGGGGTTAATAAGATCCCCGTAAAGTTAGAGTGTGTCGTAGCAAATTTGGTCATAGTTCAGGGGTACTAGATGCTTTACTCTTTTAACTTTTAATCACTTTTATCATTTGTTTATTTACCTTTTTGCAGGTTGTGATTATGTCATTAATGGGCTTCTCACTAGTGATGCTATGGACTAAGAAGAAAGAAACTTTAATGGAATGATTAATTAATTATTATACTAATAAAAGTAATTTTTTAATCATTCCATGTGTAATTTTGGATAATAAAAGTGAATTTGTTACTCATAATTGTTTTTCCACGTATGTTATTTTTGGTTTGAATGAAAATTTTAGGGGAATAATGTGTTTTTTATTTATTTATTGGTGTTTGATAAGTAAGCGGAAAATATTATTGCAAAAGCGTTTGGTATTAGTCTTTCGATTAATGTTGGTGTGTATAATTAAAGAAAGAAACGTATTTAATGCGATTGACTTATCTTTGTAATGGACGCTTATAAACACGCACAAAAATTTTCGTGAAATTTTAATTGAAAATGTCTAATAGAAATACTTTATTGTATGTTTAGGTGCTTTGAAATATGTCATAATTCAAGTTTTTAAATAAATTTTGCTCACAATTTTATATATAGGTTAAAGGCATAATACATAAATAGGCACTTAAACTTGGCCTCGACTGATAAATAAGCGCTTCAACTTTAAAAGTTTTACACCTAGACACCTCAAATCGTGTTCGCTATGTTAGTTGAGCACCCAAATTTACAAAATGATCATTCAGATACTCTCAAAATTTATGTGTCACGTTTACGTTAGGTGCTCATGAGATACAGCAATGACGAGCTGGAGTGTTTAGTTGTCGGTTTAGACCAAGTTAAAGCATCTAGATATACATTCTCAAAATTAGAGTGCTTAGTTGCCAGCTGAGCTCAAGTATTATGCCTATTTTAAACAACGACAACAACATCCTTAGTGCAATTTCAATTCACGTCCACGTTGAATATTCACAAGATACAATAACGATGAACTGAAATATTTAGTTGTCAGTTTAGACCAAGTTTATATTATTTAAATGAAAAAATGTTTTGTTTCCATCCTGAACTATACACGAAATTACTGACACACCCGAAGTTTAGGAAGGTTCTATTATCCCTGAACTAATTAAAATCATATTTTTAGCAACCTTAGTGCCTATGTGGCACATACGTGTGCCTATGTGACCCTTCAGTGATAGGCACACGTATGTGCCACGTAGGCACTGAGGTTACAAAAAATACGATCTTACTTAGTCCGGGGGTAATAGGACCCTTCTAAAATTCAAGTATATCTCAGCAATTTCGTGTATAATTCAGAGCGGAAACAAAGCATTTTAAATATTTAAGTACACATATTTTCTCTTATTATCTAAACAAGTAAACTTTTCTCAATTCAACAAACAATGGCATTTCCAATTTCATTGTCCCTCTCAAAACTTCACTTTCTACCAAAACCAAACAAAACCCAACTCACCTTATCACCTAAACCTCCAAACTCTATCTACTCTACAAGAAAAAAGACACATTTTCCAACACTTATCAAAACACAGTTCGATGCACTAAAACTCCCGCTACGCATGGGCCCCGGAGAAGGACCGGACTACAACAATCTACTGTACGCAGTCTTACCTTGCATTATCATCGGTAATTTATGTCGGAACCTGAAAAATGCTGCAATAATTTTGGGTCTTTCTGGACTTACTTTGACAACCATAATGGTGGAGTCTGCAAATGGTTGTGAGTTATCTGTAATGAGTTCTTCTATTCAATTTAGTGAACCTTCTAATGCTCTTTCATTGCACACTTGGGCTAGTCATGTTTCAAGTGTTGTTGAATGGTACTTTCTCTATTTCTATTTTTATACTCCCTTGTCTTATTTTGACTTAACATGGAGTTTTAAGAAGACATAAGCATCCAATACCACCCGAATTATGGCCAAAGTTGCTACGACACGCTTCAACTTCAGCGTATTTTTGTCACCCTTCTATGCTGACGTGACACTTTTATTATATAAAATGGGAGTCACGTCAAAGGTGCCAAGTCAGTTAAAAAGGTTACAAAAGGTGTCACGTCAGCTAAAAAGATTGACAAAAATATTGTACTTAAAATTTAGTTCGGGGATAATATAACCCCCGTGAAGTTGGAGTATGTCGTAGCAAATTTGGTGGTAGTTCGAGGTACTAGATGTTTTACTCTTTTAAGAAAGTAAGGAAAGACTCTTGAATCTTGTAATTTTAAAATTAAAGATATGTCAGATATATCAGAATTGTCGTTTAATGTTATGGTCTTAAACATGCCACGTGGAGAGTTGAGACTAAAGAGTCAATAAAAAATTATCATTTAATGTTATGGTCTTAAACATGCCACGTAGAGAGTTGAGACTAAAGAGTCAATAAAAAAGAGAAAGGGTCATTATTTTTCAAACGGATGAAAAAGTAAAAGGCAAACAAACTGAAACAGAGAGAGCATGATTGTATATGACTGAATTACATGTTGGATCTCAATTAAGGTGAAGGCAAGTATGTGACATTTTGCTAATCGAAAAGGTATAATTGATTTTCCTGAGTTGGGGGTCTATCGGAAACAGCCTCTACTTCTTCACTTCTACGGAAGTAGTGGTATGAACTGCATACACTTTACCCTCCCCAGATTTCACTATGTGGGAACACACGGGGTATGTTGTTGTTGCTGCTGTTGTTGAAAAGGTATAATTGATTGCTCTGAGCTGGGGGTCTATCGGAAGCAGACTCTCTACTTCTGTGGCCCACACTGAGTATGTTGTTGTTGTTGAAAGGGTATAATTGATCTCAAACGGTAATGGAGGTTAAAATTAAGATATTTGTATCGTAGAGAGGTATTTTTGACCCTTTCACCGTTAATTCTAGTGAAGGAAGATAATAAAGTAATGGATTTAAGAACAAAGCGTAAATTTGGATTATCAAAAACTCCGAATTATGGTCAAAGTTTCTACGACACATTCCAACTTCACAGGGTTCTATTACCCTCCTGAACTCAACTTTAGCATATTTCTGTCACCCTTTTGTGCTGTTGTGGCACCTTTATTCCATAAATTGGGTCCCACAGCATAGGAGCCACATCAGTTAAAAAGGTTGACAAAAGGTGTCACGTCAGCTAAAAAGGTTACAAAAATACGCTATGCCGTGGCAAATTTGGTCATAGTTCGGGAGAGTACTAGTTGCTTTACTCGAAATAGAATCAAACATTGTGAGATGTCCAAAAACGGAAAGGGTGTTGTGTAAATTTGGGCAGAGGTATTGTAATGTGCAATGCGGTTTGTCGCAGGATGTTATCCGTTCGTATGTTTTTTTTCTGCTGAATGAAATGACTGATTATTTACTTTGTTCGAAGGGTAGCTGCGATGGCTCTCGTTTGGCAATACGGAGAGAAGTCAGGGTATGAATCTTGGAAGGGACTCTCTTGGGCTATGGTAAGTAATAATGTTGCTTATTCGTGTTCATTTAATTTGGTGCGCGGATGCTTTTACTCAAATTCGTGCTTTAGATTTGCAATATTGAATCTGTTTTCTGTCGATGAGCTTACATGAACTGTAAATACTTTTTGAAACTGACATTTATCAATGTCTGGAAAGTTTCAGTTTTGGTTGATGATAGTGCTATATTCACTCTTCTCAATATCTGTTGAACTCAAAAAACTCCAGAAAGAACAATCTTTGAAATATTTTGCGTAGCTCAAACACAAAAGCTTCCTTTAGTATGTGTTTCGTAAACTTGAATAATATAGGTTGAGTGTATTCATATGTAAACTCTGTAGAGCGAGTCCAGTGTCTGGTTCAAATCTTAGCAGAGGCAACAAATACTGGTCATTTCTTCCCATCTGCCTAAGCCTTGGTGTACAAAGTTACCCGGTGCTTGTGCAATTTGGAGGTATAACACGTACACGATGGAATTAGTCGAGGTGCGCGCAAGTTGGCCCAAATACATGATGGAATTAGTCAAGGTAACCTACCTTAAATGACATTGCTGTCCAACTGCGAAACGCTTCATAGAGAGCTTTGGTAGAAAACATGTACATGCGACATAGTTTGTTGAGGTTATGCTCCCATCACAGTGCTACTGTATTTCTTATAGTTGGTGGCAATCGATGGAAATTTAGAACTTATAGTTGTCAGTTTGGTTTGATTGTTATCGCTTCATGTTTCTCATCGATCATTTTGCACTTATCTCAGTATTCCCTTCTCCCTATCTTTGCATCTTCTTTGCTAGCTGCAATCAAAAAAAAAAAACAACGCTAACTAGAAATAGAAAGTGCTTCGAAAGGCATCAACTACCTTGTTACTGTCAGCACAGCTAGGCGCCAACACTCGTCTTGTTCTTTAGAAGATCTAGCTCGTGTCTGTTACTGCATTGTTCCACTCTACAAGAACTCAGAATCATTCTCTTGAAGCTCTCTTTGTTTTGCAAAGTTGTTGGCTCATAAATTATGTTCTTTTTATTTAATTGGTGTGGTTATTTCTTAGTTCGCAATTCTCTTCGATCATTTAATTAGCGCGTATCTTCCATTTCTGTTTTCCCCATCTTTGCATCTTCTGCAATCGTTTTCGCCTACTTGTTGGCATTTGGCTCATGAGTGACTGTTCATTTACTACTTTCGGAAATAGGTGCCGCTGCTCGGAGGAGCACTCTGTGCCTGCACTTGGCATTTCTTTTATAACGCGGAGTCTCTCGAGGTAAGTAGATGTATAATTCTTTTCCTAGAATCAAAACCATGAACTTCTATTGTAATAGCGATCGCGATAGCATTAAGCCGAGTATATAACATGACAGTTTGTGCATATTAGAAAAATGAAATCTCAAGTCCTTTGCAGTACTCCTCTTTCATTCAGATATTGTGATTACTTCTGTGACTAACAACAACAATAACCGAACAAGTTGGGATCGGCTATATGAATCCTCGTTGTCAATGGGTACTCCGCTGACTATTGAAACGATTACAACGTGTTATCCTAAACGAGTTTCTAACCTACGTCAGGTTACTATGGAGGTTAACGATCTAAAGGATTCCCGGGAGAGAGGGCTGGCGTTAGAACGGTTGATCTATTATGTTGGTTATAGGTTCACGTTCACGCGAACTCAGTAGCTTTTGCACAAACAATGTATATAGTATATATCCCTAAAGTATTGAAAATGGTACGTAAATACCCTTCGATATACTTTTAGGTTATTTGTACCCTTGTCGTCTAACTTTGGATACATATATACCCCCAAACTATTGAAAATGGAACACACAAACCCTTCAGTTAGACGGTGTAGGCCGCCTGTCCTCATTCAAAAAGAATTAACCCATTTTCCCTTAACAATTTATTCCCTGACCTGCCAGCGAAATGTTCTACGGTCGAAGGTGGAAGCGAGTTTCGCCCAAAGCCTATTTCTTGGCGAACCAAAACCAATGCGATCGCAGAACCGGGCGAAACTCGCTTCCAACTCCGAGTGTAGAACATTTCCCCGACAGGCCAGGGTATAAATTGCTAAGGAAAAATGGGTTAATTTCTTTTGAATGAGGACACGTGGCGCGCGTCGTCTAACTGAAGGGTGTGTGTGTATATATATATATACCATTTTCAATAGTTCGGAGGTATATACGTACCCAAAGTTAGACGGTAAGGGTACAAATAACCAACGGAGGATATTTTCGTATCATTTTCAATAGTTCGAGGATATATATGACCTTTTCCCGTAGTATAAATATTTATGTGAATCCACTTATTGTTTAGTACTCGTTATTAACTTGACGTCATTGTAGGAGCTCATAAACTTCAAATCCTGAATAACGTTCCGTTCAACGCATGAATTTCAGGTAGTTGTGGCTCTACAAGCAGCATTGACAGTAATTGGTAATGCAACAATGTGTTTTGCAGCATTCCGAATATACAGATTGTCGCAGAAGCAATCGAAAAAATTGTGAGCATCATCGAGTCCAATGTACTTCCTCCAATCGATCTCCTCACCCGTGATCAAATTCCGCGCCTAACTGGTACTCAACGTAGCGATCCCTACATTGTTTTCGCTGAAAAACAACAATAGGAAGAGGCACGCGATGTGTAGAATGAAATGAAGTCGTCGCTCGATGCGAAGAAATGAGGAGTTTTTAGCAGGATATACCGGCGTGAACTGAGCTAGCTAGCTCGGAGAAAGATCAGAAGCGGATTCAGGATTTTGAATTCGATATGTTTTAACATTTTAAGGTTCTTAGACTGAACTAATTGTATTTTTGAAACTATGAGCTCGAAATTTAATATTTATTAAAGAGAAAATGCTTTGTTTGCAACTTGAACTATATACGAAATTGTTGAGACACACCCGAACTTTAGGAGGGTCGTATTACCCCCGTGGACTAATTAAAATCGTATTTTTGGCAACCTTAGTGAATACGTGGACCTTCAGTGTGTTGATTCACTGATGTGTCATATATGTGTCACGTAGGCACTAAGGTTGCCAAAAATATGATTTTTAATTAGTCCAGGGATAATAGGACCCTCCTAAAGTTCGAGTGTGTCTCAGCAATTTCGTGTATAGTTCAGGATGGAAACAGAACATTTTCCTTTATTAAAATTTTAGCGATTTTTTCACTTTTATATTATCACGCGTAATTTCTGTCTTTAAATTTTTAAGATAACACTTACTTGAGTTAATTCCCTAAATTGTCATTGAACTTATGTAAATATCCCACTAAAGTAACTATTGTTTTTTGTAGGACAATACTATCATTGAATTATACACATCTAAAAAATATTTAAGGATGTGTTTGGAAAACCACAAACGGATTGAAATTAGATATAATTACACAGCTTTATTCTCAATTAGGGGGGGAAATTGGGTGCAATTACGTGAGTAATTATAAGGTTACATTTTATTTATATTTTTGTATTTTAATTTCTTTTTTATTTCTATTAATTTATTTATTTTTAAATTCGATTTACATTATACATCTTTCATCTCTTTTCTTCTCATTTCCAACCTTTACTTCTTATGATTAAATATAATTACTCGAATTTTTTTTATTTTCTTCATTAACATATAATTACCTGATTATTCTAGTGTTAGAATTAAAGTAGAATTTCATTATTGAATGAGATTATAGACTTATATTTTCCTTTCTTTTGAATTATATTTACTTCTTGAAATTTTATATAAGAGTGTTATGCTTTTTTTCTTGGATTTTGACAATTTGAGTCTGGACTTAACACAAACTTCGTGAAACTTATGTAAATATCCCACTAAAGTAATTTTTTGTTTCTTTTAAGACAATATTGTCAGTGAACTATACATATCTTTCCAATATGAGGTGAAGCTAAGAATAGTTAAGAACATGTTTGAAAAGCTACATCAGAATTGAAATTATATATAATTAGACAGTTTGTCGTAACATGCAATATTAAATAACAAGTCTATATTACTAAAACAAATAAATCGAAACATAAAACATAACATAAATTCAAAATCCAAGAAAAAAGCATAATACTCTTATATAAAATTTCAAGAAGTAAATATAATTCAAAAGAAAGGAAATTATAAGTCTATAATCTCATTCAATAACAAAATTCTACTTTAATTCAAACACTAGAATAATAAGGTAATTATATGTTAATGAATAAAATAAAAAAATACGAGTAATTATATTTAATCATAAGAAGTAAAGGTTGGAAAATGAGAAGAAAAGAGATGAAAGATAAATAAAGTAAATCGAAAAAAAAAAATATAAATAAAAAAGAAATTTATAAAAAAGAAATTAAAATACAAAAAAATAAATAAAATGTAACCTTGTAATTACATCACGTAACTGCACCCAATTCTCAACCCCTAATTGAGAATAAAGTTGTGTAATTATATCTAATTTCAATCCGCTTGTGATTTTTCAAACACATCCTTAACTATTTCTTAGTTCTACCTTTTATTGAAAAGATGTGTACAGTACAATGATAGTATTGTCCTAAAAAAATAGTAGTTACTTTAGTGGGATATTTACATAAGTTCAATAACAATTTAGAAAATTAACTCCACTTACTTTGGAATGTACCGAGTACAATGCAAAAAAAGGGGGGAGCGGAGGGGGGGGGGATTGGAAAATTATGTTATGCTTTTTTCCTAAAGTACATTTAGAGGGTCCCTCACTTTGTATTCCACATTCACTTTAGGCTCAATTAATCTGAATTCATGTCGCATAAAATTTATGAAAGGAAATCAGATTCTTTCCATCAAATAATTTTCATTTTCAAACTTGAACTCAAAATTTCTGAAAACATGACAACTAAAATTAATCAGAAGAAATAATTATGTTGTTCGAACTCTTCAAACCTGTTAAGCGTATGTCAAATCCTTCAAAAATTGTTAATTTCGAAGAATTCGATACGAGTAAGACTATCTATTTTTACATATCTGAGCAATGTAATAGAATAAAGAGCAACAACAAAAAGAGAAAATGCTAGCATAACAATATAAACAAAGTGGTAGATGAAGATCATAATTAGTAGCTATATTTTTCAGACTTTTCAAAAATATTATAAAGTATTTTTCGATATGAATATGACAATATTTTTATAGAATTCAAACAAGAGAAAAAACATGATTTTTCCTCCTGAACTTGTCGTCTCAACTCACTTTAGCACTTAAACTAAGCTTTGGTTTATTTACACCCCTTAACATCTTTAAAGTGTATTTGTTTCACTCTAATGCTAACGTGACATTTTTTTAAAAAGAAGGGCGCGTTTATTTGTAAAAAAAAAAAATTTAGTAATATTATATTTAAAATACAATAAAAATTTAAAAAAAAAAAAAAAGAAACAACAAATTCAATCAATAACACAACCCAACTTTCATCTTCTTCTTCATTCCCAGAAATCAAAATCACACAATAGAATGATAAATTCACTGAAAAGCTTGTAATAATGAAGAAAGGAAGAGAAAAAGGAATGCGGCTATCTGAAGAAGGGGGGGGGGGGGGGGGGGGGGGGAGGGGCTATTGACTTGTGTCCTATGAACATATCTAGATAAGAAAAAAAATCAAGTCCTGTTTTTTTTTTTTTTGGTTGTTGAAATCATAGAAGAATTGTTTGTTTCATTTTGATTTCATATATTCAAGAACATGGTCCTAGTATTTTTTTTTTCTTTTTAGGGGCGGGGGTGGGTGATTTGGAGAAGAAGGAAAATGAGCGGTGGAGGTGAAGGAAAATTGAAATTGAAGGTGGGGTAGGAGGTTGTTAATGGAGGAAAATAGATAATAATGAAGGTGGGGTGGATTTGATGGAGGAGGAGAGCTGGTGCGGCGGGGGGAGGGGGGGCGGCGGGGGAGGAGAAACGTAAAGAGGGGCGGGGTGGGCAGGATGGGGTGTGAAGAAGAAAGAAAATGGGGGTGGGATGCCTTCTTTTATTTAATATACATAAATATATTATAAATAAAATAGCATATATATATTTATTATTTTTTAAAATATATATATATAAAAATAATGTGTGGAGATTAAATTTAAAATAAAAAAAAAATCTTACGTGGCATTGACGTGGTCACGTGGCATTGATGTATACGCGAGTGTAACACACTCTCCGTTGTGAGAGTGGTATTTAATTTTGAGGGATGAAAATAATACACTTTAAAGATGTTAAGGGGATAAATAACCAAAAATTTAGTTTAACTGCTAAAATGAGTTGAGGCGATAAGTTCAGGGAAATCATCTCTTTTCTCTTCAAACAATATAAACTAGCAATATATTCATCATGACATGTAAACATATATATTCAATAGACTTATGTAAAAAGACATACATTAAACGAAGATGGAATCAGAATTTGAAGCTTACGAGTTTAAATTATAAATATATACTACATATTTTATTTATTTTATTAAAACAAATACACATCTGAATACAGCTCTCTGAGTTCGACTGAACTCGTAATTTAAACTCTAGCACCATTTTTAATTAAATTAAGGGTGGAGAAAACTCGATCCAACTTAGAAAATTTCTTTTGAAATTCAGACATTAAAACAAGGTTTTCTTGGTGGAGAAGGTTTGCTTTGTTTCTTAATTTCTCATTTTCTTCTAATATACTCATATTTTCCATATACAACTTCAAGTTTTTTAATTCCATATTTTTCCCTTTTGCTGCTTTTTCCTCATATTTCTTCCTCCTGAAAAATAAAAAACATATTATTACTACAACAATAATAATAGGAAAAATGTTATGTTTCCATCCTGAATTATACACGATATTGCTGAGACACATTCGAATTTTAGGAGGGTCCTCTTACCCCCTGGGCTAATTAAAATCGTGTTTTTGGCAATCTTAACGCCTACGTGGCATATCAGTGAATCAACACACCGAAGGTCCACGTAGGTACTAATTTTGTTAAAATTACGATTTTTATTAGTCCAAGGGTAATAGGACGACCCTCCTAAAGTTCGGGTGTATCTCAAAAATTTCGTGTATAATTTAGGGTGGAAACAATACATTTTCTCATAATAATATATCAAATGTATTTCCACCTAAGTTGCTCGAACATTCTAAATATGTTATCATATTCGTGTCTAATCCTTGAAAATACACTAGTTTTGGAAGACCAGACACGCATCTATCGATGTTATTGAAGAGTCCGAGCAACATAGATTTCCACAAAGTGGGGTCTGGAGACAGTAAAATGTACGCAGTCCATATCACTAACTTAGATAAAGTAGAGAGATTGTTTTTTATAGACCCTTGGCTCAGAACAGATAACAGTATAACAAATAAACAACAAAATGGAATAATTAACACACCGTTAGATAATAAAAGAAACAAAACACCTACAGAGAAATACAATAAACTTTCTATTCATGAACACAAAATCATCAGAACAGTAAACAAACAAAGCACTCCTCCCAACTACTACTACGGCTGCACTCATATATACATTAAAAAATAGCAGTTCGATGCATTAAAGCTTTCACTATACGTGCGGTTTATAAAAGGACACGGCCACAAGGTCTATCATACGTAACCTCACTTTAAATTTTTTATAAAAGACTGTTTCTACGACTTGAACTCTTCTGATCACATGGCAACAACTTATATCTGTTCGTTATTAGTTAAATAATATGACTTTTCTCAAAAAAAATCATTTAAAGTAGTTCTATAAATATAAGTACACTTATGAAGTAGCATAAGTTAATGATAATATATAAATTATAATGTACTAGCAATATCTCTTTAAGAAGAACAAAAGAATAACATGGCAAAATCTTTTTTCTTTAAATTTCCTATTTTTCTAACAATTACAATTGAATACTCATAGACTTTTAATATTAAATTTCTCATACACTATCAATATATATAAATTAAACTTATACAAATTAGAACAAGAAGAAAGTCACATGCACCTTATAAGAAAGTAATATATACTAATATTTCCTCCCTCTAAATTTATATAATATAATTCGAATTTTGAAAGTCAAACGTTTTACATAGATGTTTCAGGTTTTCAAAAATAATTTACATATTTAAAAAACTACAAAAAAAAAAAGTACTATGTCAAAAAAATCAACAATTTAAAATATTTAAAGGATATACAGACAAATCACGATCAATTAAATAATTTTTTACACGACTCTCAAAATTTAAACTATATCATATAAATTAAGACAGGAGAGTAATAAAAAATACTTCTCAATAAAATAAAAGATTTAATTGTTTTAAACTATATATGAAAGTAATATAATTACCATGCAAGCCTATGAACTTGAACTTTGGATCTTTTTGATTTCTTTTTCTTCCCAGAAATATAATTAATATGTGAAGCACTCCATTTTGTAGAATTAACACACATTTTTTGATATATTATACAGTTTTCTTGTAATTTTTTTGCTATTTTTTTTTTAATTATTTGAGAAGAAAAAAAAAAGAAAGTAGTTTTTGAAAGATGAAGATTTTAGAGAAATGTGAAGTGAGTGAGATCCTATATATAGGTGGGAGTTATTGTGTTTCACTATATATGTATACACATTTATATTCCATGTGGCACTTTCTAAAAATTAGATAGGAAATATAATTTTAATATGATATTAGAGCAGATAAAACATATATAATTAGGGGTGGGCGTTCGGTATTCGGCTCGGTATTTTTAAATTTCGGATTCGGTAATTCGGTTATCGATATTTGAAAGTAGATACCACACACCATTCTTATAAATATCATTTCGGTAATTTGGTAATCGGTAAATTAAACTTCGGTTCGGTACGATTTTTGGTAATACCATATTAAAGTTGGAAATGTTCAAATGTACGTCTAAACTTCAAAGAGTATATTTAAGAGAAACCCTATTTAGTATTCCTTTTGTTGTTTTTTACGTATATATTACCGAGGTCCATGAGATTCTTTGGGATTGACTAATACTATTGTCTATTGAGTAGGTTAGGTTAGACATATATATATATATATATATATATATATATATATATATATATATATATATATAAATCGATATTCGGTAAATACCGAATACCAAACAGTATTAATATCTTTTATCAAACCTAATCCCAAATACCGAAATATTAAAATTTTACTTCCAAATACCATACCAAATATCAATTACTAAATTTTTCGATTCGATTTTCGATATTTTATGTCCAGCCCTATATATATAATTATAGTTATATATACCATAATATGACGACATAGATAATTTAATATAATATTAGAACAGAGAGAACATTTATGGTTATATAGTTATATATACCATAATATGACGACATAGATAATTTAATATAATATTAGAACAGAGAGAACATTTATGGTTATAGTTATATAGAGAGAATATACTCTATTACCACCTTGAACTATATATGAAAAGATTGAGACACACTTAAATTTTAGAAGGGTTCTATTACCTTTCTGGACTAATTAAAATTATTTTTTTTACAATTTTAGTGCTTATGTGATACATACGTGACACTACCCACTGAAGGGTCCACGTATTGTGCCACGTAGGCACACGTGTGCCATGTATGTGTCACGTAGATACTACGGTTGTCAAAAATATGATTTTAATTAGTCTAGGGGTAATAGGACCCTCCTAAAGTTTGGATGTGTCTCAACTTTTTCTCGTATAGTTCAAGGTGGTAATAGAGCATTTTCTCATATATATATATATATATATATATATATATATATATATATATATATATATATATATATATATATATATATATATATATATATATATATATATATATCGTAATTTGATTGTGGATATAATTTAAAGAGTGGTATCAGAAAAGGCTATTTGTGTAAATGTCCCTTTATTTTACGTTATAAGTAAATAAATAATAGCGTGTCGAATCCCTAATTCTTTTTTTTTTTTAGTTTTTAGTAATTCATTTTGAGGGGTAAAATACTCGTTAAAAAGGTTATTCGATATTATTCAGATCTCAAACATGTTACTTTTTATTAAATATTAAAAGATACTTATCAAACTATCGCAACTTTTACTCATAATTTTAACCGTTTAAACTTTTAGATAAAATAATTATAAAATTAGATAATCATTCAGTATTCTTTCGAACTATGATCAAAGTTGCTACGACACACTCCAATTTCACAAGAGTCCTATTACCCCCACCCTCCACCACCTAACTCAATTTTAATGTATTTTTATCACTCTTTTGTGTTACATAACATGAAGCACACATCAAAAATGCTACGTCAGCTAAAAAATAACAAAAATACGTTATAATTTAATTTAAGATGATAATAGATCAAACTTCCATAAAATTAAACTGTGACTTAGTAAATTCTATCATAATTCAGGGATTACTATATGCTTTACTCTTATAAAATTCAACATAAATCAACAAGTTTTGTTGAAGGCAAGGAATGATGACAATATGATCTAATAATATTTTTCAACAATAGTAATGATGACAAGGAAACTCATGATTACTAATTGAAGGCAACTCCATATATTTCCATGAAGAAAAAGCCTAAGAAGAAGGAAATGTCTCTTTCCCAAAAAAAAAAAAAAAATAATTCCAAAATATTTACTTCCATGCATCAATCTCATATAAGATAAGAGTTTAGATTTTATTTTTCCTATAGGAATTCAAAATATAAAAATAAAACATTTATTTTGATTTAATTGTTAAAAATATATTTAAAATTTTTCGATATTTTGAGTTTTAATACATGAATTATTAGGTGTGTAAGTTTTTGTATCTGAATTATTACCAACGATTTTATGATCAAGATGCACCTAAACTATCAATTGTTCACTTTTTCCACCAGTGATATTCATATAGTAATTATAGGAGTCGAGATATATTATAATAAATAATTGGTAATAGTTCAGGTAGGAAATTAACTTGCATATCGGATAGTTTAGATATAAAACTCAGAAAGTCGAGATATTTTAGATGTGTTTTTTACCCTTTACTCTTTTTTTGTTGGTTAAGCATAAATTAAAGTACGACGTACTAGTATAAAGATATCACCAACTATATTTATGATCAAGACACACCTAAACTATCGATTGTTCACTTTTTCTACCTGAACGATGGTGATATTCAGGTAGTAATTAATGGCGATCAATTGATAGACGAGATGTATTATAATAAATAATTGGTGATAGTTCAGATAAGAAACTAACTGACACATCTGATAATTCAGATATAAAACTCAAAAAATAAAGATATTTTGAATGTATTTTTTACCTTTTTACATTTTACTTTTTGGTTAAAGCTGTCGTTGTTAAAGATAAAAAATTGTGAAATAGATAAAATATAACATAAAAAATCAATTTTGAGTAAAATTTGATTGTTATAATAAGATATTATTATAGGATGATTTTATTATAAAGAGATTTGTATACATGCAAGTCACTAATTGGTACTTTTAGCAAGTAAATTTACAATCAAACATTTGGCATGAAAAGAAAAAAATAGAGAAAATTCCAATTTGCTGTCTATTTTTTTCTAGTCTTCCATGTAATTGAGTACCTTTTTTTTTTTTTTAAATTTTAAATCCATTATCAATTCCCTTAGATAATAACAATTGACTATTAAAATATTGGGTCAATTACATGAATCTTAGTATATATCATTTTTAAAAAAAAAAATCATTTCAGACTAATATTATATAAAATAGAAGAAAATATGGGAATAAATAGAGGTTTTCGATATAGAGAAAATGCACTGTCTCACCCTAAACTATACACGAAATTGCTGAGACACACCCGAACTTTAGGAGGATCCTATTACCCCTGGACTAGTTAAAACCGTATTTTTGACAATCTTAGTGCCTACGTGGCACATACGTATGCCTACGTGGAGCTTCAGTATGTTAATTCACGGATGTACCACGTATGTGCCACATATGCACTAAGATTGCCAAAAATACGATTTTAATTAGTCCAGGAAGTAATAGGACCCTCCTAAAGTTCAAGTGTATCTCAGCAATTTTTAAAAGTAAAAAAAAAATTGCAAAAAGCATAGAACCTCAAAATAGTTGTGTTTGCCTACTTATTTAATTTTATACAAGTTTAATTATTTATTTGTGTACACTAAAATTGGAGCGTGTAAATATCGATTGAGCTCAAGTTAAATGACATATTTATATATTAAGTTGCAAATAATGTTTAGATTTTGTGTAAGAAGTAATTGATAATTAGAAGGAAAAAAAAACAATAATTTAACAATATCTTTTTTAGAACTTTGTGCCCTACAAGAAAAGGACATTGTACTATAAGCATTAGATATGAAATAAATGAAGATACCAATAAAAAGATAATAGTACTACAAAATAATCAATTCTATATTTGAATTCTACTTCTTGCTATATATAATGTAAAAAAAAAAAAAAAAAAACTTTTTTTTACCTAATTATTAACATAATTTAACATGTAATACCAACTAGGTCATTTATCATTTTTATCATATAATAATTAAATTAATACTTTTCACATTAATTTACTTGTAATTATTGGATAAGTAACTTACAACAACAACATATCCGATGTACGTAGTCTCACAAGTAAAGTCCGAAGAAGATAAAATATACACAGATTTTACTCCTATTAACTACCGATAAACCCTCATCTCAAAATGAACATTATCGAAACATATTGAATAATTAACTTAATTATGTAAATATCCTTTACTACGTTAATGCACAAAACTTAAACTAGTAAGTAAAAAAATTCTTAAGTTTCTATTTTCTTTATGGACAAATGTCAAGTCCCCACCCCCCACCCCCAGCCCCCCACCCCACCCAAAAAGAAAAAAGAGATTTATTTCAATTCTATTAAATATTTAATTAATGTCATTATCCAGTTTGAGTTGAAAATTATGAGAAAGTGAAGCTTTATTGGTTAATTAATTAACTAATTAACAAAAGTTTGCATGGATAATTCTATGAGCTAATCAACTCAACATGTCAATATTAACACAAGGTGTCTTTGTCTCACGCTTTTAAACTTTGGAATTAAAACTTAGTGATTAATTTTGGACCATTTAGGGTGTGTTTGGTAAGAAGGAAAATATTGGAAAATATATTTTTGGAAAATAGGTGATCATTTTACTATTTTATGGTACTTGATAGGTAAGTAACAACAACAACAACAAAAATATACACGGTAGCGCCAGCCCTTTGGCAGGGGTTTCATTCGAACTCCTTTCGATGAAAAAATATACCTTTTATACATGATTAAAATTATTTTTTTATGCATCTGTAGTATATAGTGTTGAACCCCATTCGGCTAGATTTTCTTCAAATATTGAACTCCCTGGGTTGAAATTCTGACTCTGTCTCTGCCCAGTGTATCCCTACGAAGTGGGGTCTGAAGAGGGTAAGTGTTCGCACTCCCTGTTGCTACCTTACAGGTGAGGTCAGGTAGTTATTTCTGATAGATTCCCGACTCAAGAATTAATAGGTAACTATCGTCCCAAAAGTATTTATATATAACTAAGCAAGTACTATAATGGTGGGATTGGAGGTGGACTATCAGTGTGTAACGTTACTTATGAAACTTGTTTTTTCTACTTTCTACCTTATAAGTCATTTTCTTCATTCTCATGAAACTTATTTTTCAAAATTTATAATAAACTAATACGTAAAAATATTTTATTCTCCATAACAAACACATCCTTAATTAAAAGAAATCTATTTCTAGATTTGAGACTTCTACTTTATAACATACATTTCTTTTTCTATATCATTTTCACTTTTGTTATGATCTTATCCAATATTCCCCTCATTATAATTAGTTTGAACACAAAAGAATCAAATAGCCAATTCAATTTTGAGTTTGACTTTTATAAATTGATAGTGTGTAAGAATTTGTTTAAATTAGAACTTTAGTAATTGTTTATAATTAATTATAAAATACATTAATAGTATAAAATTTCTTTATACTATCACATATAAGTGAAGACAATATTATGATTAGAGATTTTGAGTTTCTATTTTAGGAATATAGAAATCCCTAATAGCTAAGCACTTTTCCCTTATGTTATTTAAATTATTCAGGTCTGTCGATATCAACGAATAATTGACAAAAAATAAAATAAAATTAAAAAGGATATGATTAGGCCAAGAAAGAAAAATCCAAAATATGACACAATAATGGAGATATATATGTATAGAAGAAATTAAATTCCTACCTTATGTTATATAAATACTTTCCTTTACAAGTCTATTTCCACTTGATGGCACTTGTATCATTATCAAGTACTATAAGAACAATGGCATACACTACAAATTCCAAATATTTCTTTAATTATTACAAAATCTATATTTTTTCTAAATTCATCAAAGAAAATATTCCACTTTCCTACTCCATATATTAATTAATTGGTTATAAATATTGGACACAACCAAGCAAATTGGATTGATTAATCCTATATACTTTAGAATTTTTGCAAATTAAACATTGTTGTATATATGTTAGTATGTTGACACAAGATGTATAGTTTGTTTTAGCATATTTTACTTATTTCGTGAATCAGATTGCGAGGTAGAGGCATTGCTCGTCTTTTTGGACCCAAGGCTTGCTTTATGGAGCGATTCTGAAAAAAGACGTTGTCAGATGAAGAGTTTTAATTTTTTGTAGCTGAAGGTCTGTTTAAAAACGTACAGCATTAGGAATACACGTATTTCTCATGAAATTTTCTCCAGAATCATCCGGATGTATGCTCGTTGGAAATTGTTCCTGAAAAATTATCATCGGGAATCGCATATTATCTGCGAAATTGTGACAAGAACGTGGAAAATTCGCACATTTCTAGCAGTGAAAGATGTAGTTTCCAACATATAGAAACGTATTACGAGGATTCATCGTGAATTGTTAAGTTTCATATTGGTTGAGAATCCACCACAATATTTCTTTTTATTGAAATCGATAATATGAGCAAGATCACACAAGCGCCAAATTTGAAATTTGCAACATGAAAGTTGGAAATTTCTTGCAAATATACTTTAGGGCACTCATTGGTGATGGGATAGAAATAATAATTTATTGTATAATAAGCACCAAAATTGATGGGATAGAAGTATTAAGTTAAATAAACATAATTTCTTTGGAAGTAGACTTTGTTGCCCTCATTAGCCATTATTATTATTTTATATACTATATAGAAAGTTCAAAGAGAGAGACAAAATAATGCATATGTAGGCAAATAATGGCATTTTGAATAGTAGCATATATATATATATATATAGCCACTCAAAACTTCACTTATTCTTTGTTTTACTACTTCAACTAAACACTATGGGGTAATTTCGTTGGCAACAAGTTATCTCGAGATTAAAATAACATTACAATTAGAGGCAGAACTTGAATTTCTGCTGAGGGGATTCAAAATCCGAAGAAAAACTCACCGAAGGGGGTTCAACATCTACAATATATACATAAAAATCATTTTAATCATGTATTAATAGTATAATTTTTCGTCGAAGGGGGTTCGGACAAACCTCCTATTACTAGGCTGGCTCCGCCTCTGACTGCAATCTCGAGATAACTAATCTTGAGACGAGTTATCCTTCTTCCAACTAAATATCGAATAAACTCATCCTAAAATTAATTGCAGAATTAGTTATCACATGACGATCTTACTTGAATAGGATCTGTTCTATAGGCTTGTACCACTGTGAAGGGGAGCCTTGAAGTAACTAGTAAAGCTGTTGTCACGTGATCAGGAGGTCACGGGTTTAAACCTTAGAAACAACTTCTAGCAGAAATGAAAGGTAAGACTGCGTACAATGCATCTTTGTGGTGGGGCCCTTCCCCAAACACCGTGCACAACGATAACTTCAGTGCCTCAGACTGCATTTTATTAATTATCCCTCGTACCAAACGAGCTCTATATAGCAATGTGTGAGAGAATATGGGCCATTGTCTAAAGAATCATGAGATATATATCTTGTTGTAGTCAACAAAGAAATGAATTTTGCTTTGCCATGTTCTACTCAATTCTCAAGAGTACTTCAACAATTAAAAGATTCAAAAAGAAAAAGAATATATTTATTGGAAAAGAGGAAAATGTTGACTATCTTTCTGGCAAATTAATATTATCCACCAATAATATCACATGCATAAACAATCATTATTAAATATAATATATAGATCAAGGTCCATTGCACCAATTACCTCCCTTTACCTTCACCCTTCCCCTACTTACAGGTGAAAAAGTTACTTGCTTTTGGGTTGAATTATGTATAAAACTTTTTTTTTTTTTGAATAATATAGAGAAAATAATCTATTACCTGAAGTATATTCAAAACGGCAGAGACACACCTCAACTTAAAGGGGTTTTATTACCCCTGAACTAATTAAAAGTGTAATTTTGACACCTTTAGTGTCTACGTGGCACACACGTGTGCCTATATGGACCCTTCAGTATATTATGCCACGTATGTGCCATGTATGTGCCACGTAGGCACTAAGAGTGTCAAAATTACACTTTTAATTAGTTCAGGGGGTAATAGGACCCCCTTTAAGTTGAGGTGTGTCTCTGCCGTTTTGGGTATAGTTCAGGGAGGTAATAGCGTATTATCTCAATAATATATAATATTTATATATTGATGAGAAGATATATATTTATTTTAGCACAATCCAAAGATATATATATATATATATATTGTTTTGTCTTAACAAATTTTACTGGTTGGTCATTGTTGAGGTTTGTCTCTCTATCATACTGTAAAAGTCTAGCTTTTATATCATATTTCTCTATCGTACAGTAAAAGTCTAGCTCTGATATCATATTTGTCATAATGTAAGTCTTATGACACGTATATATTATGTTCTTTGGATCAATACACTTACAAATTTGTTCGTTGGATTACGTCATCATCGTGTCCAAAAGCAATCATACCATCTGAACTTGTGTTTTCACTTCACTTTTCTCTTTCTTTTCAATGTGGGATTTACATAAAGTGTCATATATGCGTATCAATTTTCAGAAGCTTATCAACCTAGAAGTCTGTCATTCCTTCTGTTTCATCCGCCCTCATCTACCTATCCTTCAGTATAGATGCCGCATACAACCTACAGACTCAACATCCTCATTGAGATTTGCCGCCTCTCTATCTTACTGCAAAAATCTCACGCTAGTTAATTAGTATCGTATTTGTCACAATCTAAGCTCATATGATGTATTATTCACTTAATTTGTCCCAACAAACCTCACATATTTGTTCCTCGGCTACGTCATCATAGATCTCACATATAAAATTTTACATCTACCATCAATAGGTTTAGTAAGGACATTTACAACATGTACCACATGTAATTATGCTAACAATATTCTATTTTTCTTTTTTGAATAAATATTGGGGGTAATTGATTAATATTCTCATTTGGACTCCAAGAAGATGCTTCTTGTTCTTCATCAACTACATCATTACTAGCACCTCTTATTATAATTGCTTTTTACAAAATGTCAATAGTAATATTGATAAGCAACTTGAATAATTATTCAAATTGTAAATTATGATGTCTATACCATATTGTAATAATTAATATATTGGCCAATTGATGCTTTATGAATTTTTCTAAAAGGGGTTTTTATGATATATTTGGTCGCTCCATCAAAAATAAGTATAGCAAATAAATAAAAATATATTTTCTGATTTTTATTTTGATGGATGACTATACAGAGTAAAAGTTTCAAAAAAAAAAAGTCTATTTAATAGAAGGTTTATAAACACTTTAATATTTACCATGTACATAAATAAAAAAAATATAAATTTATTATAAGCTTACCCAAAGTCCTTCACAAGTAATGAGTTATTACTAGTAATATGTAATAAATCTCTAATCCATTTACTTTTCATAAAATTACACGTTTTATCTTTTAAATAGACTTATATATCCTGATCGTTAATTTTTGCCTTTTATGTGGGCAATCTTTAATCCTTTTATGTTTAGTGGGTTGTAAATTCTTTGAAAATTGAAGTCATGCCCGAACATAACTTATAAATATATGATATTAAATATAAAATGATATCATTCGTAAAATTATTTGTTAAGAGGGATAAAAATTAACGACGAAAAATAATAGGAGAAGAAGTGCAAATGACCCATAACTTTTTTGCTCAAACCAAAGTCCAAATAAAGTCTAGAGCAAAGCCAATTATTTTGGGTCAGGGTTGAAGTGGGTCGTTTCCGATGAACCTATTTTGGGCCAGGATTGAAGTGGGTCGTCTCTGATGAGCCTATTTTGGGCCAAGGTTGAAGTGAGTCGTCTCCAATGAACCTCTTTTGGACCAGGATTGTAATGGGTCATTTCCAATGAACCTATTTTGAGCCAGGATTGAAGTGGATCGTTTTCGATAAACCTATTTTGGGCTAGGGTTGAAGTGGGTCGTTTCCGATGAACCTATTTTGGGCCAGGATTGAAGTGGGTCGTCTCTGATGAGCCTATTTTGGGCCAAGGTTGAAGTGAGTCGTCTCCAATGAACCTCTTTTGGACCAGGATTGTAATGGGTCATTTCCAATGAACCTATTTTGAGCCAGGATTGAAGTGGATCGTTTTCGATAAACCTATTTTGGGCTAGGGTTGAAGTGGGTCATCTCCAATGAACCTATTTTGGGCCAGAATTATAGTGTGTCGTTTTCGATGAACCTATTTTGGGCCAAGGAGCCCATACAGGACAGGTTACATGAAACTGGCCCATGATAATGATGATCCATGACTTGCATTAATTAATGATGAAATAATAATTGGAAAAATAACATAAAGATATACCTTAACTTACCATATTATACAAATCTCATTCTTACAAAGTAATTACAAAAATTTCAACTAATTATGTATCTTTCTTGGATGTATCGGGGAACCAATTATAATCTCGACAAACTCAAAATCGAAAAAAAAAAATATCAGGAGCTAATTATGTATCTTTACAAGGAAAAAATGTATCTTCGTTGGATGTATCAGGAGCTAATTATGTATCTCAACAGACTCAAAATCAAGATTTTCAGTACTTATGTAGAATGTCGGAATTTTCTGTAATTAAACTCCGAACTGTCAGAACTTATATTGTTTGTCCATAATAATTTTCAATCACGAAGGTTAAACTTTTCTTCGAGTAAAATTTATGTCCAAACACTTAACTTCTGAATACTACAACAATAATAGTACTTCAGCCACAAACAAGTTGAAATCTGCTATATAAATCCCCGCTTCTTTATTTAAGCTCAACTCGTGTCGTCATCGTACGAACAACAACAACAATAATCTTAACAAGACTTTCAACCTATTTTTTAGTTGTGCACTATTTTTAAATAAATCTACATTGATTTTAAAAATTATTGATCTTTTACAACAATCTACGAATACCCTTGCTCGCATTCAACTCCAAAATTTGATATATTTCAACTTCAAGAATATACTGCCTCGACTTCGAGCCTTGAAAATTAAACATATGATACAAAGCGGTTTGCCTTTTAATAGGTCCTATATGATAGGAATCTAATTAATTGAGTCAGTGGATAGCGAAATGTTGTAAAACATATGCTTAAACCAAAAAATAAATAAATAAGAGATAGGGAAAATTCAAATAATTGAGGAAAAAAAATATAATATGCTTCATCATGTCTAATCAAGATGTCTTAATTACAAACACAATGATTACTATTTAGAATCTTTTTGCTAATCCACCCTGTTTAAGAGTCAACTAGTTCATTTTCTTATTTTCATATAATATTTTCTTTTTAAAAAATTAATATTAAAAGGAATCTAAAAAAGCCATGTAGCATACCCTAAATTCTCTATAGATAGTCAACGTAGAGACAAAATTAAAATAGAAATCAATTTTATCATTCATTATAAATATTTATTTATTTATTTATATGATTTTTTTTTCACAAATCACAATAGATTTTTACGTAGAAATAGTGCTCACTGACGATTAATTTTGTTTTTGAAAAATAATTATTGTCTTGACGTTTCAAATTTCACAAGTAAAACTTCGAGATAATAATAATTCGGAGTTTCACTTATACAATTTAAAACTTTGGATATCGACTATTTTCAATTTCAAAGACTGAAAAGTGATTATTTGTGAATAATAATCGAACTTTATAGGATTTTTATTTTTCCCTATTTAAATTAAAATGGGTCATAATCATTTCCTAATCAAGATTATGATGTGTAATTTTTGTCCATTTGTTAATTATAGCTAGCTTAATGATGCTGACTTTTGAGTTAATCAAAGGGAAGATTAATTGATTATGAGCTACGTAGTCTACAGTTGCGAATTTGGACAATATGACAACATGTAATTAATAGTCTTTTAAGTCGAGGGCCTATTGAAAAAAGTAGTGATACAGATTATGTATATTCTATTCTTTCAAAATTCTATTTTGAAAAAATATATTGAATATGTTGTTGTCTATATATATAGTGGATGTTCAATTTTCCTGCCTTTTTCATGTGTTTACTTCTTCATCCAAACCCTACTTTGTGAAAATATATTGGGTGTGGTGTTGTTTATGTATATATGCAGAGGCGGAGCCAGGATTTCAACAAAGGGGTTCCATATTCAAAGAAAATTTAGGATTTCAACTAAGGGGGTTCCATATTCAAAGAAAACTTAGTCAAAGGGGGTTCAACACCTACTATAACCACATAAAAAAAAAAATAATTTTAATCATGTATAAATAGTATATTTTTTCGTCAAAGGGGGTTCGGCCGAATCCCCGAACAGAAGGTTGGCTCCGCCCCTGTATATATGGTGGATGATCAATTTTCCTGCCTTTTTCATGCGTTTAGTTCTTCATCCAAACCCTACATTGTGAAAATATATTGAATTTGTTATTGTTTATGTATATATAGTGAATCCTCAATTTTTCTGTCTTTTTCATGCGTTTACTTCTTCATATTTTGTCCCCCAAATAAAAATTTTGATTCCCTCACTACATGAATCTAACGATTTCATTTAACAATTCGAGCAATATACATACATCTTAATTATCTATCTTTATTTAGAAAGAGAAAGGGAGAATAGAGAAAAAATGAATACAACAACGTAAAAAAAAGACAGTTCAGTGCACTAAAGCTTCCGCTATGCACAGGATTCGGGGAAAGAGCCCTATCACAATAGCGTATTGCACGCAGTCTTATCTTGTATTTCTACCAGGGACTATTTTCAAGGCTTGAACCTATGTATGTCTGTCTAACGGGCCGGGCCGGGTCAACCCGGAACCGGCCCCCTCTCTCTAACCGGGTTACGGGCCGGTGACAGGCCGATTTTGTCCTTAACCGGTCCGGGCCGGGCCGGGCCGCACAGTAAAAAAAATAAAACCCACCCGGAACCCGCCCACTTAACCCAATCCAGTCAAACCCGCTAAAACCCGGTCAAACCCGGTCAAACCCGGATAAAAACCGGTCAAATATACACTATATATACGCTATATACACAATCTATACATTAAATATACACTTCTATAGAAGATATATACAATGTATACATTAAATATACACTTCTATAGAAGATATATACACGTGTATACATTAAATATACACTTCTATAAAAGATATATACACATGTATACATTAAATATACACTTCTATAGAAGATATATACACGTGTATACATTAAATATACACTTCTATAAAAGATATATACACATGTATACATTAAATATACACTTCTATAGAAGATATATATAATGTATACATTAAATATACACTTCTATAGAAGATATATACACATGTATACATTAAATATACACTTCTATAAAAGATATATACACATGTATACATTAAATATACACTTCTATAGAAGATATATATAATGTATACATTAAATATACACTTCTATAGAAGATATATACACGTGTATACATTAAATATACACTTCTATATAAGATATATAAACATATACACATGTATACATTAAATATACAGTTGTATAGAAGATATTAAAACTTTAAATTGATAAATAAAAAAAAATAAAAAACAACGACTAAGGAGTGAATGAATTTGTGGAATTTTATTGATAGCAAAATGATCCAAAATTTATAATTTACATGAATGAAAAATCTATAAATTATGCATCATTTTTTCCAACTCACTCATGTTAATATTAATTGGAATTTGCATAGGATAGTCGAAGTCAACGGGGGCAAACCCATGCATTGGACTTGATTCTGTTGAGTTCTCCCGTGAAGTCATTATTTCTTCAAGTTTGAGGTCGTCGCTTGGCTCTGGTTCCATTCCTTGGTTTCTTCTTTCTGCTCTAATCGAATCTCTAAGGCAAACTAAAACATTCATTGCGTTGCTTCCCAATGAGTGTCGGTTGTCTTCAAGCTGCTGTCGTCCCTGACTGAAGGCGCTCTCTGATGCAACGGTTGACATTGGAACATTCAAGATATCTCTGGCTAATCTTGAAAGTACAAGATATTGTGATTCATTATTTCTCCACCAATCCAGCGAGTTGATCCGTCGTCTGCGATCCTCTGGTGGCGTCCGCAGATAATATTTCAGCTCTTCCCGATAAGTTGATGTGTAAGCTCTCTCATCCACACTGTTCCAACAAGTTAAATCATAAAACGAATCAGGAAAACCACTATGTGCCGACCTTTTAGAAGATGATGGCTCCTCGGGAGGATGAGGAGCGACAGTTGGACTGATATTTGTAGGTACGGCTGAATCAAATAAATCAGCATAGTGATTATATAATTTTTCTATATAATCTTTTGCATCAGCCGTAGCCGTCCACAAATCAGGCTGCTCTTGTTCAGACTCACGGTTAGTATTTATTTCTAAGTTAGCATAAATAAGAGTACTAAAGTGACACATATGATTAAATTTCATGCAAGGATTTAAAATAGCACCAACCAAGTAAATAGGGGGAATCGGGAAGAAATATTTTTTAAATTTCGTAAACATAGCGCCAACAGCTTCTTTATAACCTTCTTTATTTTTATATTGTTGGAGCAAACCAGAAATATCGGCTATATATGCCAAAATATTACAAACAGTAGGATAGTATGCACCGGAAAATTCAACCGTAGCTACATAAAATTTTTCTAAAAACTTAACAAGATCATTAATTATAACCCAATCAGAATTATGTAACATGCAATCAGCAGAATCAGCAAAAGAACCACAGTGTTGGTTAAAAGTTAGTGTAATAGGAATTCTATATTTATAACAAGTTTTTAAAAATTCATACGTAGAATTCCATCTAATATCAATTTCCTCAGGCATTAAAATCGGTGTAAGTCCATTTTCTTGACATTTAACTTTAAATTCTTTAATTCTTGCTCTACGATTATTTCCTTGAATGAAACCTACGGCAAGACGATTTTTTTCAATATAAACCTCAAAAAAGTCAAGACCATCTTTTACAATTAAATTATAGATATGACATGCACACTTAATATGGAAAATTTCAGGAAAGGGTGGAGATAACGTAGATTTTATTTTTGTTATAGCATTCTTGTTGTTAGAAGCATTATCAAAAGCAATACATAAAATTTTATTTTCTATACCATAATATCCGGCAATTTTAATAATAGAATCAGCAATAAATTGTCCAGTATGTTTGCGATCTTCATCATATAAAAAAGCAAGAATACGTTTTTGCATTATGAAATTACTATCCATCCAATGACAAGTAACGGTTAAATAATCATTTTTATTAACAGCACGACCAAGATCAGAAGTTAGGGACAATCTACATTGAATATTTTTTAAGAATGTTGATAAATAAAAACAATATTGTGAATGGAGTTTAAAAATATCAGACCGACAAGTAGTTCTAGGAATACCATTAAACATATGATTATAAATTGCTTGTATATAACGGATAAAAGCATCAGAAGAAGGAAAAGTAAAAGGCAAACAACCCACAGCTACCATTTTAGCTATTTCTTCCCGGTCCCTCAATTTATTATACTTTTTCGCTACTTGACCGGTTGTTGGGTCCATTCTAGTTTGCGTTGACCCACCAACATCCCCACCACCTTTTGCAATATTTAACTCTCTTTTGTGATCTTCAGCTTTATGTCTCATTAACGTACCCGTACCCCCTTGCTTACCGCCACTTCTATGCTTATATATTTGTTGACAAATATTGCACTGCACCTCAATATCTGATATACGTTCAAAAAATTGCCATGCAATACTAGTTCTTTTACGGGGTTTTGGGGCACTGGGAGGACGGGAAGGGAGATTAACTGATTCAGATCTAACGTTAGCATCTCCTACTGCGGGTGTTTCAGCAATATTTTCATCATCTTCGTCTACATTAACTGCATCTACTTCATTTTCTTCTTCTATACCGTAATTTTCTTGAAATTCTACATAATCCATATCGTGAGCACCTACACCTATTTCTTCCTCAAAAGGTGTACCAAGCGGTACCGGAGGCGAAGTCACACGGGTATATCTATTACTTGAACTACCTCTACCGCTAATAATTCGCTTTTTACTACCACTACCGCTTCCGGGACAAAAATTTTTAACACCTTTAGCAGCGAGGTTTTTTAATTTATCCATAATATAAATTAAATTAAACTAAAAATATTCAAAATACACAAATATAACAAAATTAAATATTAAACAATTAATACAATAAATAAAAATTAAACGTAAGAGATGGAACGACAATACCAAATTTTGGAAGTATCCGAAGATTGCGACTTTAGAAACTTCCGCTCTTACTTTGTAAACGAAAAATTAAAAAATTAAAGTGAACACTTTAAGAAATTAAATATATTGAATATTTGAGAATTGAGAATTGAGATTTGAGAGAGAATGAGATTTGAGAGAGTGAAAAATTGTGTGAGAAATGATTTGAAGTTGTAGGGTATTTATAGATTTATTTTGAGGATTAAAAAATATTTTATATATATATATTTTTTTTTTAATCAAATGGGCCCAAACTAGCCGTTTGGACCCAAAAAACGGTAATATTACCGTTGGGCCAACGGCTAGTTTGGCCCAACAGATTTTTTTTTTTTTTTTTTTTTAATTTTTTTGGGTTACCGGGCCGGGCCGGGCCGGTTAACCGGCGGGCCTGGATCGGGTTAATCGGGCCCAATTTTTTTAAAAAAACAGACCGGGACCCGGTACCCTAAAGCCCTAGGGCTTTCCGGGCCGGGTCAAACCGGTCCGGTTTGGTGTTTCGGGCCGGGCCGGGCCAGGCCGGGTCAGCCCGGCCCGTTTGACACCTTTAAACCTATGACCTCCCGATCACATACATGACAACAACTTTATCAGTTACTCCAAAGAATACAATAATATATTCAGCATATTTTCATTAAGTAGAGTCTCGAAAGGGTAAGTGTACACAGTTCATACCATTATCTTAAAGGTGAGATAAAGAAACTATTTTCCATAAATTTCTGACTCAAAATAAAATAAATAGAGAAAGAATGGATAAGCTTTGAATTTACACACATGCATGTTGATGAGGTCAAGGTTACATGGGTTGTTGCACAAAAAGCAAGCAATAAGGGGGTTGAATTAGTGTGCATGCTTACTTGCTTTGGTGCAAAGAATCTGGAGATATGTTTCACCTTTGAGGTTACAATTAATATTTCAACAAATACATTGGAATTCTAATCAGTCAAAGTACTTTGGTTCACATGAGGGCACACTAGTAACAACAATTAACAGTGTGGGAGTCAAAAAAATTTTATACTAAGTTAGAGTGTATCGTACCAAATTTAATCATAGTTTAGGTATACTATATGCTTATCTCTTGTATATATAATTATAACTTTCGGTTATCAGTGTACTAATCGAGCTGCTTCTGTGGCGAGGTGCGGGTCGCCACATGTCATTCAGGGGACGGATTGGAAATGGTTCCTTCGGAGACTTACCCGAACGTCGAACAACCAACATGAAACGGATACTTACGAAAACTCATTCGACTGTTTAATTAAAACAAAGCATTATGATCTGTGGCGGTTTTACCCTTTGCCGAGGGGTTCATCTGAACCCCCTTCAGCGAAAAATTATGCTCTATATGCATAGTTAAAATTATTTTTTATGTATATATATTAGACGTTGAACCTCCTTCGGTTAGTTCATATGTTCCCTTATGAATCTCCTTCGTGAATATCCTGATTCCGCCACTGATTATGATGGTACCAACGAATGTTTACGCAATGTGATTTCTGTTCAATGCTCAGAATAAGTGGAGAAAAATAAAAAATAAAAAGGCATATTCCTTATTTATAGAAATTTGAAGTGTTAGTTAACTAGGACTTATTATTATTATTTTACTAGACAGTCTGTCAGAGCAGACCTGCTAAACGTTACAAATGGTTTTGCCTCGAGAAAGAACTACTTCAGTAACTGATGCACGTGCAAACCACTGTCCATATTCAGACTTATGTCTCCCACATCATTTTTAGCTATATTAACCCTAGTATCTGTTCATCTCAGTGGGAGGCGACAAGTATTTCGTGGAGTTAATCAAGATGTGTAGAGTATCTGTTGTTGTAAGTGGGAGGTGACAGGTATTTCGTGAATTTAGTCGAGATGTGTGAAGTATTTATTGTTGTTAGTGAGAGGTGAGAGGTATTTCGTGAATTTAGTCGAGGTGTGTGAAATATTTATTGTTGCTGGTGGGAGGTGATAAGTATTCCGTTAATCAAGGTGTGTGAAGTATCTGTTGTGGTTAGGGGAGGTGGCAGATATTTCGTGGATTTAGTCGAGGTGTGTGAAGTATTTGTTGTTGGTGGTGGGAGGTGACAGATATTTCGTGGATTTAATTGAGATGTGTGAAGTATTTATTGTTGCTGGTGGAGGTGACAAGTATTTCGTTAATCGAGGTGTGTGAAGTATCTGTTGCGGTTGGCGGGAGGTGGCAGATATTTCGTGAATTTAGTTGAGGTGTGTAAAGTATTTGTTGTTGTTGTTGGGAGGTGATAGGTATTTCGTGGATTTAATCGAGGTGTGTGAAGTATCTTTTGTTGCTGGTGAAGGTGACAAGTATTTTGTTAATCGAGATGTGTGAAGTATCTGTTGTGATTGGCGGGAGGTGGCAGATATTTCGTGAATTTAGTTGAGGTGTGTAAAGTATTTGTTGTTAGTATTTCGTGAATTCAGTCGAGGTGTGCGAAGTATTTATTGTTGTTGGTGGGAGGTGATATGTATTCCTTTAATCGAGGTGTGTGAAGTATCTGTTGTGGTTGGTGGGAGGTGGCAGATATTTTGTGGATTTAGTCGAGGTGTGTAAAGTATTTGTTGTTGGTGGTGGGAGGTGACAAATATTTCGTGAATTTAGTCGAGGTGTGTAAAGTATTTGTTGTTGCTGGTGGAGGGTGACAGGTATTCCGTGAATTTAGTCGAGGTGTGCAAAGTATCTGTTGCTGCTGGTGGGAGATGACAGATATTCCATAAAATTTTAGTTGAGGTGTGCGAAAACTGGTTCAGACACCACGATTATCAAAAACAAAATTAAAAAAAAAAAGATTTTAAAGAAGTAAAAAGATACTCTAAAATGGAAAATAATGTTGGAAAATAAACTTATATAAATACTACTCCCTCGGTCTCAATTTATGCGTAATATTATAACCAGTGTAGTCTAACTAGTGGAGTATGAGCAGAGTACGCCATATGCAAATTTTCAACTATCTTTGTGGGGTAAAAAGATTGTTTTTTGATAGACTCTCGGCTTAAGTAAAACATATCAAAGCATATTTGGAAAAGAAGTATGGTAGTAAAACTCTCAATTTATTTATCATAGTTTGAATTTCGAGAGTCAAATTTCTTAACTTTCACAGTAAATTCGGATGTAGAGTCATTATCTTTTTAAAAATTTCGCGAAAAGTATTACAAGTCACATTTAAACAAATTCAAATATTCAAAAGACATAAAAAAGAATCGTGAAAATATTTTAATCAGAAAAATTCGTTTGACTCTCGAAATTTGCCTAACACATACATGGGAATGGGATGGAGAGAGTACTATAAAATAAAACACATGGTCATCACTATAACTCAATTATTATGATAATTATGGAATAATGAAGTACTAAATTAATCTCACACAATTATTGGTTTCATAAATAATCATGATTTTTTAAGTTTTAGTTGTCTTTGATAGGGAAGAGTTGTAATTGATAAGGTAAATTCAGGATGATAATGAAAATAACAAATTTACTTTTATCAAATTAATGACAAACATTTCATATCATGTGATCATAGTCAAACTCACAATAGAAAAACCTAAACTCAAAAAGGACCTAAAGTGTAATGTGACTAAAAGAAATTAACAATAATGAAAAACTTAATTAAAATGGTCAACATCAACTCATTGCTAAGAATTCTTGTAAGGTTATGGAGATATTTTCAACTAATTAAAGGTCACTACCCTCAAATTTTGAATCGCATGACACATATATGATCCAATACTGGAGGGTCGTGACCTTAAACAAGCGAATCAGAGAAAACTATTACCCGAATCTGAGCTGAGTTTAGAATGGAGGTCGACCCGTTGCCCAATAGGCCTCGGAAGGTAATTGAACATTATTGAGAAGATTTGGTGGCATTCCATGAAATAGTGAAGGGTCACCAAGTAGTTGTTGTTGTGGTCCTCCTGGAGCGACAGTTGTCGTTCCAGGAGAACCTATTGAACCTCCTTGAACCGGAAGTTGGTTCGAGTCATCATCCTCTAAGGGAAGTCTTTCATAAGCTGCATTGCTAAACGAGGCCGCCATAATAACAACCGGACCGGATGCCATAAGTGACCCTACCACACAACCTCCCACCACCTGACCTTGTCCGCCAGCTAAATATATCGTCAACCCTGACGCTGCTTGCGGAGCTGGTGGTGGGAGAAACGATCCTGCTAGGGATAAAATCTCAAAACGTCCATGTAGGGTTGCAATCGCACCTGAAAAAACCCAAAGAAAGGTAACATTACCTACTTGCAATTGGTCATTGAAAAAAGCTAAATTACAATCTGGTGCATAAAGGTCCTGCTATGTCCAGGGTCCGGAAAAGACCGACCGGACCACAAAGGTCTATTGTACAACAACCTCAACTTACATTTCTGCAAGAGGCTATTTCCACAGCCTCACCTTACATTTCTGCAAGGGGCTGTTTTCCCGTGACCTTCTGGTCACATGACAATAACTTTACCAGTTATCCTATCGAAAAAAAGCTTACCTGGTGAAGCTGGTTGTCTTAAGTTAACATTTGTAACATTGCCTGTACCACTCATAATACATACACCTCTTTGACGTCTTCTTGAAAAATTTGAAACACTTTCCATAATATCACAACCATCAGCAATTTCCATAACATGAGTTCTAAGTGCATTTGCGCTATCTCTAGTTATGATGATAGGTGCTTTTGGCTTATTTTTGGATCCAGAAGGTCTACCTCTTGGCCTTCTATTGAACTCTCCTTCTCTATTGGTTCCGTTTACGCCTAATTCATCGGTCGATTCACCAATATTTGAATCATTATAGTTGTCGTTGTTGTTGTTGATGTTGTTGATGTTGTTGTTGTCTTCGCGATCTCTCTTTTGACCGGACATGTTAAGCCCACTTGTTCCACTTTGCTCGTCTTCTGAGCTTTGTTGGAACTGAAGTGGTTGGTGGTGCTGGTGCTGGTGTTGGTGTTGTAAGTTGAAATTCCTCGTATGGAAAGGAGGGGGTAGAGAATTGTTCGAGGGATCCATACTCTTTTTCGTTATTCTTATAGAGGCAGATCTAGAACGAGTTCACCAGATTCAATAACTAAGCCACTAGCTAGCTATACTTTCAGATCGAATCACTTATACATATATTTGAAAAAAAAAAAATGAAAATGGAAATATGTCTAGTAGATCACATCCATCTAGTTTGACTGGTTGACTCTAAATTCTGAATCGAACTTGATAATTCGTACTTGTTTCTTGGGATGTAGATTGATGGAAAGAGTAAGTGAGAAAAAGAAAATGAAAGTACAACTGTACAAGAAAGGGAAAGATTGTAATGATTTGGAAATTAGAAAGATAATATAATGATTTTATTGAATCAAAAAAAAAAAAAGAAGAAGAACATGAGAAAATTGAATTCACTTTGTTTCTTAGTTTTGTAGAAGAGAATAAGATGGAGTTGAGTACTAGGGTTAGCTAATAAACTTAGATATTGAGAAAAAGAGGAAGACTTAGATCTAGTTGACTCCCCACCCGCACCCCCACCCCACCACCCCATCCTCTAATATTATTATTTCTGCTTCAATTTATGTGGCATATTTCAGATTTCGAAATTCAAACATGTCTATATTTGATCGTAATTTCTTCATATATGTTTTGAATATTTTGAATGGTCAGTTATTGTGATTTATAATACTTTTTATGTAGGTTCCGAATATATAAATTTTATTTTTAAAAAAAATGAATATTTCATGCTCATATTCACGATCAAACTTACATTGTTTGAATCCCGAGAAGAGAAATGTGCCACATAAATTGAGATAGAGGGAGTATTTAATTTGAGGTATGGTCCTTTCTCAGATTTTGCGTGAATGTAGCGTGCTTATAATATTTTGAATGGTCAGTTATTATGGCTTATAATATTTTTTATGTAGGTTCTGATTATATAGATTTTATTTAAAAAAAATTGAATATTTCATGCTCAAATTCACGATCAAACTTACATTGTTTGAATCCCGAGAAGAGAAATATGCCACATAAATTGAGATAGAAGGAGTATTTGCGTGAATGTAGAGTGCTTATAATATTTTGAATGGTCAGTTATTGTGGCTTATAGTATTTTTTATGTAGGTTCCGAATATATAAATTTTATTTTAAAAAAAAAATTGAATATTTTATGCTCAAATTCACTATCAATCTTACATTGTTTGAATTTTGGGACGAGAAATGTGACACATAAATTGAGACAGAAAGGGACGACCAGGTTCATACCTACTCCGTAGGTGTCGTGGAGGGGGGGACCACTTCGGGCCTGACCTACGCGCCCTCACCCCAGCTTCGCTGGAGGGGCGTTTCGAACCCCCGACCCTGGCTGGCACACCACGGTAAGCAAGCTTACCGCTTATAATATAATTTGAGGTGTGGTCATTTTCAGATTCTGTGTGAATACAGAGTGCTTATAATATTTTGAATGGTTAGTTATTGTGGCTTATAATATTTTTTATGTAGGTTTCGAATATATAAATTTTATTTTAAAAAAATTGAAATTTCATGCTCAAATTCAAGATTAAACTTACACTGTTTGAATCTCGAGAAGCGAAATATGTCACATAAATTGAAATAGAGAAGTATTTTATTTGAGTTGTGGTCTTTTCTCAAATTCTACGTGAACGCGAAATGTTTTATACACGGACCTACTCCTTTCCCTTATCTTCTATATATTGATAGTGTCAGATATATTTTTTTCAAGTAACGTAGTCGTCAAAAATAACTATGGATCGATGATCGTCCATATAAAATATGATCAATAATTTAGAAAAATAAGTTATATATAGATTATATGCTACAATAGTTAAGACGAATTTATTTAATCACATTCATCACAAGGTGCAATTAGTATCACACATCAAGAAATAAAATACAGAAAATATACTCTTTTCATCCTAAACTATACACAAAATTGCTGAGACACACTTGAACTTTTGGAGGATCCTATTATCCCCGACTAATTAAAACCGTATTTTTAGTAATCTTAGTGTCTACGTGGCACATCAGTGAATCAATACACTAAAGGTCCACGTAGATACACGCATGTGCCACGTAGGCACTAAGGTTATCAAAAATACGATTTTAATTAATCCAGAGGTAATAGGACCCTCATAAAGTTCGAGTATGTCTCAATAATTTTGTGTATAGTTTAGGATGTAAACAGAACATTTACTCAATAAAATATGATATATTTATGAAATTATTTTATAGTACATAAAATTAACCATATATATATATTTCAACCCTTTAATTTTCGTCCATTTGTTGGCCTGTCTCAATCAAATAAACTTAGTTTTTTTCTTCACACACTTACTAAATACTGATACTTGATTGGTTAAGGTTTCTTAAATTTCTTTGTAACATGCATTTGACATAGACCCATGAATAATTTGATAATCGTGATTTTCGAGTCAGCTTTCACATATTTCAATTAATTTTATAGAATACATACCTCCCATCAACAACAGATATCAAATATCGGATTATAAAAAAAAAGTTCAGTTTTTTTGGGGGGAATTTTGGAATCATATTATAAATTTAACTATTAGGAAAATCAATCGTAAAATATGATTTATAATTAATTACGTCCTATAAAGAGTTATTTTCTTTATCGATTTTGATTTAATGAGTTATGGAATATTATTACTCTATTTTGCAAGTTATTGTTTTCGTGCTCGACGTAAACTTTACATGTTATTCTCGTCTCTAATTATTTGTCATAATTTCTGAAAATAATTATTTCAAATTATTTCTCATTTTTGGAAATTCTTATTTTTCTGTTAGTTATTGTTTAAAGACTATAAACACCTCAATTATGAGTGATATTATAATAATTGTACAAATACCATTGACGGGTAAGATAGTTAAAAATCTCTCGTAATTATTATTTTCAAGGAGTGTGTAAAATAAAATCGCGATAGATAATTTGAGATGGACGAATTAACATACCTATTATTGTAAGAATTATTTCCACATCATTTAACAAGTTGACAAGTTTCTATCCCTATAATAAGCATGAAATTATGTAGATTATGTTGAATTAAGGGAAAGTTAGTTGAATATATGCTAAATATATGAATAATTAATTTGAGCAAATTAAATAAGTAGGGAACAATTAAATTAGAGACTATACAAAAGAACAAGTTATTTTCAATAATTTATATGATGATGATGATTGAATAATCCAAATATTGTGATGAGATGTATGAAGGAACGAGACAATTAATTAATTAATTAAAATATATTGGATTTATATGAATTCGATACTAACAAGTTGCATATATTTTTGTGGCTATATATCATTATAGGTATCTATTCAATTAAATTATAATTTATTTTAAATTTATTATTCATGGGCTATACATAAACATATCATTTAAGTAAAACGAAATTAACACTAGACACTTTTCGAAGATAGGACCTTAGGCGAATCAAACAACAAAATGGGAGAGGAAAGTTGAACGTTTTATGTATAAAAATAACAGTGACAAATATGATATTAGAGTCAGTTCATCCTCAGAACGATGATAGGACAAACCTCAACGAGGATGTTGTATGAGGGTGGGTCGAGCAGATTTGGCATGTTTTTAAGTTGTCAATCGTCTAAAAATGAGGTGTATGTAATACCCTAGGCGAATTCTACATTTTAAAAAAGTGAAAATTTTTATTAGATGTAAATACACTTTTGGGATTTTATACGAAGTAGCCCAAAACACAAATCCGTGCGGTCTAAGACAAAAATAACCGGCACGTGTCATGAAGTCAAGCAGTGGCAAATATGATATTAGAGCCAGTACATCCTCAGAACGATGATAGGACAAACCTCAATGAGGATGTTGAGTTTCAAGGGGGTGGGGTCCGGGGGAGGGGGTTGTGAATGTGTCGTTGCCTGATGGAGGGCGGGGTCGAGCAAATTTGACACATTTTTTAGCCGCCGATCGTCTAAAGATGAGGTGTATGCGACATCTTAAGCAAATTCTACATTGAAATAGATCAAAGAGTCAGTACACATACTATTGGGATCGAAATCGAGAGAGCGTCATGCGGAAGCTATTAGTTGCAAACCATAAAGACAATAACTCAGATGGCAAAGAAAAACATACTAAAAACATAATATTATTATGTGATTTGGCCAATTGGCCTACATATAAAACCTAATATAAAAGAAAACATAAAAACTATTAGAGAGAAAATCTCCCCCTAAACGGAAATCTTAAAAGACTATATTGTAGATACTATTGTGTTATTGTATGAAAAGAAGGGTCTTCTATTTATAGATGTCCAAAACCCTTCCTCCAAGAAAGAGGTTAGCCAAATATGAAAAAGAATTATATTTTTTCTTTCACGAAAAGTAAAAGTAATTATGGTAACTTTTATTTTCCTTCTAAGAAAAAGTAAAACTTAAATATAGTAAGAAAGACAAATTCATAAATGCATAAGGTCAAACAAGACAATATGTATCATAAACTAGATCACTAACAAGAGCAACAAAAAAAGAGAAAATGATTCGTTTCCACCCTAAATTATAAATGAAATTGTTGAGACATATCCGAACTTTAGGAGGGTCCTATTACCCCTGAACTAATCAAAGTCGTATTTTTGGCAACCTTAGTGCCTACGTGGCACATACGTGTTCCTACATAAACCTTCAATGTGTTGACTCACTGATGTGCCACGTAGGCACTAAGGTTGTCAAAAATACGGCTTTAATTAGTCCAGGGGTAATAGGACCTCCTTAAGTTCAAATGTATCTCAGCAATTTCATTTATAATTCAGGGTGAAAAGTGGCAACAGTGCATTTACTCATAAAACAAATAATATCACATAAGCATAAAGTAGAAGTTATCATCATAACTAAAAGGATTGATAACAAAATTACATGGCTAACAAAGAGATTATTAATTAATACCATACTTTTGTTTCTTCCTCAAACGGTTACTCCACGTAATTATTATTTACAAATAACATAGTTTGACCACATAAACTTTGATTACTAGTTTATTAATTATTGACTTATATATTGTCTTTTGTTAAAATTATACAAGTATATTAAACAATTTTGGAATATGCTTTTATAATATCAATGTCTAAATTTGGCGTTGGGACCCCTCCTTCTTCATTTAATATCGGATATTTGTATTTACAGAGTAAAATTAATCCTTGTAAAGTAATTTTATTCAATTTATTTAAGTTCGAGCTGATTATTAACCAGCTCATTTAGTAGGTAAATTCATTTCAACTCGTAAGCAATTGGACTGATGTGTAGCCAACAGTGTTGTATAGAGCGGAGTGTTGGCCAGTCAAGAACACTCATATCTAGAGGCGAGATTGAGATGTTCAGAGATATCAAAAGAGAAGATGCATAGATCCCTAACGAGTAGGTATTAGTGGTTAATTAACGCTGGAGGGCCAGAGGAGAGGTAGAGGTAGGTCGTAGAAGTACTATTGACGAGAGGTGATCATACAAGACATGACGCACATCTTCAGCTTACCGAGAACATGACTCTAGATATGAGAGTGTGAAGGTCAAGGATTCGGATAACAGACTAGTAGTATATTTACTTCTAAGACTCTTGCTAGTAGTATTATAGTATTGTGTTCAGTATTTTTTTTGGTTTCCCAGTGTTCGGTGCCCGCATTGGAGCCCCGACTAATCCGAAACACGCGTTGCAGAGCCATAGTATTATAGTATTGTGTTTAGTATCTTTTTTTTTTGGTTTCCCATCCGATATCCGGTGTCCGCATTGGAGCCCCGACTAATCCGGATCACGCGTTGCAGGGCCATAGTATTATAGTATTGTGTTCAGTATTTTTTTTTTTGTTTCCCATCCGGTGTTCGGTGCCCGCATTGGAGCCCCGACTAATCCGGATTGCGCGTTGCAGGGCTCATAGTATTATAGCATTGTGCTCAGTATTTTTTTTTTTTGGTTTCCCATCCTGTGTTCGGTGCCCGCATTGGAGCCCGACTAATCCGGATCGCGCGTACAGGACCCATTAAGGTTGCAGCTCTCCCAAAAGAGTTTTCTCCCCCTCGACCTCTGGTTAAGGGTGGAGCAGCCTCATCCACTGCACCTCAACCCATGTTGGTGTGTTCAGTAATTTTACTATGTTACTATTTCCACATTTTCATTCTTAGTTTTCTATTATTACTTATTGTTTTTTATGTCCTTATTTTCTTACTATCCTGTTGTCGTTGCTATTTATCTCTTCATAAACATTGTGTTTTTGCTTTGTTTGAGTCGAGGATCTATCGGTAATAGCATCTCTACCTGTCAAGATAGAGGTAAGGTCTGCATACGCTCTATCCTTCTGGACCCCACTTATCATGAGACTATACTTGATATGTACGTTCTTGTTACAATATAACATGATATAAAAGATTAGTTCTCTAGAAAAATATGGTTATTATAATGCAATATTATTATAGAGAATGACCGTTATAAAAGATATACGATTATAGAAAACTGTCACGCCCTTGTTAAAAATTTATAAACTTAAAATTCTGAAGCCGCTTTCTATAGTTATAATACTTTACTAATTGGCTTTCGAGCTTCAAGTAAATGGATCACAAATGTGTGGAATGAAGCAGCAATAGCTAAATATGTGTAGGATATTGCTAACACTGCACCAAAAATGATCTTTAGCGGTAATTAATTAATGACAATAGCTTAATTAACGCTAAATATGCTATCTTAGAGGCATTTACTAGTAAAAAAAGGACAGCTCGGTGCACTAAAGCTATCGCTATGCGCGTTGTTCGGGGAAGGGCCCCACCACAAGTGGTGTATCATACGCAGTCTTACCTTGCATTTCTACCGGAGGCTGTTTCCAAGGCTTGAACCCGTGACCTCCTGGTCACATGGCAGCAACTTTACCAGTTACTCCAAGGCTCCCCTTCTTGGAAGCATTTACTAGTGACAGTTACAATTTAGCTCTCTTTGTAAATGCTCCTAAAGCCTATAACGAGCGAAATGGTGGCAATACAAGGCTTCTTCAGACTCAAGCTAGTACTGGAAAAAGATATGCCAAATAAAGGAAAATTTTGCTGAGGGATATAATGGAGATGGCTATCAGTGGAGAAAGAGCAGTGGTGGACCTAGGTACAAAAATTTGGTGCTTCGGCACCCGTTAAATACGACGCAGATTAGGTATAATTATATAAAAAATATATATAAAAATATTGGTATAGGATGGAAAAAAGCATCCTTAAAACCGAGAAATATAGCTGGATGCTTTGGTTTCCAATAGCGGAACCTTAAATCTTTAGGTGTCAATATGTGTGTTCGAATGTAATGAACCAATTGTCCCATTGGAAAAATAGAGAAATGCTAAGGGGATTATAAGTCAAATGGGTTCTCTCACCTATTAGGCTAGTTTTTTGGGTTGGACTCTCCTATTTGATTTATAACATTGGTGCTCTTGTTGAGAGTCCCACGCCTGTTGGACCGTGACTCGTAGTGATGGCCTGGACTGGACCCAAGAGGGGTGTCAGCCGTGACCAACTAGGATCGATCCACGTGTGGGGAGCCGCGCGTTGGCCGTGACTTGTAGTGGTGACCTGGACCCAAGAGTGTCAGCCGTGACCAACTAGGATCGATCCACGTGTGGGGAGCCGCGCATTGGCCGTGACTTGTAGTGGTGATCTGGACCCAAGAGGGGTGTCAGCCGTGACCAATGAGGATAGATCCATGCGTGGAGCCACCACTCGGAGTGGTGACCAACGAGGTCGTTGGTTCTCAAGCGGAGGCGATTGTTTGTCTTTTGGGTTGGGTTCTCCCCCACAACCCCTAAACCCTAAGTCCGTAACTGGAGAAGAGGAGCTGGTTGCCCATGGCAATGGCGGAGAGAAACCAGGAACTAAATCGCGATAGCTAAGCATGGGTTCATTTGGCATAAGCGACTACCGACAAGAGATAGATTATGCAAAATGAGGATATGCCCAGACACTGAATAATTACTTAGCGGTGACAGGTCGAGTGAGCATTCTCTAAAAGATGCTTTTGAAGGTATGCTTGAATCGATAAAGTTGAACGAGACAGACAAAATCAGCAGACCAAGCAAAAGGGAAGTTGAGTAGAGCTGTGATGAGAGCGGCGATTGCAGGCACTGTTTTACTACGGTGTGAAAGGCAAGTAATGGAGCCTTATGGAAAGATTGCAGAAGACTGTAAATGCCTGTGCCCATTCCAAATATTTGTTCACCGATGGTGGGCCAACATATATATTGTCCACGCTCCATTTAGCCTGTACGTGTTGTCCACGCTACAGTTAACCTGGGCGTACGGGGGAGTGTTAAGTATCCCACATCGAAAGAGGAAAAGGTCCTTGGTCTCCTTATATGGCTCGTGAGCTAGCTTTTGGGGTATGAGTTAGGCCCAAGACCAATTATAACATGCAGGATACTTGCAATGCTTAACGGGAAGAAGAATACCATGGGTCTAGAAGCTCTCCTTACCGGATAGTAGAAGTTATAGTAGAAATGTACTCACATCATTTGTTCGCAACAAATGCGTAGAAATGCAAGGTAAGGTCGTGTACGATATATAAGCCCTTGTAGTTCGGCCCCTTACCGGATAGTAGAACTTATAGTAGAAATGTACTCACATCATTTGTTCGCAACAAATGCGTACCACTTGCAGAAATGCAAGGTAAGGTCGTGTACGATATATAAGCCCTTGTAGTTCGGCCCTTTCCTGAATCCCGCACATAATGGGAGTTTTAGTGCACTGGGCTGCTCAAGTGTTAATATCAGTACTGCTCTCATCTGAAATTAAACTATGACTGCAGGTCAAACGTTTAAAACTAAGCCACATTTGTTTAAAGTAATGTGACCGAACAACAACAACAACATACCCAGTGTATTCCCACAAGGTGGGGCTCCATACCATTACCTCGGGTGAAGTAGAGAGGTTGTTTCCGATAGACCCCCGGCTCAGGACATATAATAGTATAACAAACAAAAAAAACATAAAAGCACACAACAAGGTACTGTTATAAACCATCTATCCATAATAATAGACATCACGAAACACCACGAACAAGAAACTCCAAGCACAGATACATACAGACATAGCGCTCTTCCCTACTATAACGGCTGAACTCCTATCCACTAACCTTATACCCTAATCCGAGTCCTCCGCACCTTCCTATCAAGGGTCATGTCCTTGTAATGTGACTGACCATGTTTGAAATAAGGCTCATCACTGTGCAATGAACACATAAACAAGTGTCATTTTCAGCTTGAGTAGGGGGGAGTGCACACACGCAGCAACGAGGGACTTTTCCATTTGTTAAAATCTATATGTCAAGTAATACATAGATAGACACTTAAACATGACATCCACTGGAAGTTGAATACCCCAACTTCCATCGTGACCATCTAGACACTTCAACTTGACACAGATTGCATCTCGCGAACATCTTTACTTTGAAAATGCACATCTTTACTTTAATACCGAATGCCGTTAGGTAATTTGCTTTCCTTTCTGATTTGGAAGAAACAAGAAGAACAAAAGTAGCCAAGACCCTTGTCAGACATAGAAAGGCACCTAAATTTAATCATGTTAGTTTTGCAGTGTGTTTAAATTTTCAGAAAGTTGTTTCGTTTGAAGTTCCACAAAATAGTTATCTTTTGAATTATGTTGAGTTGCATTAGATGGTAAAATAGCAGATAATAGAGCAGTTAAAAAGGCACTCTCGATCACGTTAAGGCATCGCGTTAGAGCCATTTGATACCTCAAACGATCCCTAAGACTGCGAGGCATATACTTCTCTAGGAAGATCTCGGAGAACTGAGTCCATGTCAATGGTGGAGATCCAGCTGGTCTGGAATCAAGATGACCTCTCCACCAATATCGAACTGCCAAGTCCAACTGAAAAGTAGTGTAATCCACACCACGAGTCTCAACTAGGCTAAAATTACGGAGCCTATCCTCACAAGCAATCAAAAACTCATAAGCATCCTCGCCCGGTGCACCAGAAAAGCTAGGCGGAGCCAATCTCAGAAATCTACCCAGCATCTTTTGCTCCTCAACAGACATAGCAAGTTGGGAAACCACCGGCTGAGTAACCGCCGACGCAGAAGAGACCTCAACTCTGGGAGCCACGCGCAGCTACAGGTTGCGCCCGCCTTAGTACCACTCTTATTTGTAGACTGTGCACCATCAGACGGTGCACCACCAAGAAATCCCAAAAGCTGAACCAATGCATCTCTAAGCACTGAGGAAGAAATAAACCCCGGTGGAGCCTGAGATGGTCCCTGTCCCACCGCTGGCTGGGGCAGAAGAATCTCTAGCTCGGGGACAGGAATAGGGTCCCCTATCCTGGTCCCTAGATGGGGCTGCAACTCCATACTTTCCACAACCTTTAGGTCATCCACGAAAAACGACAGGATCCCTAGGCTCGGTCTCGGGATCTTTGTCTCGTGTAGCAATAGCTCGTGTCCTAGCCATCTGCGAAAGAGTGAAATCAAGTCATGACAATATACTTGGGAATTAATAGCTTCATCTAGTGATCATTAGTCCTCTATTTGCTTCTTTCTTATTGAGTTGCAGTCAAAGCTGCCCCCTTTCAAACTCCAACAAAATGCAACTTTTAAAAGAAGACCATAACATAAAGACCAAAATGGAGATCAATTGATCAGTATATTAAGTCTCTTAGCCTCATATTATAACCAGCCATAATGGAGAAAGACTTCAACATTTTTCTCTTAATAGCATTCATGTTGTTTCACTTGGTTGTGGCTAGTTTATCCATGACTAAAACCAACATTACCACTGATCAATCAGCGCTTCTTTCGTTGAAAGCGCAAATCAGTTTAGACCCCTCTCACTTGTTGATTGAAAGTTGGTCTCCGGCAACTTCTGTTTGTCGTTGGGTTGGAGTCACTTGTGGTTCTTGCCACCATAGGGTCACATCATTGAATATTTCCAACATGAATCTTACAGGCAGAATTCCTCCTGATTTAGGAAATCTTACATTTCTTATTTCGCTTGACCTGAGCCGCAACAACTTCTATGGCAGTTTGCCTCAAGAAATGACACGTCTGCATCGGTTAAGGTTTGTTGTACTTGGTTTTAACATCTTCAGTGGGAAGCTTCCGTCCTGGTTCGGGGTGTTACATCAACTTCAGATTTTGACACTAGGAAATAATAGTTTCAGTGGTTCCATTCCCTCTTTATTTTCTAATATTTCCGCGCTTCAAACTTTAGATTTGTCATATAATTCCATAGACGACAAGATCCCAGAAGAGATTGGAAATCTTCAAAATCTAATGGTTTTAGGATTACACATTGTAACAAGCTTATAGGTTCTATCCCTCCGTCTCTCTCGAATGCCTCAATGCTGGTAGATTTAGATCTTTCTTTCAATATCCTAGAAGGAAATATCCCCGAAGAGATCGGAGAACTTCAAAATCTAAAAAGACTGTCAATAGAATCTAATCAACTTATAGGTTCCATACCATTCTCGATCTTCAACATTTCTGGAATCGAAGTCATTGCATTTACAAGTAATACAATTGTCTTCCGATGTTGAAAGCGCTTCACTTAAGTCTCAACGAGCTACATGGTCAAACTGTTCGAAACTTCAAAGGTTGTCATTTATCTCATAACGAGTTTGATGGACCCATACATAGCGAAATTGGACATTTAAGTAATTTGCGGATTTTGTATCTCGAAAGAAACCATTTTGAAGGTTTGGTGTTGAGTACTACCCTGCTGTTTTTACTTCTAACGAGTTACTTCTGAAAGTTTTTCATCGCGTAATCTTCTTTTGCAGGAAGAATTCCACAAGAATTCGGGATCTTTGATAATTTGGTGGATTTAACCAACTTATTTCCATACATACAATTGGCAGGTGAAATACCGGAAGAGGTAGGCAATCTCATCGAGTTGTATGAACTTTATCTTGGTTCGAACAAGTTTACTGGTTCAATTCCTATGGAGATCTTCAACATATCAGCGATGAGAACGATTGAGCTTTAATAATAATCTAACAGTAAACCTTCCATTAAACATAGGTTCTACGTTACCCAACATCGAAAGTCTTTCTCTGAGTGACATAAATATTTTTGGGACTATACCTCATTCTCTCTCCAATTGTTCCAAACTCGGAATTCTAGACCTCGGTGGAAACAGACTCACCGGCATGATTCCGACCTCTCTTGGATATTTGACTCATCTGGAGTACCTAATCTTGGAGGTTAACCAACTATTGACTTCCTTATCAAATTGTAGAGATTTAAAAGTTCTTTCTCTATCTTGGAACCCTCTGAATGTTATGCTTCCGCTATCGTTAGGGAACCTTTCTAGTACTTCTCTTCAAAGGTTTAGAGCTCGTGATTGTGGTATTAAAGGGGAAATTCCAAAAGAAATCGGGAACTTAGAAAGCTTAATGGACCTTGATCTTTCCGGAAATAATATAATAAGATCAATTCCGACAACTATTAGCAACTTGAGATTCCTTCAGCACTTTAACTTGAGGCGCAACAAACTCACTGGATTCATCGGAGATGATCTATGTAAATTGCAGAAGAACTTGGTCTATTTACACTTGGCTAAAAATCAACTTTCGGGATCTCTTTCTAATTGTTTGGGGAACTTAACTTACCTTCAGGAGATATTTTTAGGTTCCAACAAATTGCATTCGAGCATACCAGCAAGTTTAAGGAACCTCAAAATTCTCTTGACATTAGACTTATCCTAATCTAGTACATCTTTCTTTGAGAGAACATATTGCGAGGATCAATACCTGACTCAATGAGCAGCATGGCCGCTTTGGAATTTCTAGACCTTTCTCATAACAATGTTTCAGGATTAATTCCAAAGTCGTTGGAGAAGCTTCGAAATCTCAAGTATTTCAACGTTTCTTTCAACAAGTTGGTTGGTTCAAGAACCTATCCAGTCAATCTTTCATGTCCAATGAAGCATTGTGTGGTTCTCCATGATTCCGTGTTCCACCATGCCACACTAGTAGCTCAAAGCATAGATCCAAGAGGAAAAAACGACTTGGTTCTGATTCTACCAGCCGGAATTGCACTTGTACTAGTCATTGGCTTTGCGTTTGTGTGGATAAGGTATATAAGAGGTAAAAAAAAGCAAGAAGTTGATTAATCCTTCGTCGTCTCAACAAGAGAAAGAATTTCATACTATGAATTGCTCCGAGCAACTGATTCATTCAACGAGAGCAATTTGATTGGTTCTGGGAGTTTCGGCTCTGTTTACAAAGGAATCCTCATAGATGGGACTACTATTGCTGTTAAAGTGTTCAAGCTTCAAATGCAAGCAGCTTTTAGGAGTTTCGATACAGAATGTCAAGTTTTACGCAACCTTCGCCACAGGAATCTCACCAGAGTCATCACTAATTGTTCCAATCTTGAATTTAAGGCTTTGGTACTCAAGCACATGTCTAATGGGAGCCTCGATAAGTGGCTGTATTCGCACAACTACTTCTTAGACATCAATCGTAGGCTGAGTATAATGATAGATGTGGCATGTGCATTGGAATATCTCCACCACGGTTCTTCATTTCCCGTTATTCACTGTGATTTGAAGCCTAGCAACGTCTTGTTGAACGAGGACATGATCGCCCACCTAAGTGACTTTGGCATTTCAAAAATGCTTTCTGATGATGAGAGTGCTTCATACACGAAAACTTTAGCAACATTGGGCTATATCGCACCAGGTACGTAATCTTTTAATTAATTGCTTCCGAATATTTCTCTCAACTTTTCTCAACCTGTAAATGTTGAATGTAAAATTGTTTGGTTGTAGAGTATGGATCGGAAGGATTGGTGTCAACAAAATGCGATGTTTATAGTTATGGTATTGTGTTGATAGAAACATTTACAAGGACAAAACCTAATGATGAAATGTTTGATGATGGACTTAGCTTGAAGCAATGGGTGAGCAATTCACTCCCACAAGCAATAACAGAAGTTGTTGACGCCAACTTAATAACGCCACAGGATAATCACTTCATGAAAAAGTTAGATTGCGTAGTATCCATCATGAAAGTGGCGGTAGATTGTTGCGTCGAACCTCCTAATCGAAGGATCGACATGAAAGAGGTTGTAGCGAGGTTTAAAGAAAAGTACACCACACGTTCACATAAACCAAGAACACCTATAAAAGCAGCGAAATATGCGAGAGGAAAGGTGCGTAGCTTTGTCCATCATTGCAACACGTAATCAAAGACGAACTAGGCTGAGTCTTCCTCTCCTTTGCGTCTTATGTTAAAGCCAAAAGAGGGACCTAGCCTTATATTTATAGGCTTAAAAGCCTTAACCAAGTGCACCCCCATTATGGGCTCACAGGTCTACTACAAGCCTACACTATTGCCAGCCTACACCAATAACATGAAATGAATACAGGCCCCTATGGAATCCGCATAAATACACGGCCTGTGTCTTGTCCACCAACTAATAACATCAGCCCATTTTACTTTAACGTAATAAAAAGTTAATGTTAAGTCCACATAATACACGGCCTGTTTCTTGTTCACCAACTAATAACATCAGTCCGTTTTACTTTAACGTAATAAAAAGTTAATGTAACATTTCTGCAAGAAGAAGGTTGTTTCCAAGGCTTATGAGAAATTATGAAATCAATTTAGTTTAATGAACCCGTGACCTCCTGATCACATGGCAGCAACTTTACCAGTTACTCCCCAATAACTTGTAATGGCCTAGTGGTACTCTTATCATTAAAGTTGAAAAGATCTCATGATTACCCACCATTACAGTAAAAGATCGTTCACACAGCAAAGGACTCACTTAGGCAATTGAGCAAACACCTTACAATCAGAGGCGGATCCAGAATTTTAAACTTGTGGGTTCCCAAGGCTCCTTTCCTACCACTAAGCTATCCCTTGGTTTAGTTATGGGTTCCCACCAATTAATATTATAACTTTTGACGATTTTTTTATGTAATTTTAAGTAGCGGGTGTGGGTTCCCGGGAACCCACACCTTCTGCTCTACATCTGCCACTGCTTACGATCAACCAAACAACAAAAACTAACAAATTTCAATTGATCATAAAGTTGAGTAAGAATTTGGGATTTCATACCTGATAATGTTGTTTCGATTTGAAGATTAGTAATGCTAATAATGTTGTCAATATGATCCGAAGACGAGCGACTACTCCATAAGAGATAGGCGGAACCCATCGACAGACACCTAAAGTGGCGTGTAGCACACATGCCATGATGACTCAGCAAAAAGTGCCAAAATGACACACTTGGATACTAGTTGAGGAGCCAAAAATGAACGTCGTCTAGTTTAGGTGTCAAAATGAAATATCGTGCAAATTTTAAGTGTCTGTCCATGGTTTCCGCCTCTCAAGTATGTTTGATCATGTTCAAAGGGCAGCCGAATTAAAACTCCTATGCACTAAGTCCGGGAATGGGTCGTTCCGGTGCAGAATCCAAGTATGGACTGGAGATATTGGTGTCAACAGATACGATGTTTACGGTTATGGGATCATGTTGATGGAAACTGCTATGAGCGGACAGGAATAAGCAATACCATAAACAAAAAAAAAAAACAAGATGAACACACACAGATTTACGTGAAAACCCTTGACGGGAAAAACCACGGGAAGATGAGGAGGATATTCACTATAATGGAGAGGAATACAAGGAGGAGACAAAGTCTCAATGACGTATGTGAACCACCAAAAACAACCCACTAAAACGCACTTATATAATACGTGCGTACAAATAAATCCCAAGTCCAAAAACATACACGTCCATACCGCCGCCAAAAAAATCTCAAACATGGGCCACACCGTGAACTTTTCAGGGCTGGACCAACAAAATTCGAGTCACAAACACTAACGAAAACATTTAAAAGGACAAAGCGTAGTGATGAAATATTTGATGAAGATCTTAGCTTGAAGCAATGGGTGGAAGTTGTCGATGCCAACTTAATAACGACACAGGATAAGTAGTCGGAACTATGAACTATCGTGTGTGGCAGTAGATTGTTGTGTCGAACCTTCTTATTTAATTTCATCTCGAGTGTTCCTGATGACGTTCTGCTATTTGATTTCATTTTTCCTAACATCAGTCATGGATGTTCACCTGCATTATGTTTGTTTTTACGGTGTATTTTTTTTTTGGGGGGCGATAAACTGTGAAATATTACCATACCAACCAAATCCAATACACCTAAGGAGCACACAAGCAGTCTAGCCACCTACAAGCAGGGGCCAAGGCTCTCATGCCTCAAGTCAACAAAGCTATACATCTGAAAATAGTTGCTGCCTACATTCTAAATGTTGTATCAGTTGTCTAAAACTATTGGCTTTCTTTGTACATTTCTGTTGCTCAATTCTTTCCTTAATCTCCCTTTGAATCTGGCCTATCACCACAGCCCTCGATACGAACAAATTCTGAAACTGCCTTCGTTTTCTAGCTTTCCACGTGTGATATATACCTTGCACCCCAAATTGCTGTGGCTACTTCTTTGTGGAACTGCTTCCACCTTCTACTTTTGTACCATCTCAATGATTGCTTGACTGTAAAGTTCAACAATGGAAGACCTGACCATCCTTCACATTCCGCGAACAAGTGTTGTTGTGACTCCCAGTTGGTCAGCGCATCACATTAACCACATTTGTCATCTTCAATTGGCAAGTTAAGTCTCAGTAATCTAGCCTTAGTAAGTAGTCTCTCCTGGTAGGCTAGCCATACAATGAACCTATGTCTTGGCATGATTATAGAGTTCCAAATTAAATCTGCCCCCCGACACTTTGACTGTCTCCCGAGCATCGCATTACTACTGTGTGAAACTGAATAGGTATCATTCCTTGTCAACGTATAAGATCCATTCTTGTACCAGTGCACACCATATTTCTTTTAATCTGATTGAGTTTCCTCCAGTACCAGCTACAGTATGAGTCCAAATATCAGTGCTACCCTTCATATAAACCCCATGCACCCACTTAACCCATAATATATCCTTCTGCATAGCTAACTGCCAGATTAATTTCCCAACTGATGCAATGTTCCACTCTTTACTTCTCTTGATATTTAAACCCCCATACATCTTGGGCCTACATATATACTACCTCCCAAGAAACTAAAGTTACTTTCCTTTTATTAGTCGAGCAGCCCAACAAGTAGTCTCTACATAATCTATCCACTTCCTTTAATATACTCTTGGGTAGGTTAAAGACCGTCCCCCAAAAATTATATACTCCCTCCGTTTCAAAAAGAATGACCTACTTTGACTTGGCACAAAGTTTAAGAAAAATAAAGATTTCTGCTGATTCCCCGGGTTGTCAGAATCTCTGGTTCGATCAGGACCAGGAGTCCCATTCATTCGTTTATGGGAGCGACTCTCTGTTCCCATTCTCCACCGGGTCATCAAGTGATTAGCCAGCTCAATCCATTTTTCTATCCGATGATCTTCGCCCTAGGACTGACTCTGTTCGACCTGCCTTGATTGTCTAGCTAATGCTACCGTCGCAAGCAACCTCTCAAAGAATAGGGAGTGAACGACCCTTCTATCTAGATCGGTGATTCCGTTCGGCCGAGCCAGCTATCGAAAGTCTTGCAAGCAACCTACACTAAGCTAAGCGAGCTAGAAGCTAACGTGAATCTTTTTTGGCATATTTTCCTTTGCTTTAACTGCGACTTTGTTTGGTCTTCCTCTTTCCTTCGGCCCATGTTTCAAAGCTAGCAAAAAGTTCGAGCCTTCGGGATCTCTCTTGAACGGCGGTCGGTCAGTCCTTTTCTTCTGTTGATACTGAGACTGATGCTTTGACTGTCTCCCATATCATTCGATAATGACTTTTGAATCTTGTGGCCTTAAATTAAAGTTGTATCAAATATATACCAAAATGCCCTTTAATCTTGTGGTCCTAAACATGCCATATGAAAAGTTGAAATTAAAGTATTGCCAAAAAAGGAAAGTAAGTCATTCTTTTTGAAACGGAGGGGAGTTGTACTCTATTGAAAACAGCAACACTGCCATAATAACTTGCAACCTGCCTGCATATTATTAAATTTTCAGAATGTTGTAATTTCATCTAAAGTTCCACAAAAGAGTTTCGTTAAATTATGTCGAGATGCATCGGATAGTAAAATAACATAGAATAGAGCAGTTTAAAAAGGTACGCGTGATCAAGTCACTGATACAGGCTAGGGTTCAAGCTGGATGGTAGTAAGATATTATACTACATGTGTTGGACAGAGTTACTTGGTATCTATTGCTGGTGGGAGGTGGCAGGTATTCCCAGATGTCCCAAGGGTTTCGATGGAGAAGGCTGCTCTTTCAAAATGCTGCAAGGTCCAATAGACTGCTTATTGTGGCTCCTACTTGTGTACTATGCCAAATGGAGAATGAGCCACCAACGGCAAGACTCAGCTTTGTCGATTTTTGGCACAAAATACGCCCGAGCCTCGGGCCCATTAGGAGTGGATTTGGTAAGAAAAATAAAATTTAAATTTGGTAACAACATGATCTTGGGCTACATGGTTGGGTCAGTATGAGTAACGTTTATTGATCACTTTTCGATCTTATTTTTTTATAAATAAATAATTATGATGAAATTTTATATCGATTTTGTTATATTTTACTATAGAGGTTGAAAATGACTATTTATGATTTCTCTCAATCGCTTTTGAACTAAAATTTATTAATTTTCACGTTAAAAAATATCATCAAAACACCTAAAAAAAATTCAAATTATTCATTTTCACTTTTTAATAAAAGATTATAAATAAGGTCTAACTTAGATTTCAATTTTTTGATTCCCATCTAAAGTCTCAACTAATTAGCTTGTTAATGAATTGATGCAAACTTGTTACCTAATGGATTTTAATGTTAATTAGTACTTAATCCAATCAAAGTAGTCAGATTTGGATAACTCTGTCTATTAACAAATTCAAATTCATAAAATAGGTAAAACATAAGAATAAAATAAAATAAAATAAAATAAAAAAGGATAAGAAAAATAAGGGGAGTTGAAAATTAAGAGAGAGAAAAATATATAAAAAATTGTTAGAGAGTTGAAAAGAGAAAAGATATTTTTTTTTATTATGACGTTGCCCTATTGGGGAATCTCCGAATCTATGTGCTTACTTTCCGAAATATTTATCGATTTGAAAGGGACCAAAAATATCTTGAAACTATTCAGAATATTTTAGTTTTATCAATCGTTATTTATTTATTTTTTTGCTCAAAAATGTCCTCTAACTAGCAAAATGGCACAACGAATATTGTTTTTACAAACGGTCGCTCCAAACTAAGAGCGTCAAACGGGCCGGGCTGACCCGGCCCGACCCGACCCGAACTGGCCCGACGTAGCAAATCGGACCGGTTTGACCCGGCCCGGTAAGCCCGAGGGCTTTAGGGGTCCGGGTCCCGGTCCGGTTTTTTTTAAAACTGGGCCTGGTTAACCCGGCCCGGACCAACCCGGTCCAGGCCCGCCAGTTAACCGGCCCGGCAAGCAAAAAAAAAAAAAAAATTAATTTTTTGGGTCAAACTAGCCGTTGGCCCAACGGCTATATTACCGTTTTTGGGTCCAAACGGCTAGTTTGGGCCCATTTAATTAAAAAAAAAAAAAAAATTTTAATCCCCAAAATAAATCTATAAATACCCTACAACTTCAAATCATTTCTCACACAATTTTTCACTCTCTCAAATCTCAATTCTCAATTCTCTATTCAATATATTTAATTTCTTAAAGTGTTACTTTAATTTTTTAATTTTTCGTTTACAAAGTACGAGCGGAAGTTTCTAAAGTCTCAAGCTTCGGATACTTCCAAAATTTGGTATTGTCGTTCCATCTCTTACGTTTAATTTTTATTTATTGTATTAATTGTTTAATATTTAATTTTATTATATTTGTGTATTTTGAATATTTTTAGTTTAATTTAATTTATATTATGGACAAATTAAAAAACCTCGCTGCTAAAGGTGTTAAAAAATTTTGTCCCGGAAGCGGTAGTGGTAGTAAAAAGCGAATTATTAGCGGTAGAGGTAGTTCAAGTAATAGATATACCCGTGTGACTTCGCCTCCGGTACCGCTTGGTACACCTTTTGAGGAAGAAATAGGTGTAGGTGCTCACGATATGGATTATGTAGAATTTCAGGAAAATTACGGTATAGAAGAAGAAAATGAAGTAGATGCAGTTAATGTAGACGAAGATGATGAAAATATTGCTGAAACACCCGCAATAGGAGATGCTAACGTTAGACCTGAATCAGTTAATCTCCCTTCCCGTCCTCCCAGTGCCCCAAAACCTTATAAAAGAACTAGTATTGCATGGCAATTTTTTGAACGTATATCAGATATTGAGGTGCAGTGCAATATTTGTCAACAAATATATAAGCATAGAAGTGGCGGTAAGCAAGGGGGTACGGGTACGTTAATGAGACATATAACTGAAGATCACAAAAGAGAGTTAAATATTGCAAAAGGTGGTGGGGATGTTGGTGGGTCAACGCAAACTAGAATGGACCCAACAATCGGTCAAATAGCGAAAAAGTATAATAAATTGAGGGACAGGGAAGAAATAGCTAAAATGGTAGCTGTGGGTTGTTTGCCTTTTAGTTTTCCTTCTTCTGATGCTTTTATTCGTTATATACAAGCAATTTATAATCCTATGTTTAATGGTATTCCTAGAACTACTTGTCGGTCTGATATTTTTAGACTCCATTCACAATATTGTTTTTATTTATCAACATTGTTAAAAAATATTCAATGTAGATTGTCCCTAACTTCTGATCTTGGTCGTGCTGTGAATAAAAATGATTATTTAACCGTTACTTGTCATTGGATGGACAGTAATTTCATAATGCAAAAACGTATTCTTGCTTTTTTATATGATGAAGATCGTAAACATACTGGACAATTTATTGCTGATTCTATTATTAAAATTGCCGGATATTTTGGTATAGAAAATAAAATTTTATGTATTGCTTTTGATAATGCTTCTAACAACAAGACTGCTATAACAAAAATAAAATCTACGCTATCTCCGCCCTTTCCTGAAATTTTTCATATTAAGTGTGCATGTCATATATATAATTTAATTGTAAAAGATGGTCTTGACTTTTTTGAGCTTTATATTGAAAAAATTCGTCTTGCCGTTGGTTTTATTCAAGGAAATAATCGTAGATAGAGAATTAAAGAATTTAAAGTTAAATGTCAAGAAAATGGACTTACACCGATTTTGATGCCTGAGGAAGTTGATACTAGATGGAATTCTACGTATGAATTTTTAAAAACTTGTTATAAATATAGAATTCCTATTACACTAGCTTTTAACCAACATTGTGGTTCATTTGTTGATTCTGCTGATTGCATGCTACATAATTCTGATTGGGTTGTAATTAATGATCTTGTTAAGTTTTTAGAAAAATTTTATGTAGCTACGATTGAATTTTCCGGTGCTTACTATCCTACTGTTTGTAATATTTTGGCATATATAGCCGATATTTCTGGTTTGCTCCAACAATATAAAAATAAAGAAGGTTATAAAGAAGCTGTTGGCGCTATGTTTACGAAATTTAAAAAATATTTCTTTCCGATTCCCCCTATTTACTTGGTTGGTGCTATGTTAAATCCGTGCATGAAATATAATCATATGTGTCACTTTAGTACTCTTATTTATGCGAACTTAGAAATAAATACTAACCATGAGTCTGAACAAGTACAGCCTGATTTGTGGACGGCTACGGCTGATGCAAAGGATTATATAGAAAAATTATATAATCACTATGCTGATTTATTTGATTCAGCCGTACCTACAAATATCAGTCCAGTTGTCGCTCCTCATCCTCCCGAGGAGCCATCATCTTCTAAAAGGCCGGCACATAGTGGTTTTCCTGATTCGTTTTATGATTTAACTTGTTGGAACAGTGTGGATGAGAGAGCTTACATATCAACTTATCGGGAAGAGCTGAAATATTATCTGCGGACGCCACCAGAGGATCGCAGACGACGGATCAACACGCTGGATTGGTGGAGGAATAATGAATCACAATATCCTGTACTTTCAAGATTAGCCAGAGATATCTTGAATGTTCCAATGTCAACCGTTGCATCAGAGAGCGCCTTCAGTCAGGGACGACAGCAGCTTGGAGACAACCGACACTCATTAGGAAGCAACGCAATGAATGTTTTAGTTTGCCTGAGAGATTGGATTAGAGCAGAAAGAAGAAACCAAGGAATGGAACCAGAGCCCAACGACGACCTCAAACTTGAAGAAATTATGACTTCACGGGAGAACTCAGCAGAATCAAGTCCAATGCATGGTTTTACCCCCGTTGACTTCGACTATCCTATGCAAGTTCCAATTAATATTAACATGAATGAGTTGGAAAAAATGATGCATAATTTATAGATTTTTCATTCATGTAAATTATAAATTTTGGATCATTTTGCAATCAATAAAATTCCACAAATTCATTCACTCCTTAGTCATTGTTTTTTATTTTTTTTATTTAACGATTTAAAATTTTAATATCTTCTATACAAGTGTATATTTAATGTGTACATGTGTATATGTTTATATATCTTATATAAAAGTGTATATTAATGTATACATGTGTATATATGCTTTATAAATTAGTGTATATACATATTGTAGTGTATATATATATATTATACTATTATAGCATATGTTTTATTTAAAGTAGTACGTATAGTCATATATAATTATATATTGAATGGTACGTATATATGTGTAATTGTTTATACTTTATATATTTTTTTTAAAATATATATTGTATATTGGAGTGTATATAGTGTATATTCGAGTGTATATATAGTGTATATTTGATTTTTTATTTATTTTTTTGACGGGTTTGACCGGTTTTTAACCGGATTTGACCGGATTTTAGCGGGTTTAACCGTATTGGATTAAGTGGGCCGGTTCCGGATTTAATTTTTTACTGTACGGCCCGGCCCGGCCTGGACCGGTAAAGGCCAAACCCGGCCCGTAACCGGCCCGGAACCCGGTAAGATTGAGAGGGCCGGTTCCAGGTTGACCCGGCCCGGCCCGTTAGACAGCCATACTCCAAACAAGGAAAAATGAATCGCACTTCTTATAAAAAGTACATATTCAAATAAGCAGATTTTAAAAGCGTGACATTCGTTTTCTTTTTTTTTTTTTTCATAAACAAGTTAGCTTACACTTTTTTTTTTCTTTGATGTACCTATTCGTTACTCATTATCCATTAATTTGATTAATCCAACTTCGCAATGTGAGATAAATATTTTTAATCAATTTTTTTTTTTATTTTTAAATTCAATTTAAATTTTTTAATTAAGGATGATAAAATCTCATCCATCACACCACTGATAATAATCCAAATGTTTTTCGTTTAACCTCAAAGAAATTAAATAAATTGAGATTGAATTTACTTCCATGAACTCTTGAACTTGAGGTTAAATTTAGGGAAAAAGTTAGCGAAAAATATCTATACTTTCGCGAAATTTTCAGTTACGCATCCTGAACTTTGCGGGGGTCCGATGACCCCCTATACTATTTTTTACCGTATTTAACTGACATATATTTGACATTTTGGACCACTGTGTGTATTTCACGCACATTGAGCGCGTAAGGAAAAAAAAATTGATAAGGGGCAAATATATGCCCGTTAAATACGGTAAAAAATAGTATAGGAGGTCATAGAACTCCCGCAAAGTTCAGGGTGCGTAACTGTAAATTTTATCTAAATAAAGATATTTTTCAAATATTTTACCCTTAAATTTACTTGGACTTTTTAAATTTAAACCCACTTTTTCAATGTTATGAAAAAATTAATATTGAAAAGAGGTGATTAAATAAGACACAACACTTTTACATCTTATTGAGAAGGGTCGTTCACTATCTGGATAGAATAAATAGGGATATTCATGAGTTGGATATTTTATGAAACTATTTTCATCCACCGTCCATATGAGATATAAATGGTTGGATAAAATAATCTTAAAATTAATTAATACCTTATACTAAATATAAGGTGAAGTTAATCATAAATTTTATTTCAAAATAATTTTTTTTATTCGCTATAACAAAGGATCCCTTAATTTTTTTAATGAAATATGTAACTTTAACAATGAATCCACTCTACAGTGTTTTCTCACGCAATGAGGTCTGGAATGAATCCACTCCTAGAGAAAAAAAATATTTCATATAGAGTTTGGCAAAATTTTTATTTAAAAAAAAAAAAAGCAATTCGGTGCACTAAAGCTATCGCTATGTGCGTTCTTCGGGGAAGGGCTCTACCACAAGGATGTACCGTACGCAGTCTTACCTTACATTTCTGTCAGAGGTTGTTTCCGTATCAAGAATTTGAAAAGGACAGATAAGTAGAAAAAAAATACTTAATAATTAAAATTTCCGTACCACTTGAAATATCCCCCCAAAAAAACATAGTCAAATGGACATACATGACATTATTTTTAAATAAAACATATAAACGAATTTCCACTTACAATTCATTAAAAAAAAAATCCAACTTTTCTGCTAAAAGAACTAGTCATATATCATATTCTAAAAAAAAAAAAATAGTCCAATAAATCAATGTCACCCATATAAAAAGTAAGTAATTAAGAAAAAAACACAATTAATAAAAATCAAACACAATTAATAAAACCATAATTGCCCTCTGACAATTTTTTTAGTATTATATTTCTTAATAATTGACCCTTGAAACTTCATATAGCCACAATTTCTTTTTTTTATTTTATTTTTCATCTGGTGTTTGGTGCCCGCATTGTAGCTCGACTAATTCGGATTCGCGCTGAGTAGGGCCCCATTCGGGGTAGCGCTCCCAACAGAGTTTTCTCCATACCCAGGGTCGAACCCTCGACCTCTGATTAAGGGTAGAGCAGCCTCATCCACTACACCACAAGCCATGTTCGTAATACTATATATTTATTTGTGTGTGACACTTGACATCTTATACATTTTCATCTACAACAAAAAAAAAACCTCATTCATTCTTATATTTGAATTATATTTCAATTTTTTCGTGACAATAATAACTACGTCTCAATTCAAAACTGATCAAAGTGAGTTATAAAGATTCTCTATGTATTAGTTGTCCATTTTTGTCCCATTTATAATTAGTATTTGGCTCTTTGTTTCCTCTTAATTAGTGATTATTCTTTTATCACCACCTTTACTACTCTACAAGAAGCCAAATTGGACCAAAAAAATAATAATACAAACAAACAGTACTCTATTAGCAGTATTATAATCCTCTATTATGAACAAAGAAAATTTTTGTTAGTTCTCATATCTGAGATTGAAAAGAAATCACTCGTTTCCATCAAAGAAAAAAATTGGTAGTTTTTATCTCAAGGCGAAGATCTTCATAGAGAGGTAGAAAGTGTCAGTTCTCATCGTGAGACGGTAAGGAATTCCCTATTTTCGTCAAAAGAAAAAGATTGGTAATTTTTTATCTCGAGGCGAAGATCTTCCTAGAGAGGTAGAAAGTGTCAGTTCTCATCGTGAGACGGTAAAGAATTCCCTATTTTCGTCAAAAGAAAAGGATTGGTAGTTTTTATCTCGAGGCGAAGATCTTCATAGAGAGGTAGAAGTGTCAATTCTCATCGTGAGACGGTAAAGAATTCCCTATTTTCATCAAAAGAAAAAGATTGGTAGTTTTTATCTCGAGGCGAAGATCTTCATAGAGAGGTAGAAAGCATTAGTTCTCATCGTGAGACGGTAAGGAATTTCCTACTTCTATCAAAGAAAAAAATAATATTTTTTTTTTATCTCGGGGTGAAAACCTACATAGAGGTAAAAAGTGTCGGTTTTCATAGTGAGACGGTAAGGAATTCCCTCTTTCCGTCAAAGAAGAAAATTGATGTTTTTTATCTCGGGGCGAAGATAGTCATAGAGAGTTAAAAAGTGTCAGTTTTAATAGTGACACGGTAAGAAATTCCCTATTTTCATCAAAGAAGAAAATTGATATTTTTTATCTCGAGGTGAAGATTGTGATAGAGGGGTCAAAAGTGTCAGTTCTCACAGTGAGACATAAGAAATTCCCTATTTTCGTCAAAGAAGAAAATTGATGTTTTTTATCTCGAGGTGAAGATTGTGATAGAGGGGTAGAAAGCATCAGTTCTCACAGTGTGACGGTAAGAAATTTCCTTGATTTCATCAAAGAAAAAGTTGTATGATACTTTTGATCTCGGGTGAAGATCCTCTTGAAACAAGTACGTCATTGACTGATAGTTTATTTTTTGACTCGGTTTACGAGAAAATGAGGAAAGTGAGAGGATTTAGACTTGGAAGAAAACTTGTGAGAGTTTTCAAGTTGTTCATTCATAGGAGAAAAAAGGGAAAAATTAGCTACAAATGTTTGGCATCCACCAATTGTGCAACAAAAGCAATTTCAAAGGTATGTAATTTGGGAAATTTGTTAAAGAATGGGGTTAAAAGTGTCAATTTTGCGAAACCTTGTTCTGGTTATATTCGGGTTGGGTCGGAATTGATGGATCAGAACCAAATACCAAAGGGTCATTTGGTTGTGTATGTTGGTGAAAAGCAAGAAGATGCATGTAGGGTTTTAGTGCCTGTGGTTTACTTCAATCATCCTTTGTTTGTTGATTTGTTGAGAGAGGCTGAAATGATTTATGGATTCGATTACTCTGGTGGGATCCGAATCCCTTGTCGGTTATCTGAATTCGACAAAGTGCAATCAAGAATCGTCGCCATGGGTGGTGGTGGGAGGCGGGGCTGGAGGCATAAGTACTGATGAGTTGTAATCAGGAGCATATCTGTACCATTTAAAAGTATATCTTTTTAAATTTATATTTGTAGAAGAAAGTAAGGAACAAGAATCGCCACCATCCTTGTCATGTATGACGGAGCTAGAGGCGTAAGTACTGGTAAGTTGTGATATGGGGCAATGATCCGAAAGTACATAAAAGTAACAAACAAGAATCGCTGTCTCGGGTGGCAATGGGAGTTATCGCGTAAGGCAAATCTGGAGGCATAAGCATTGGTAAGTTGTGATCACGCGTAAATTTAAGATTCGAAAGTACATATTTGAACTTATGTGCGTATAAAAAGTAATGAACAAGAATCGCCGCCACTAGTGGTATTTTCTTTTATTGAATGGTATTTTCATAAACGTATTACAAGTAGAAATAAAATATCTTAGGATAAATATTATTCTACTAGCATTGATTCCCTATGAATATCGCGAAAATGTCAACTATTTTGTTGACTTCACTAAAATGTATTGCACGAACGATTCATTCCAAATTTATCAAATAATGATTCCTTATATGAACTATTAATGTTACCGAACTCGTAACTTTAACGATAAATTCACCCCTTACCTATGAACATCGTGAAAAAATCAACTATTTTTTTGACTTCTCTAAAATGTATTGCACGCACTATTTACTCCAAAATCATCATACAATGACTCCTTATATGAACTATTAATGTTTTTGAACTCGTAACTTTAACGATAAATCCACCCCTTACCTATGAATATCGTGAAAAAATCAACTATTTTTTTGACTTTTCTAAAATGTATTGCACGCACGATTTACTCCAAAATCATCATACAATGACTTATTATATGAACTATTAATGCTTTTGAACTCGTAACTTTAACGATAAATCCACCCCTTACCTATGAATATCGTGAAAAAATCAACTATTTTTTTGACTTCTCTAAAATGTATTGCACAGATGATTTACTCCAAGATCATCAAATAATGACTTATTATATGAACTATTAATATTTGAACTCGTAACTTTAACGATAAATCCACCCCTTACCTATGTATATTGCGAAAAAATCAACTGCTTTGTTGACTTCTCTAAAATGTATTGCACGAACGATTTACTCAAAAATCATCAAACAATGACTCCTTATATGAACGGTTAATGTTACCGAACCCATAATTTTAACACCCCTACCTATGAAAAAAATAATATTTCGTACAAGTTAGCAAAGTTTGTATTTAAAAAAATTGAAAAGGACAGATAAATAAAAAAATATATTAAAACTTCCGTACCACTTGAAACATCCTTAAGAAAACCTAGTCAAATGGACCTACATGACATAATTTTTATACAAAATATAAAAGAATTTCCACTCATAATATATTAAAAAATAATTCCTACTTTTCAGCTATAAGAATTAGTCATATTCAAAAGATAATGTCCCCATATAAAAAGTGACTAATAAAGAAAAAACATAACTTTATATAATGCTATATTTATTCAAATATCAAAATCAAACACAACTAACTTAATATAAATAATCTCTCTTCTTTTTGTTAAAATTATATTTTGTAATTTCTGACCCCTCAAATTCCATATAGCCAGTAAACTGTTACAACAAAAATTCAGTTGGCTTCCTTCCCCTTTTCTCTTTATTTTAATTTTATTAAAAATAAAACAAGGAATATGAGAATTAATTCACCAGTATTCCTAACTTTGTTGCTCATATATATATATGGTCAGCGAAAATTAATTATTGGGAACAGACAAATCGATCAAACAGCAGTAGCCATAAACACCATTTTCAATCAATAAGGTCAAAATGTAATCTGTGTTTTTATATCTATTGAGCAAAAAGCGTCTTCAGTGGCCCAGGTAGTAACGACTTCACAGGAAAGGGGAGCGATGGAATGCACTATGGTGGCAGCCGAAACGACGGATTCCCCTGCTACATTACAATACCTTGCTCCTTATACAGGAGTAGCTCTAGTTGAATATTTTATGTATCGTGAACGACACATTTTAATTTTTTATGATGATCTCTCCAAACAAGCGCAAGCTTATAGTCAAATGTCTCTTTTATTACGAAGACCGCTCGGTCGTGAAGCTTTTTCAATAGATGTTTTTTATTTGCATTCACGCCTTTTGGATAGAGCCGCTAAATTAATTGTGGAATTTCCTACTAATGTAATTTCCATTACTGATGGACAAATCGTGTTAGACTTATTCAATTGTGGAATCAGACCTGCTATTAATGTGGGTATCTCCGTTTCTAGAGTGGGGTCTGCAGCTCAAATAAAATCCATGAAACAGGTAGCTGATAAATTAAAATTAGAACTAACGCAATTCACAAAATTTGAAGCTTTTGTACAGTTTGCTTCTGATCTCGATTAAGCTACTCAGAATCAATTGGTAAGAGGTCCATGATTACGTGAATTGCTTAAAGTGGGTCGTTTAACCATGGGTGGCTCAAGGTAAAGTTAGTAAAGCGTTTGCTTTAGGCCCCAAAAATTTTGAGGCCTCAAAAATTTTAATAGTAAATATTACAATTTCAACTTCACTTGAAATAATAATGATGATGCTGAAATATGTTTAAAAATTTGTTTGTTTTTTTAAAAAAAAAAGCTATCTAATTTATTGCAAAAATATTCTAGAACTTTAAATTAAACAACTCAAACTTCATATTAATAAAGATAGTTTTGACATCCATATCCAATTTAACGTATTACAAACAAATGACTAATATCGTATTAACTAGAATAACTAGAATTCATCATTTACTTTTATTAATAATCATATTAATATATGAAGTTAAAGATTATGTGCCTTTAAAAATACTATACCAAAAATTACTACTATGCAAGAGCAAAAAACGACAACTTTCAATTATTATAACATTATTTTTTGTGTGTACATGTATATACTTAACTTCTCTTATTAAAATTTAAATTTAGATCACTAATTTTATTGAAATACTCCTCGTTTTAACTGTCAGAAAATCAAATTACCTCGAGTTGCGCAACAAGATCAAAGCACCTCGAGTTGGACAAAGAGCGATACACGTTATTTTACAAGCAAAACACCAATGATATAATTATAGTTTCTCTATTATATTTCTTATAAGTTTTAGTTAATGACATAGAAGAAGTCAACAGTACTTATCTTCTATGTTGTTTTATCCTTCTAAAAACATTGCTATATTCATGCTGAATTCTTCAAAATACATTATTTTCAAAGGTTATATTATTTTACATATTTATTTTTCTTTATATTCCTATTAAGTAGCATAAAAACTCAAAAATTTTGATCAATCTCACTTCACATGTAATACATTGTCCATACGCTATTTTGTTTGAACTATTTCACAATTTTATCGTGATAATAATCACAACGTTTCAGTTCAAAATTAATCAGAATCTATTATAAAGTTGTTGTATTTTTTTCGTCCCATTTACAGTTAGTGCAAGCCATTATCATCACTATTAGTATTCTACAAAAAGCCAAACTGTCTAACCAAAATAAAAGCACAAAATCACAAACAGTACATTTCACTTTATAGCAATGTCAGTTACAAGTTCTTGAAATACTATGTGAGTGAGATAGCCAATTTTCAACAATTTAACAAAGAAAATTTTTGGTACTTTTTGATCTTCAAACAATTTAGTAGAGATGGTAAAGAAGTCACTTGTTTCCATCAACAGAAACATTTGATACTCTTTATCTCGGGCGAAGGTCTTCATAGAGAGAGGTAGAAAGCATCAGTTCTCATCGTGAGAAGGTAAGGAATTTTCTATTTCTATCAAAGGAAGAAAGTTGATACTCTTTTATCTCGGGGCGAACCTCTTCATAGTGAGGTAGAAAGCATCAATTCTCATCGTGAGAAGGTAAGGAATTTCCTATTTCTAACAAAAAAAAAAAATTGATGATCTTTTATCTCGGGGCGAACGACTTCATAAAGAGGTAGAGGTAGAAAGTGTCAGTTTTCATAACGAGAAGGTAAGGAATTCCTTATTTCTATCAAAGAAAAAAATTGGTAGTTTTTTTATCTCGGGGCGAAGGTCTACATAGAGAGGTAGAAATCGGCAGTTTTCATAGTGAGACGTTAACGAATCATCTATTTTCGGCAAAGAAAAAAGTTGATACTTTTCATCTCGAGGTGAAGATCTTCATAGAGAGGTAGATGGTAAAGAATTTCCAATTACCGTCAAAGAAGAAATGTGATACTTTTTTATCTTGGGGCGAAGATTTTCATAAAGAGGTTGAAAGTGTCAGTAAAAAGTTGGTACGTCTGATCTGAAGCAAAGATCGTATCTATCTTGAAACAAGTTCGTCATTGACTGATAGTTTATTTTTTGACGCGGTTTACGAGAAAATGAGGAAAGTGAGAGGATTTAAGCTTGGAAGAAAACTTGTGAGAGTTTTCAAGTTGTTCATTCATAGGAGGAAAAAGGGAAAAATTACTTGCAAACGTTTGGGATCCACCAATTGTGCAACAAAAGCAATTTCAAAATTATGTAAGTTGGGAAATTTGTTAAAGAATGGGGTTAAAAGTGTCAATTTTGCAAAATGCAGTTCGGGTTATATTCGGGTCGGGTCGGAATTGATGGATCAGAACCAAGTACCAAAGGGTCATTTGGCTGTGTATGTTGGTGAAAAGCAAGAAGATGCATGTAGAGTTTTAGTGCCTGTGGTTTACTTCAATCATCCTTTGTTTGTTGATTTGTTGAGAGAGGCTGAAATGGTTTATGGATTCGATTACTCGGGTGGGATCCGAATCCCTTGTCGAATAACTGAATTTGAGAAAGTGCAATCAAGAATCACCGCCATGGGTGGTGGTGGGAGGCGGGACTGGAGGCATAAATACTGATGAGTTGTAATCAGGAGCGTATCTGTACATTTAAAAGTATATCTTTTTTAATTTATGTTTGTAGAAGAAAGTAAGGAGCAAGAATCGCCACCACCCTTGTCATGTATGACGGAGCTAGAGGCGTAAGTACTGGTAAGTTGTGATATGTTGTGATATGGGGCAATGATCTGAAAGTACATAAGAGTAACAAACAAGAATCGATGCCACAGGTAGCAATGGGAGTTATCACGCCATGCAAAACTGGAGGCATGGGCATTGGTAAGTTGTGATCACGCGTGAATTTAAGATTCGAAAGTACATTTTTGAACTTATGTGCGTATAAAAAGTAACGAACAAGAATCACCACCGCTATAATGGCAATGGGTGTTGTCATGTACGGTGTACGTAGCTAGAGGCACAAGTACTGGCAAGTTGTGATCTGGGGTGAATCTAAGATTTGAAAGTATATTTTTGAATATTTGTGCGTAGAAGAAATCAACGAACAAGAATCGTCACTACAGATGTCGGTGGTAGTTGTCGCGGGAAGTAGAGTACGTTGGAGGTGTAAGTACTAGCAAGTTGTGGTTAGAAACGAATCTAAGATTTAATTTAATCTATATTATGTTTATTTAGTAATCAGTCCGTTAGTTTCTTTATCGTACTCAAACAAAGAATATTGGGTGTAAGAAGATCTAATTTAATAGTTGGGGATATGGAAGACAAATTTGTACATATTATTTGTTGCAGTTTGAAAAATCAATAGATCTTTTGTGTTTTCTATTTTATTTCTTTTCTTTTATTGAATGGTATTTTCATAAATGTATTACAAGTAGAAATAAAATATCTTAGGATAAATATTATTCTACTAGCACTGATTCTCTATGAATATCGCGAAAAAGTTAACTATTTTGTTGACTTCTCTAAAATATATTGCACGCACGATTTACTCCAAAATCATCAAATAATGACTCCTTATATGAACTATTAATGCTATCAAATTCATAATTTTAACGACAAATCCACCCCTTACCTATGAATATCGTGAAAAAATTAACTATTTTTTTTACTTCTCTAAAATGTATTGCACGGACGATTTATTCCAAATTTATCGTATAATGACTCCTTATATGAACTATTAATGTTACTGAACTCGTAACTTTAACGATAAATTCACCCCTTACCAATGAATATCGTGAAAAAATCAACTATTTTTTTGAATTCTCTAAAATGTATTGCACGCATGATTTACTCCAAAATTATCATACAATGACTCCTTAAATGAACTATTAATGTTTTTGAACTCGTAACTTTAACGATAAATCCACCCCTTACCTATGAATATCGTGAAAAAATCAACTATTTTTTTGACTTCTCTAAAATGTATTGCACAGATGATTTACTCCAAGATCATCAAATAATGACTCATTATATGAACTATTAATATCCGAGCTCGTAACTTTAACGATAAATCCACCCCTTACTTATGAATATCGTAAAAAAATCAACTATTTTTTTAACTTCTCTAAAATCTATTGCACAGATGATTTACTCCAAGATCATCAAAATAATGACTTATTATATGAACTATTAATATCTGAACTCATAACTGTAACGATAAATCCACCCCACCTATGTATATCGCGAAAAAATCAACTGCTTTGTTGACTTCTCTAAAATGTATTGCACGAACGATTTACTCCAAAATCATCAAACAATGATTCCTTATATGAACTGTTAATATTACCGAACCCATAACTTTAACGGTAAATACACCCATACCTATGAAAAAAATAATATTTCGTACAAGTTAGCAAAGTTTGTATTTAAAAAAATTGAAAAGGACAGATAAATAAAAAAATATATTAAAACTTCCGTACCACTTGAAACATCCTTAAGAAACCTAGTCAAATGGAACTACATAGACATAATTTTTTATATCCAAAACTTTAAAAAAAAAAAAAAAAATCCCACTCATAATTCATTAAAAAATAATTCCAACTTTTCAGCTATAAAAACTAGTCATATTCAAAAGATAATGTCCCCATATAAAAAGTGACTAATTAAGAAAAAACATTACTTTATATAATGCTATTTTTATTTAAATATCAAAATCAAACACAACTAACAAAACTATAAATAATCTCTCCAATTTTTTTTAAATTATATTTTGTAATTTCTGACCCCTTAAGTTCCATATGTCCAGGAAACTGTTACAACACAAGTTCAGTTTTAATTTTATTTTATTAAAAATAAAATGAGGAATATGAGAATTAATTCACCAGTATTACTAGACTATAAGCACGATCCTAACTTTGTTGCTCAAATATTTATATATATGGTCATCGAGAATTAATTATTGGGGACAGACAAATCGATCAGACAACAATAGCCATTAACACCATTTTCAAAATGTAATGTGTTTTTATAGCTATTGGGCAAAAAGCGTCTTCAGTGGACCAAGTAGTAACGACTTCACAAGAAAGGGAAGCGATGGAATACACTATTGCGGCAGCCGAAACGGCGGATTCCCCTACTACATTGCAATACTTTGCTCCTTACACAGGAGCAACTCTAATTGAATATTTTATGTAGCGTGAACGACATATTTTAATTTTTTATGATGATCTCTCCAAACAAGCGCAAGCTTATAGTCAAATGTCTCTTTTATTACGAAAACCGCTCGGTCGTGAAGCTTATCCAATAGATATTTTTTTTTATTTGCATTCACAACTTTTGGAAAGATCCGCTAAATTAATTGTGGAATTTCCTACTAATTTAATTTCCATTACTGATGGACAAATCGTCCTTATCTGCTGACTTATTCAATTGTGAAATCAGACCTGCTATTAATATGGGTATCTCCGTTTTCAGAGTGGGGTAAAAATCATGAAACAAGTAGCTGATAAATTAAAATTAAAACTAGCGCAATTCACAAAATTTGAAGCTTTTGCATAGTTTGCTTATGATCTCGATTAAGCTACTCAGAATCAATTGGTAAGAGGTCCATGATTACGTGAATTGCTTAAAGCAGGTCGTTTAACCATGGGTGGCTCAAGGTAAAGCTAGTAAAGCGTTTGCTTTAGGCCTCAAAAATTTTGAAGCTCAAAAAATTTTTAATAGTAAATATTACGATTTCAACTTCACTTGAAATAATAATGATGATACTGAAATATGTTTAAAAAATTATTTTAAAAAAAAAAAAAGCTATCTAATTTATAGCAGAAATATTCTAGAACTTTAAATTAAACAGCTCAAACTTCATATTAATAAAGATAGTTTTGACATCCACATCCAAGTTAATGTATTATAAACAAATGACTAATATCGTATTAACTAGAATAACTAGAATTCTATCATTTACTTTTATTAATAATCATATTAATATGTGAAGTTAAAGATTATGTATTTTTAAAAATACTATACCAAAAAATTACTACTATGCAAGAGCAAAAAACGACAACTTTCAATTATTATAATATTATTTTTTATGTGTATATACTTAACTTCTCTTAAAATCAAATTACCTCGAGTTGCGCAACAAGATCAAAGCACCTAGAGTTGGACAGGGAGGGATACACGTTATTTTACCAGCAGAACACCAATGAAATAATTAAAGTTTCTCTATTATATTTCTTATAAGTTTTAGTTAATGACATAGAAGAAGTCAACAGTACTTATCTTCTATGTTGTTTTATCCTTCTAAAAACATTGCTACATTCGTGCTAAATTCTTCAAAATGCATTATTTTCAAAGGGCATATTATTTTACATATTTATTTTTCTTTATATAGCATAAAAACTCAAAAAATTTCAAAGGGCATATTATTTTACATATTTATTTTTCTTTATATAGCATAAAAACTCAAAAATTTTGATTAAGTCTCACTTCACATGTAATACATTGTCCATACGTTATTTTGTTTGAACTATTTCACAATTTTATCGTGATAATAATCACAACGTTTCAGTTCAAAATTAATCAGAGTCTATTATAAAGTTGTCGTACTTTTTTTGTCCCATTTATAGTCAGTGTTAGTCATTATCATCACCATTAGTATTCTACAAAAAGCCAAACAATAAAAGCACAAAATCACAAACAGTACATTTCACTTTATAGCAATGTAGTTACAAGTTCTTGAAATAAATTTTCAACAATTTAACAAAGAAAATTTTTGATAGTTTTGATCTCCAAACAATTCATGTAGAGATGGTAAAGAGGTCACTTGTTTTCATCAACAGAAACATTTGATACTCTTTTATCTCGGGGCGAAGGTCTTCATAGAGAGAGAGGTAGAAAGCATCAGTTCTCATCGTGAGAAGGTAAGGAATTTTCTATTTCTATCAAAGGAAAAAAATTGATACTCTTTTATCTCGGGGCGAAGGTCTTCATAGAGAGGTAGAAAGCATCAGTTCTCATCGTGAGAAGGTATGGAATTTCCTATTTCTATCAAAGAAAAAAAATTGATAATCTTTTATCTCGGGCGAACGTCTTCGTAGAAAGTGTCAGTTTTCATAATGAGAAGGTAAGGAATTCCTTATTTCTATCAAAGAAAAAAATTGGTAGTTTTTGATCTCGGGGCGAAGGTCTTCATAGAGAGGTAGAAATCGCCAGTTTTCATAGTGAGACGTTAACGAATCATCTATTTTCCGCAAAGAAAAAAGTTGATACTTTTCATCTCGAGACGAAGATTTTCATAGAGAGGTAGATGGTAAAGAATTTCCAATTACCATCAAAGAAGAAATGTGATACTTTTTATCTTGGGGCGAATGATTTTCATAAAGAGGTTGAAAGTGTCAGTAAAAGGTTGGTACGTCTAATCTGAAGCAAAGATCCTCATAGATAGTCAGAAAGCGTAAGGTATCTATCTTGAAACAAGTTCGTCATTAACTGATAGTTTATTTTTTGATGCAGTTTACGAGAAAATGAGGAAAGTGAGAGGATTTAGGCTTGGAAGAAAACTTGTGAGAGTTTTCAAGTTGTTCATTCATAGGAGGAAAAAGGGAAAAATTACTTGCAAACGTTTGGGATCCACCAATTGTGCAACAAAAGCAATTTCAAAACTATGTAAGTTGGGAAATTTGTTAAAGAATGGGGTTAAAAGTGTCAATTTTGCAAAATGCAGTTCGGGTTATATTCGGGTCGGGTCGGAATTGATGGATCAGAACCAAGTACCAAAGGGTCATTTGGCTGTGTATGTTGGTGAAAAGCAAGAAGATGCATGTAGGGTTTTAGTGCCTGTGGTTTACTTCAATCATCCTTTGTTTGTTGATTTGTTGAGAGAGGCTGAAATGGTTTATGGATTCGATTACTCGGGTGGGATCCGAATCCCTTGTCGGATATCCGAGTTCGAAAAAGTTCAATCAAGAATAGCTGCCATGAGTGGTGGCGGTGGAAGTTGTCTCGGGAGGCAGAGCTGGAGGCAAAAGTACTAGTGAGTTATGATTAGGGTTGTATCTAAGATTTAAGAATGTATCTTTTTGTATTTATGTTTGTAGAAGAAAGTAATGAAAAAGAATCTTCGCCACGGGTGGCGACGGGATTTGTCGTGTACGACGGTTGGCAGAGCTAGAGGTATAAGTACTGGTAAATTGTGATCAGGGGGTGAATCTAGGATTTGAAAGTACATTTTTGAACTTTTGTTCATAGAAAATGAACGTAAGAACCAAGAATTGTCACAAAGGGTGGCGGTGGGAGTTCTGATGTAGGTGGAGCTGGAGGTATATAAGTACCGTAAATTGTGATCAGGGGTGAATCTAAGATTCGAAAGTACATTTTTGAACTTTTGATCACAGAAGAACGTAAGAACCAAGAATTGTCGCAAAGGGTGGCGGTGGGAGTTCTCATGTAAGGCGGAACTGGAGGTATATAAGTACTGTACGTTGTGATCAGGGGTGAATCTAAGATTCGAAAGTACATTTTTGAACTCATGCACATAGAAGAGCGAACAAGAATCGCCGCTACAGATGGCGTTGATAGTTGTCGTGGGAGGCCGAGCTGGAGGCATAAGTACTGGTGAGTTGTCAGTAGAAGCGAATTTAAGGTTTAAAAGTATATCTTTCTTAACTTACGCGTGTCTGAAGAAAGTAATAAATGCGCTAGCATTCACTACTTATTAGATTTGTCGTTGACCATGTAATCATGTCGGAATGTGTATATATTTATGTTATTTAGTGATCAGTTCGTTAGCTTCTTCAAATTAATAGGCATTTACAAAATGTATTTGTCACTGATAAATACCTCTGAAAAAAACATACTTAACGGCAATTAAATTATTTTCGCTAATTAATTACCTCTAAAAATTACATCGGTACCTATACCCAATATAGTAATTCTGCCTCTACATCCCAACCGCATGTCATCTCAATTGTTTTCAATATAGATATCAAGAGAATTTTGTCTACTGAAACTTAGGCGCATCGATACTCATACCTAATATAGTAGTTCTGCCTCTACATCCCAACTGCATGTCATTTCAATCGTTTTCAATATAGATATCAAGATAATTTTATCTACTAAAACTTAGGCGTAATCGATACTTATACCTAATACTGTAATTCCGCCTCTACATCCCGACCGTGTGTTATCTCAATTGTTTCCAATATAGATATCAAGATAGTTTTGTCTACTAAAACTTAGGCGCATCGATACTCATATCTAATACAGTTATTCCGCCTCTACATCCCGACCGCATGTCATCTCAATTGTTTCCAATATAGATATCAACATAATTTTGTCGACTAAAACTTAGGCGCATGAAAAATACTCGAGGAGCGCCTTTGTTTCCAACGACTTTTATCGTTTCATTGATCACTAAACCACGCGATGATTATCGATATTATATTATTTTTCTTTCATTTATTGATTTTTAACTTATTTAATTTCTGGTAATATGTTTTTTTTAATCCACCACTAGTATGCTTGATGACTATGTCAAGAATAAATACAAAAAGGTAAATAAATAAATATTTTTTAAAGAAAAAAAACTTTAATACACTTTTTTTCTATCTTAATCAGAAACGAACAAATCCAAAAGAAAAAAAATTATTAAAAAACTTTAACTCACTTTTTTCTATTTTAATCAGAAACTAACAAATACAAAAAAGAAAAAAAAATTAATTCATTTTTTTCTATCTTAATCAGAAACAAACAAATCCACTTTAAGCTGTCAATTTACCTGATTTTGAGAAAAATCTGATACTAATTGTTTTATTCATCACTAGTATGCTCTATGACATGTGGGAAGAATGGAAACATACGAAACTTTAAATTCATTTAAAAAAAAAAAAAATGAATCAGAAACAAGCAAATAAATTTAAGCTGTCAATTACTTTATAATATGGTCATCCATTTCCATCCTATTGCATAATTAAAAAAAAAATAAACCCACTTGTGAAATTATATTGAATATGTTTTTATTTTTTTCAATTCGGCAAACAATGGACATTGATAAGATCCATCCATTTAGCAGCACCTTAGGATAGCATAGCCTTAAAAGTGAAGGGTGAGGTTCAAACGTGGAAAGGCATACGGTGGATGATACCTAGGAACCTAGAGACGAGGTAGGGTGTAGTAATCGATGAAATGCTTCGGGGAGTTGAAAATAAGCATAGATTCAGAGATTCCCGAATAGGACAACCTTTCGAACTGCTGCTGAATCTGTGGGCGGTAACAAAGTGGGTTCAGTGATGTTATTTACGACTGTGTAAAGCGAAGGTAAGTTTTCTAGTTCATCACTAGGTCACACCCTTGAGTGGCCCCAAGTAGTCATATCCGTTTTATTTTTATTTATTTTTTTTGCATAAGAGAGGTATCCAAACCGGTCAATTCGTGCATACCTCGACTATTATACCTCCCACCACTAGAGTTTAGGCAGATAAAACATATTTTGTAACCAGTGCCGAATCTACCCTCGGCAAAGGGTAGATCCGCCACTGGAACCTCCTTCGGCGAAAAATTATGCTACATATACATGATTAAAATTATATTTTATGTATATATATTAGATGTTGAACCCCCTTCAGTTAATTCGTATGCTCACTTATGAACCTCCTTAGTGAATATCCTAGCTCCGCCATTGTTTGTAACGTTGATATCCCATCATTTTCACCAACTTCGTTTATCACTAGGCCACATCCTCGAGTGCACCACCAATATGCTATAAATAAGAGTAAAGCATCAATTATCCCCTAAACTATGATCAAATTTGTTACGAGATACTCCAACTTCACAGGGGTCTTATTACCTCCATGAACTCAATTTTAGTGTATTTTTATCACCCTTACAGCTGATGTGGCACCTTTAACGTGAGCCCCCATTTTTATGTAATAAAGGTGTCACGTCGGCACAAAAGGGTGACAAAAATACACTAAAATTGAGTTCAGGGGTAATAGGACCCATGTAATTATTACCTTCCTGAACTCAATTTTACTCAATTTTAATGTACTTTTGTCACCCTTTATAACTGATATGGCACCTTTAACGTGGGCCCCATTTTTATGTAATTAAGGTGTCTCGTCTGCACAAAAGGGTAAATACACTAAAATTGATTCAAGGGTAATAGGACCCATATGATTATTATCTCCATGAACTCAATTTTAGTGTATTTTTGTCACCCTTTATAGCTGATGTGGCACCTTTAATTTAGGCCCCATTTTTATGTAATAAAGGTGTCATGTCAGCACAAAAGGGTGACAAAAATACGCTAAAATTGAGTTAGGACCCATGTGATTATTACCTACCTGAACTCAATTTTAGTGTATTTTTGTCACTCTTTACATTTGATGTGGCACCTTTAATGTGGGCCCTATTTTATGTAATAAAGGTGCCACGTCAGCACAAAAGGGTGATAAAAATACGCTAAAATTGAGTCCAAGGGTAATAGGACTCATGTGATTATTACCTCCCTGAACTCAGAACTCAATTTTACTATATTTTTGTCAACCTTTATAGCTGATATGGCACCTTTAATGTGGATCCCATTTTATGTAATAAAGGTGTCACGTCGACACAAAAGGGTGACAAAAATACGCTAAAATTGAGTTCAGAGGTAATAGGACCCATGTGATTATTACCTCCCTGAACTCAATTTTAGTGTATTTTTGTCACCCTTTACAGCTGATGTGGCACCTTTAACGTGGGCTCCATTTTTATGTAATAAAGGTGTCACGTCAGCACAAAGGGTGACAAAAATACGTTAAAATTGAGTTCAGAGAGCAATAGGACACATGTGAAGTTGGAGTGCGTCGTAGCAACTTTGGCCATATTGGCCATAGCTCGAAGGGATACTAGATGCTCATCTCTATAAATAACAACGAGGAGAATGAATACAGCATAAAAATTCACTCATTTTCTGGCTATGTCTCCTAGAGAGACCCAAGAACTTCCAACTAAGAGAGCAATAGGATCAAAACAAACTAGAAAAGTAGCAATCTAGACTGAAACATAAGTCGAAACCAGACAGCATTTGCTGAAAATTTTCCAAAAGACTTAACGTTTATGTTCTCTTCTTTCTGTGTATGGATGAAACACCAGCAGTACCAACCAAAGAATCATCGATGTCTAGTTGCTTAAAAGGCATACACTCAATAAAGGGATGAACATTCATCCGTGTTTAGGTGTTGGTTGAGACCAAGTTGACATGTCTAGATGAGCGCTCGCATCTCAAAGTTGGAGCGCTTACTTGTCACATGAGGTCAAGTTTGAGTGTCAATTTATGTATTATGCTATAAGAATTCCCGGTCTACTCTAAAAGAGGCGACAGAGCCATAAGGGGTATTGTCAATATTTGCCCCTCCATGAATACCATTTCAGTTTCAACTGAAACAACAAAGGGGGAGCACCCAGTATTCCACGTGCTAGCCGTGGATCATACACATCAAACTGCACCCGAGCCAAAGTATCTAAAATGACCTGGACAGGCACGGCAGGCAAAAGCACAGGACGAGCTTCAGCTGGCACACTTCCAGCCAATTCTCGAGCCTTCTGCAGATGTGCATTAGCTACAGATGCCATTTCAAACACTGCATCACAAAGGGCCTCACGCGAGTCCTTTTTGATCTCTGACTGACCACTTTGGTGAACCAACAATCCGTGTTTCTCGGCCACCTTGGCTGGTATATATGAAAACTGATGATTTCGACTAGCATGGTATGGCAGTGACTTAAGCAACAAAAGGAGGCCACTTGCCTTGCCAATATGTGAAGCAGCATGATCTGCCGCTGTGGATTTAATACCACCTGCTTGAAGTGTAGAGTACAGAAGAGTTGATGTCGTGTCCTCAGCATACCGCTCCAGTTCTTCGACAGTTTGTGGAATATCATTATTTTCTCTATTTGCATCATTTATTCGAGCTTCCACAGCTCGTTTCAGCCAACTTTTGCTAACCTTGTGCTCAGATACCACAGAAGTGAGGGCCTGAGCTACTGGATGCTCAATTACTTTGTCTGAATAGATCTTGTCCAAAGCTTCTTGCCACCACAGCAAGCGCATAAGCCCAATCTTGGGATCAGATGCAACATCCATAGCTCGGGATGTCTCAACATTGAAAGCTCGGAGTGCAAATGCAGCCTTCCGCATGTTTGCTGGAAGTTCAAGAAGGCAGAGGTAGTGATGGTAATCATACCGTCGTACTTGCTGTACACAATAGGATAAAGCAGCTCTTATACCACCGGATGAGGAAGCACCACTCATTTCAGTCCCGATTGTGATTTCCTACTGTCATAAGAATGAATATAAAAATCAACAACGTAACATCAACTGCAGAGGAAACTACTGATGCTAGGGAAGGCAATGGAGCAGGGAAAATTAAGACGATGCTATCCTTTTTCAGCAAGCAAAAACAAAATGGAAGGATAAATAAAATGGATCGAGTATCTATCCTCGTACATACAAATTAACCAGGCTTGACATGGAGAACATAATACAGAGTATGTATGTGCTTTTGGACACCTTTTCCTGATACCAATGTTCCAAGAAGTTCGGGAAAACCTCTTTCGTTTTCTAAACTTTTGTTTTCCAATTTGTCAGAAACTTGTCTAATAGAGTTATTAGATGGTGGACAACAAACAAGGTTCAGCATTGTTTCTTGCTTCTCGCTTCAGAAATGAAAATGATATATAAAAGATTATTGTCAACCTTTCACTGCTGAAGTGCACAGCTCGAAGACAGGTAGATTGGATTTTGTATCGGTAGGTTATGAGGAAACAGAATGAAATGTAAACCTGCCCATTCTAACCGATGTTTTTCCGAAAAAAGAAATGCATGCTTATAACATAAAAAAAGATATCAAGATTATGAATTTCAACATCTAATATGTCATAAGTACAATGTTAATTCCAACAACTAAACTAGGCATCATTTAGTTTCAGCACGTTTCCAGAAAGATAACTTCAATTGTAAGACTGTTTTTTGTTTTCAATTCATCACGAAGAAAATAATAGATCTTCAGCTGTTCAATTACGTATTTGATTGCTTTAAGAACTGCACTAATATAAACTTAAGTTGCAACTGTCATTGCTTGTGTTCTTATAAATCAAGATTCCGAGATCTAACGAAATAAAGAGCAGACGAGAGACAACAGTAGATAGCAGAAGAAAAAAATGAATGAAAGGCTTGAAGCAGAGAAGAGAAGCGCCAGACACTACAATAACATACACAGTGTAGTACCACAAAGTGGAGTGTACGTAGACCTTACCCCTAGCTCAAAAGTAGACACGCTGTTTCTGGTAGACCTTCAACACAAGGAGAAACAATCAAAACCAGTCCCGAACAAGAAGTGACGGAAGTACAAGAAACACCAGATAAATTACCGCCTAGAAGATATGGATCTTGATTGTGAATGTATAGGCCTCCTAATAGGTGAATGGATAGAGTGACGACCAACCGGAGATCTTCTGGGTGGACTTCTAGCACGCCGTGCAGAACTACAAACAAAGACAAGGAGACAATGATACAATGAACTACCACTTCAGTTATAAATGTATTTTAACACAAAACAAAGCTGTGTGTAAATAGTTCAGAGGCTACAGCAGACAATTCTTATTTATTATAACAACTACTAACAATTGCCACCCATCATCGATAAACACTATTTCGACAGTAACTTAAGAAAGGTCACACATTAAAAGAACGAAAAAATCATTATGAAGGAAAAAAGAAGGAAGACAGTAGATATGGAGAAAAAGAAGTAATAAGAGAGAGGCACTGCAAACTAGAAAAATAAGATGAAGACAAAGACAACACAAATGAAACAGAAAATTCATTCTAAGAAAACTTAAAATGTATTGGCTCTATGTTAGGTAGACAATTTCTAATCTATTCTCTTTTTAAAAAAAATTAAGGGAAACACTTCTGAGACATTAATTCAGGCTCCCCTCGCCCCACAAAAAGTAATAAGGAAAAAACAAAAAGGGCAGAAAGAAAGCAAGCAGCATAGTGTTTCTTCTAGTGTCCTGCCAAATATTACACTCTGCTTAAACTAAAAGATTACGAAGGAAAGAAAAGTTCCGCACTCTTATGAAGCAGAATAGAAGAGGAAAGGTACTATGTGACTATCCTTGTGGGTTGCAAGACTGTTTTAGTTTCATTTATATACAATCAGGACAGGGGAACCCCTGTAATACAGCATGATAGGAGTTTTATGACCTCAAAAGTGAATGATACAGATAACATAACTATCAAACTAGGTAATCTTACTTGAAAATCCAACGCTACAAAAGATACTATGAGACCTAAAATAATGGAGCAAAAAATGCAATTTAATTCTAAGATCATAATACAGTGGTTTTGTCGTTGAATTTAAATAACTAAGCAACCCTTATTACCTCTTCATGCTCAAGAAAGGAAAAGGAATATTCATGCTTCGAATAGTAAACAATTTTCACTAGAAACAATGTTCTACTAGTAAAAATTTTGTGATAAACAAGAAAAGGTGATCCAAAATTTGACATGCATTATTATCCTTATTTAGAAACTTCAGTTACATGACTTTTCAAGCTAGGTGTCAAGTGCTCCAAATATATCACGGTGACATCTTGTTAAGATGTCCCACATCAGTTTGTGCGATGTGGAGTTAGTGTCCGTATATGGTCTTACGAAATTCTAACCTCGTGAACTAGCTTTGCAGATTTAGGCCCAATTCCATTTCTTAACATGATACCGGAGTTAGACCCATCCCAATTCTTGATTTAGCCGATGTTAGGACCCATATTATGTTGTTCCTATTCCAATAGCAGGCTTGGCCGTGCAGGGTGTTAAATTATCCCACATCGGTTGTGGAATGTGAAATTGGTCTCCTTATATAGTTTCGCACAATCCTCAGTTCCTCACCTCATGAACTAGTTTTTGAAGTTGCTTTAGGCCCAAGATCTATTCTTAGACGAACTTCAACATTTTTTCTTGGATCTCATATCCTAAAATAGGTTACTTGTCAAGGTTTTACCATGCCAAGAGTTGTTTTCCTTAAAAAAAGCTTTGGATACGACATGTTACTACCATATGTAATGTTATTGCTAGACTCCATATGCCCTCTAACTGAAAGAAAAAAATATAAATCGCATCAGAATGCTATAAACACCTCTATTTAGCGCGAGGAAATAAAATGGTCATCCGCAATCTCAATAGCTAAAAAGTCTCCTTCGTGAAACTTGAATACAGTTTGGTCATCTACAGTTCCTTTTTTTTCTCATGGTCATCTACAGTTTAAAAACTAGAAATTCCTCCTTTCCGCATCCAAAGCTTGAGAAGCTTCTGGTCCCGTAGGTCCGTAAAATTCACTAGGATAAGCGGTATTATTGAACCAGACAAAACAACAAGCAATGAAGCCAAAGAAGGATAAAGCCCCTACACTATAAGATAAGTAAGTCTCTCCAGACCATACAAGTGTGCGTCATGTGGCCTAGTGGTCAAAGAAGTGCGTTGACCACCATGTGGTCTCACTTCTCAGGTTCAGATCTCAAAAGAGACAAAAACAAAATGTGATTTCTTTCCACCTATTCTAGCCTGGTTGACAGAGTTTCCTCGTACCTGTTCCTAGTTGGAGGTTGCAGGCGCATAATTAGTCAATCTGCGCGCAAGATGGCCTTGACACCGCGGTTATAAAAAAAAAATCCTCTTTTTCAAAACTTATGCTCTTTGAGCTAAACAAAATCTTTTTTTTTTTTTTCATAATTTTTCCTCTTTTAGCAAATAGCATAGCCAATCCATCATGAACAACCTATAATGTGAACCTGCGTTGCTTGGACTCTCCAAAAAGGATGTCATACCCGTGTCGTATCCTTGAAAAATGAACTACATCCTACTGATATGCACCCATCGACATTTTTGAAGAGTCTGAGCAATATAGCTATGAACATACATGAGAACTAAATCCAAACAATCTAAATATGAAAGATTAAGTTTTTCTTCTTGACCGATGCATATTCGGCTGTGTTGCTCAAACTCTTAAAAATTGTCAATGGGTGCGTGTCGGATCCTCCAAAAGTAGTGTATTTTTGTAAAATCCGACACGGGTGCAGCATCAAAAGTGAAGAGTCCGCGCAACTTAGATGTTCGGGACAAAATAAATATGATATTCTTCTATTATCCTACAAAGAATTAAACTAATCATGGTCCTAATCACTCACATAGAAGGATTAAGCACATTTACCAAATATCAAGAAAATTAACTCTAACAATGGACAATAAATTGCCTGAATACACTAGAAAAAAAGTAGATTAAACATCTTCTACTCCACCGTTTAAAAAAGAATGACCTTTTTTTTTTTGTCAATTCTTTAATTTCAACTTTCCACATGGCATGATTAAGACCACAAGATTAAAGGACATTTTGGTACATTTGACATAATTGTTATTTAAGACCACATGATTCAAAAGCTTTCTTTATCTCCTTAAACTTCGTGTCAAATCAAAATACGTCGTTCATTTTTTAACGGAGGGAGTATTAATTAAATATAAAAATAAAAAGGCAACGAGACTATGTTGCTCGGACTCTCCAAAAATTCATTTCAGATACTCCAAAAATAGTGTGCAATTTCAGAGAGCCCTGTTGAGAAGCAAAAACAATCCCACATCGGAAAAATAGAGGGAACATGTCCAATATTTAAAGTGTCACCCAACTCCACTAGTATGAGCTCCTTTTGGGAGGAGCTCAAAAACAAATCCGTGAGGGCTTGGCCCAAAGAGGACAATATTATACTAGTGCGGCAGTGGCGGAGCCACAGACAACGAAGGGTGGTCAGATGAACACCGTTTGTCGGAATTTTTTTTCGAGTATATAGGTTAAATATAGATATTTATGGTTATATACATATTGTTGCACACCCTTACCAAGCTAGAGAAGCATAGTCTAGTGGTCAAGAGTGTGCATTTACGCATCAACAACCCGGGTTTGAACCTTGGCAGGTGCAGCAGTGCTTTATTTTCTTTGTTTTTTAAATAGTTCTTTGCCCAAGGAAAAATACGAACACCCTTCACCAAAAGTCTCACTCCGCCACTGTAGTGCGGAGTTTGGGTGAAGCTACACGCGGTCCTAACAAGTCCGAGTAACATAGCAGCCCGATGCATAAAGCATCCCGCGCTCATGCAGAGTCCGAGAAAGGGCGTATCCCAAGAGGTGTGATGTAGACAGTTTAGTATATTTTAATGCAAGTATTAGTTGCTTATTCGACCACCGTATTTATTACTACTGTTTAAGTTTTGTGCACTGTCAAAATAACTACACTGTCAGTTAAACTTGACGACATGCTATTGCAGATTGTCCAATTATTTACATAAAAATTGAAAAAGAAAAAAAAAATATTTTAAACACTGATCGTGCACAAAACTTAAATTCTTTATTTGCTTCAAAACTCACTTAAAATTGAGCAAATAAAAATATAAAGGAGTTGCGATTAATCTAAGATTACAATTTTATAATCAAGCTTACATCAGTGAATATGCTTAAATTTCTCTGAGAATATCTCAAACAATATTCATTAAAAAACATTGCAAAAATTTAAAAATAAAATAAAAAATTAAATGTGATAAGTACTTTATTATAGAGAGTTTAAAAAACTAAAAAGAAAAAAAAGAGAGAGAGAGAGAACGTACCAATTTGATTTAGTTGGAGAAAATAGAAGATGCGTGGCTTTTTTGGAAATGCAGCTTTTCAAAGACTGCTAATAGGAAGAAGAGAATGGAAGATGGTTATGGGCCTTTTCATTTTGGGCTTTGGTGTTGTATTATATTGGGCTTTGGTGTTGTATTGTATTGGGCTTTATTTCTTAAATTGGAAACAATTGGGCTGAAAGAACAAGACCACTATGGGTAGGTGAAATGAGAGAGTGAATTATTACGGGCAAACAACATAAATACCCGACAGTAGGGGTGTACATAGGTCGGGTTGGTTCGATTTTATTAAAAAAATAAAAAATAAACCAATCATGTCGATTTATTAAAACTATAAATCAAATCAAACCAACATAAAATTGGTTTTCCCGGTTTAGGCTTTAATCGGTTTTTTCGGATTTTTTTTATAATATTTAGTTTTTACAATTATATTGTGATCGAAGATTAGATCAAATATATTTTCACTCATGTGCTAATGAAAAACCATAATTATGAAAAAATGAGGAGCGAAAAACTCTCTTGAAACTAAAAAGTGAGATGAAGAGTGAAAAGTTTAGGTTTTAAGTTTATATTGGATTTTGGATCATTTAATTAGCAATTAATGGACAAATATTACAAAGTAAAGGTCCAAATCTAACTATATATATACATCTACTTTCAAATTATTGAAAATTATTAAAACTAGTTGAAAAGGTATTTAAAAGTAGATTATAATTAATATTTTGTGTATAAAAGAGTTCGAATATTATACTTATATATTTATATTATGTCGGTTTGACTTTTTTTTTGTCAACACCAAACCAAACCAAGAATGATCGGGTTTTTTTTCTAACGCCAAACCAATCAAACCAAACCATAAGTCATTTTTTTTTTCTCAATTTGACTTGACGGTTTGGTTTATACACCCCTACCCGACAGTTTGGAGCTTAATTACAGAAAATTTTGATATTTTACGTAGTTACTCAAAACCCCAATTCTGGGTCTGTCGAGATACATAATTAGCTCTCAATATATCCATCAAAGATACATTTTTTCCTTTGTAAAGATACATAATTAGCTCCCGATACATTCAACGAAGATGCATAATTAGTTGAAAATTTCATAATTACTTTGAAAAGGTGGAGATTTGTATAAATATGGTATGTTAAGGTGTATGTTGATGATATTTTTTTCTTAAAATTCATCATTTGGACATGATGTCAAATCATTGATTTGAAAATACTCCTTCTCATTAAAAAAGAATGACATGTTTTGATTTGATGCAGAGTTTTAAAAAAAAAAAAATTGAAAAATTAGAATTAAAGTGTTTCCAAAAAAGGAAAAGTCTTTCATTCTAAAACATACTAAAATAGAAAGCAGTTCACTCTTTTGAAACAAGGGAGTAACATTTTATTGTGATATGTAATTTGAATATTTTTAATTATATTTTTCTTTTGAACACATAATCGTTAATAAGTTGCAAAAAGGCATAATACATAAATACGACTTTAAACTTGACACAAAATTATAATATTGATCTTAAACTTTGACAGTGCACAAGTAGGCCCTTTAACTATACAAAATCTGAACAAATAAACACTCCAATCCTACGTGGCAAAATGCGTGTAGACACTCAAAACCACACGAGTCAGAGTTAGAATTGAAGGATTTTTTTGTCCAGCTTTTGTATAGTTAAAGGGCCTACTTGTGTACCGGCAAAGTTAAAGGTTATAGTTATAATGTATCTTTTTTATTAGGTGGCAGCATCTGAGTGGATGACTAATCCACGTAGTTAAAGGGCCTACTTATGCACTGTCAAAGTTTAAGGTCAATATTATAATTTGGTGTCAAGTTTAGGGTCATATTTATGTATTATGCCTTACAAAAAATTACTGAAACAACTCCAACTCATATACAATCATATTAACTGAGTAAATTATGACTCATAAACAATGTATCGAAATATCCTCAAGCGTCAAAGAATTTTTACGATTCATAATAATTGCGTGAGTCAAGTAACATGAAAAATAACGCAGTGTCACAACATGTAAAATATACTGATAATACAAAAATTTGTAACACAACATGTAAAATATACTAATAATATAAAAATTCGTAACACAACATGTAAAATATACTGATAATATAAAAATTCGCGGAGATATCCCTTGGATATATATAACCAAAATTTATATTCATATAATATGGAGTCTAAGAAATTCTTTGTGATACCCTCTACAAGTTTTAATACATATATCTATACAAACATGATACACAAAATAATCACTTTTCTCATTGTTACACTCATTTTCACTAATACAAACTTTAACACACATTTTTTCCTCTTCAATCTCAATATTCATCAAGAATTCTTCATTATGATTATTTTGCAAAGAAGAAAAAGATGAATTTATAAGCATTAAAATGAACATAAATGAGAATAAAGCAATGAGATTTTGCCTATTATTATTCATCATTTTGCTAAGTTCAAATAATTATATATAGCGAATTGCGGGAGCTAATCTGCTTCCTGGTACTGGCGAGGACTGCTCGATTATGACGCGTCAGAGGAGCTGAAAGAATTTGGAGTCCAACAATTATATATAGAGAATCGAGGAACCTAATCCATTTGCTTGTGCAGGCGAGGATTGTTCGACTATAACGTTTCAGAGGAGCCGTAAGAAAAGGAGTTGAAAGAATTTGGATTATTGATGATCATAAGTGCGTGATTTTAATGTGTATTTATACTTGCAAAATTTGACATAGATGGAAATAATTGGATCTTATAGGATAACAAATCCAATAATTAAGCAATTGATGATTTGTCAAATATTTTCAGTGATATAACAAAAAGAAAAAAAAAAATAGACACCAAGACAGATCTCAAATCCCAAAAATAAACAATTACTCCTTTCATCCTACTCCTTCCGTTACGTTTACTTGGCATATTAATTAAAATAAACAATTAATAATATAATTATTTTACTATAGATTTTTATTAAATTATGTTTATATTGTACTTTGAAATTAATTTGGAGAAAAGTAATTAATGCTAAATATAAAATAGAAAAAAAAGTTATTCTTTTTATATGTCAAAAATAATAAGTAAAAATAAAAATATAATTAGAAAATTAGTGACAAGTAAAAGCAAACAAAAAAAGTAATTTATATCACGGTGTTCAAAATAAGAGAGTGACATGCAACTTTCTTTGACTTGAATTTTTCATGTCTCTTAAATATATAAATTGTTAATTACTATATGATATAATATTTTCTATGTAATTTTTAAAAAACATAAATTTTATTTTTTAAAAAATTATGATTTTATGTTTGAATTTACGATCAAAAATTTAAAAAATTGACTTCTGAAATTGAAATTACAGCTCACATAAATTGGATCATGCTTCTGATCAAAGATGTACTACCATTAAATGTTTTCTGACACTTAATTCAATTGCTACAGCTAGAGGTGACTTTATTTGTACTTGTAATTAATTTGAGAAAAAATAATGAAAATAAGAGACCAAATATAATAATAATAATAATAATAATAATAATAATAATAATAATAATAATAATAATAATTTAATAAAAAGATTGGTGTTGGTCTTTTATATCACCTCATAAGTTTGAGAATTCAATTTCTTTTTATTTTCTATTGTCGTAATTCAGGTCAAAATTTTTGAAATTCGGCTTATTTTCATATTCTATCGTTCTTATTTTATATACGTCATAAGTTCGTGAACTCGACTTCTCTTTATTTATTTTCTTTACTTCTCTTCATTTCAAGCCATAAGTTTGAGAATTCACTTCTTCTATTTTCTACTATTTCCATTTATGTCATAAGTTTAAGAATTCGACTTCTCTTCATTTTTTACTATCTTTGTATTATGATATACACGTCCAATTCAACTCGATTGATACATCGATTAGATCACTCAATTAACATACAATAGAAGTTTTTAATCAAATTTTGAAAAGTATTTTTCAGCATTCAGATTAAGTGACGTCTTCTAATTAATGTTTTCTTCAGAAACGTGTAAAAGAGAAACACGACAGCAATAATATCGTATCTAGTGTGATGTAATGAACGAGGAGTGAGGAATGTGAAAGTATGCAAATTTTACTTTTACTTTTATGAAATCGACCCATATAAAAGAGAAATACAACAGATAATCACAACTTTCGTTTAATAGTCAAGTTGATCTTTGTATAACAAGTAATGACAACTGATTAATTAATTAACCTTCTCATTAAACACGCTGTAAAATATAAATAATATATTGTAATTAAGTCTTCAATTTGTTGAATGCAAATAAAATAAACACAATTACTGAAATTATCAAATTATATATATGGTTGACTGAAAAAAAAATTATTTAGATGAGATTTCACATATTCATAGATAATTATGAAACTAATTAAAACTAGATCCATCATCCCCGCCGTATTAGTTGTTAATTTTTCTTGATCCTTTTTCCCATATGAGTTTAATTAATTTCTATGGATAGTAATTTTTGCGACCAGTGACGTATGCATAATTTTTGTTCAGTAATTGAAACTCTAGTATTGAATCAATCTAACAAAAGTTTTGAATTCGTCTTTGCATGTTAATTTATTACAATCCTATGTTTGTAACGATGTCTTTAAATCATTGAGAGAGAAAAGAAAGAAGGATCTGAAAAAAAACTGAGGGTTTCGTGAAGCAAAATTCACTAATATGTGTGCTCAGAAAGCTGGTTAGCTAGTTATATTATTGTTCGCTTTAGATCTAGATTTTCATGGCTTTAAAATGCGTCACTAGAGTGTCAAATCTACTTGCTTATATAGATTTGCCTCACCTTTTTCGAATTTGCGTAAACTCAATTGAACTCTAACTAACTATTAACAAGATTAACAATTGACATAGAGTGGCTCTGATACTCTATGTAACGACCTAGACCGCTGGCGATACTATCTGCTTTAGACCTAGATTTGTACGGCTTTAAAGCACGTCACTAGGGTGTAATTAAGACCTACTTATTTATATACTCAACACCTCTCGTATGTTTTATGCAGGTATGACTTCTATCACAAGTTAGTGTGTCACAGGTGATCTTAAGCTTTTGCCCTCCTCACCCTCCCTTGTGTAAATTTCAAAGATCAAACGTCAAAATTTGTTAAATTTAAATTTCACCCACTGAGAAAACGAGGTCAAAAGTTCACGATCACCGACCTTCACACTATTTTTGTAACTTTTCCTTCTATGATTATGTGAGTTGGACCATATGAGAAATATTTGTTGGCCCATATTACTCTAAGCCCATCTCATAACGTTCACACTTTATTGGACTTGCATGTAACATGGACGATGGATCCAACACACTACCTATTCCTTAGGCCCAAAGACCACAACATTCACTTATTTTTGGTTTGTATCCGTATTGGAGCCCCGACTAATCTGGGTCTCGACTACATTTTGTGGTCGGTTTTTCAGGTTTTTTTAGTAGTGGTGCATTATAGGACTCATTCACGCTCCCAACAATATTTTCTTCATACCCAAGCTCGAACTCGAGACCTCTAGTTAAGGGTGTAGTAATCTCACCACTACACCACAACCCATGTTGATAAAGACCACAATATTCACACATTATTAAAATTAAAAAAAACGATGAAAAACCGACTTAATCAATTTTATTTGATTCTAACATGCATTTAAAAAACAGACAGAATTCATGTTGTCTGAAGGTGACCCTCCCAACAGGATTTTCTCCATTCCCACGCTCGAATCCGAGACCTCTGGTTAAGTCTCACTACTGCACCGTAACCCATGTTGATAATTAAAGACCACAATATTCACACTTTATTAAAAGAAAAAACGATGAAAAACCAACTTAATCAATTTGATTTGATTCTAAGATTGTTGTCATTTTTTAGAAAAAAAAAATAGACCCAAATTAAACCATGAACACTCCTACGCTCATATGATATATTGGGACACCCATCTCGAATAGGGCAGTGCAAAAATCGAATCGACCGATAAAAATGTTATTGGGTTAACGATCTTTTAATGGTTTTATAAAAAAAAAATTATTGGGTTATTGGTTCGGTTCGATTTTTTCTTATTGGGTTATTGGGTAAACCGATAACACAATAAGAATATATATATATATACATATATGACTTATTAGATATTTTTCTTAATTTCTCTTTAATCTCTACAAATTAACAAACCTATTATTTCAACTATACAAACTCTTAATTTCTCCTAACAACATTTAGTTCAAACTTTAAGATTCTTGTAAATTAAAACACATGATGTAGGATTTTTGTTTGCAACTAAAATTCGATTATTTTTCTTGTTAGTTACTACTATTTCTATTTTATGAGTATTTTCTTATCGGTTAAACCGAAAATCGAACCGTTAAGGACTAAAAACCGATAAACCGATAAAAAATATCTTATTGATTTTTTTATTGGTTTAACATATTTAAAAAGAAAAAATCGATAAACCGAATCGGTAATATGTAAAACTGAACCGACCGATGCACACCCCTATTCTCGAATAGTGAACTTGCAAGTTACGAAAAAAAAAAAAGAGGTCAAATTGGATGGAAAATTAAAAATTAAAGCTCGAAAATGTTAGAAATAATGTATTTTTATCTACTTAATTATATTTTAATAAGCTTCGCATGCATGGAAGTTTGATTTTTAATCATGTCGAAACATGTTAATTTTATTTTTTTTAATAATGAATAATAGTAATACTTGAACTCGTGACATTTGTCTACTCTAATATCATATGGCTTAATTGATAATGTTAGTGCCTCATGTAATAATTTAAACGATTAGAAACTACGTACATTTTAATTTAATTATTTAATTACGTCTGGATTATTTATTAATTCAATGAAGTCAAAACAGATTCAAACTGATCTATATTATATCTAAATTCCAATATAGTATCATGCAACTTATTTAGTGTCAAACAAGTCAATTTTAGACTTTAAAGTAGGTATAAAATAAATGATTAAACTAATCTATATTCAGATAACGTTACTAATAACATCAGAAAGCAAGTGTTATACTTTTTACTTGTCATGTTTTATTTCAAGAGAGTAAATTTGATGATTTACGTTTTTATCTAAATAACGATGTATGATTTTCTTTAATATTCCATCGTTAGAAAAGAGAGAGTTGCGTTCATTGAGATTCAAACTAAACGTCTTGATTTGAAAGAACAATAAATATTGAAAATTTTCATCGATGCTCATGAATTCAGGTGCGCTTCAACATCTAGTATAATTTCTCTAATTCAACACGACATCTAAAAATCTAAAGAAAATGACATATTTCACCAGCATGGGTTGTGGAGCATGGTGAGACTACTCCACCCTTAACCAGACTTCTCGGGTTAATTGAACCCTGGGTAGGAAGCCTCTTAGTAGCTAAGGTGAAGCCTGATTTCGTGTGGTTTACGACTTTTAAAGCGCTTTCTTTCTTCATCTGCCCCATCTATTTACTTAGCTGACAATCGTATAGAGCGTGATACCTGCCGCCTCTAAAATGGGATTTAGGAAGCAGACTTTTCAACCTATAATAAAAGAGCTCTATGTAGCGCTTTAGCTTTTGCGCTTTACAAAAAAGAGTTAAGCAAGGGGAGAGCTTATTATGCCCGGCTAATTGATAGAAAATCCTGTTGGGAGTGCTGCCTCCAGAATGGGCACTGCTGTGCGCGATCCGGATTAGTCGGAGCTCCAATACGAATACCGGACACCGAGTGGAAAACCAAGGAAAAAAAAGAAGACATATTCACAAATAGACACTTAAACTTGTATAAAATTGAACAAGCAGACATGTGCATGCTATGTGACGTTCTATGTGTTTTATGCCACATAGGACGTTGTGTGTGTCTACTTGTTCATTTTTATATAAGGTTAAGCGTCTGCTTGTGCGTACATCCAAAGTTATAGATCATAGATGAAATACGAGGCCAAGTTAAAGCGCACGTTTATATATTATGCCTAACATTATTATACTATGGGGCATTTGTGATTGTACAAACTCATGAGTGTCTCTCAGCAAATTGATAAATCAAAGCAAGTGCATTACTAGTAACTTGTGAAGCAACAAAAACCCTAACCCTAATAGAAACCCTAATTTTTCCATTAATTAAAGGATTATTAATCATATCAAGACAACTATTTTCATCAGTAAGTGCAGCACTAGTCCAAGTTTGAACATTACTAACATGCCAAGTGAACTCATCTCTTCTTGATGTTAATTTACCACTTTGCCCTAGCTCAGGGATTGATCGACTGAGCTGATAAACACAGTCGTTCATGGTGAATGAACAGTCTTTAACGGCTTGTAACTCCCTCGGCTTCAATCCCCTCATTCTTACGAGCTTAGAAATGTATGTTGACGCGATTTTGGCCTTTGATAAACTCACCGATAATGCTGCATGAGCAAGTTGTTGCTCGTTAACTAGTTGAATGGTGTTTGCGTAGGCAGAGAGAGATTGGACGCATATGGTAGGGTATAAAGTCGTTTTGCATGAGTTTATGATGAAATTCGTGGTGTTTGGATTCTGAGACGTGACAGATACAGACTCAGCAGTTATTACCAGAATACCTTGAAAGAACAAGAAAATAAGTAAGAAGTGAAGACTAAGGTTGGACATAGTTTTTTTTTTTCTTTTTTTTGGGAGTTATAATTATGAAATGACTTTAGTCAAGTGAAGTGTGCAAGATCCTATTACTAGGGGAAGCTTTATATAGAGTTGAAAAAAGTTGTTAGGGTTTTACCTAATAATACAAATTGATGATATCATATTGTAAAGAATAATTTAGTATATTTTAATATAAAAGCTAAATATCACTAGTAAAAATATATAGGTCAATAATCTTATTCAAATCCAACAAAAGAAGAAATATCATCTTCAAAGAATTAAAAGCTTTCATATGGCCATTTAGTTTTAATTATTTTGTTATTTATTTTTCACTCAGTGACGGTAATCATATTAGGGCTAAATTAAATTTGAATTCCACACACTGCAAGGTTCATTTACAAGTGTAGCGCTCTTAATAAAAATTTTCTATTTTACGAGGATCTCGAACCGAAAATCTCTGATTAAAAATGAAAAAATTCTGAACTATTGTATCACAACTCATACTGATCATGACCATATAGCTTTGACATTTAAAGTTTTAAACTATTATTTCTTTGTAATTTTTCGAGTTTTTATAATTTATTCCAGCTGGAGTATGACATTTTTCTATTCAATTGCAGATGTGAAGGAAGCTTCACAAAAATCTTTTTTTTTTTTTTTTCTCAAACTTATCAATAAATGGAATTTAGATAGACATTAACAAAGTTTAATTAAGGTAACTTAATTAATAAGATATTCAAATTCAATCTATAACAACGTGCTTTGTCTACTTTGAAAATAGAGAGAACCGACATTAATAATCTATATCTATCTATATCTACATAATCTATATATATATATATATATATATATATATATATATATATATATATATATTATAAGATATTAAAAGTGTGATGATCCTTAAAAAAGTGAATTGAATTTTTTGTCCTTCATTAAAAGTCCCTGTTGTAGACAAAATCGTCCTTTTACTATTTCTTCCTAATATTTAAGGGTTGAAAATTAATTAAATATATTTATGATAAAAACTTTTCCTTAATAGAATACATCAGATTTTCTATATTTTTTTTCTAATTTAAGAGTTGAAAATTAATTAAATATCTTTATGGTTAAACCTTTCATTATTAGAAGTCATCAAAATTAATGCCAACTGATACTTTTTCTATTAGTTTAAGAATTCTAAATCAACTAAATTTGATTTTAAGAAGATTTGAAAAATCTATAAATAAATATAAAACTATTAGAATAAGACAAAATTAAGAAGTTTTAGATTTTTAAATGTTTTAAGTATATAATAGAATATAATTAATAAATTTGTAAAGATTTGACTTTAATAATAAGAAAAGATTTTAAATATATATATAAAAAAAATAATCTAACACAAATATGGTTCAAATTGATGTGTCTCTCTTAGTCTGTGTCAGCAAGGGAAAGATGTATGCAAACACAAATGTGATGATCCATCATCCACTTGGAACTGGTAAAACCTATATGTGTAATATCTCGATTATTATATTATTTTGTTGTAGTTTACAGGTGGTCGATGAATGTTTAGTCAAAATTTGATGAATTTCTTTTGTAAGATTATATTTAATCATATTATTTTGTTGTAATTTTTGATCTATTATATATATTATTATTTTTAATCATCCGTTATGTAATAGTTCGTATCGTAGGACACGATCAATATACTAAACTTCACGTATGCCTGCAAACATAATGACGGAATCAATTTAATCCGATCAGAGTGAATAGATATTTCTCTTCTGAAGAATTACATTGTATAAATATGTAAATACTTTTATGTACATATACTATATGTTAAATTATCTTCTTCTTTTTATTTTTTCGTGTTTGAATTTCTTTTTATTTTGATTTCCCTTGGAAAAAATAAAACTTCGCTTTGCGACTCACCATAGTAAAAGTTTTTATTACGTAAATTTAAATTAATCGAACTAGCGGATCGAAAAATTAAGCAACAAGTGTAACTAGCGTGAAATGCTAGTCAACTCTGAAGTAGGAAAATTAATTAAAAGATTAAACTAATCTTATGTATCAGACAATAATTAATTAACGTTATTAATTAATATATATACCTACAAAAATTTAAAAACTAGATTGTCAAAATCTTGAAGGGAACCTTTGACCAATCTCATAAATTGCCAAAATATTTGCTTCCTCCACTTGTAAATCTTCCAAATTAATGTATTATTAACCATAAATAATTTAACTAAACATGCATTAAGTTGATTGTACTATAATTTCGTATTTAAGAATGATATAGTTTTAAAAAAAGGTTAAATCTAATCCGTGCGTCCACTTTTATTTGTTCACTATACTAAAAATAGATTTTCATTTTTTACTTGTTCAGTTCAAAAAATCAAGAGATAATTTATCACTTCATTTCCAATTTATCCTTATTATTAGCTATAGTAATTTCTCAAAACATTAAGTTTATCATATTTCTCAAAAAACTATCATTCTATTATTATTCCTTAAAAGATTTGTCAAATTAATACTAAACAGTTAAAAATAAATGGAGAAATGGCATATTTCCTATATAAAAGAGATTAAAACAAATTTACACATTATAATAAGTCAAAGGTCAAATATGTTAAGCCATAATACTAAATTTAAATCTACCAATAAATAAATTAAAGGACAAAAGATGTTAGTATCCCTATTTTTTAATTATGGTCTGTGCCTCGTTTTTGAAAATACAACTGTGACACTAATCTTAAGAAGCAACTAATTATTAATCAATTTCAAGTATTATAAACTTTATTTTCATGAATAAATGAAGGGTAGAAGCATCTTTATTAAAGAGTATTTTTATTTTTAAAAGAAAGTTGAATTAGTTCTCACTTGAATATGCATGTTTATTTATGGTGAGATTAATTTGAAGCTCATGAACAATCGAAATAATAGTAATTTTTCCGCTGAAAAATGTTGAGTGGCTATTCCTCCAAATATTCTGTTTAAATAATGTCGAAAAGAAAAAATTAAAAGTGTTTTCACACGAAAAATTCAGAAAGCTTCTCATTATTTCAATGAAATTTTTTTATTCACCATAAGCTAGTTCGATGGTAATGAAGTGAAAAAAATCATGTTTATTGATTCGCGATAAGAAGAACCTCTATTTCTAGTAGTGTCTCGAGCTCCACATTAGTAATCTCGGAAAGGCCCATTTCTTTTTGGGCCATTACACCCTGACCCGGCCCATCAAATACCACAAGGGCCCATGAATTATTACTCTCTAACAAGAGGAAATCCGTGGGAGAAGCAGCCAGATCTCCGTCAACATGTCTAGTTCTCCTGACTGCTTCATCAGTTCTTTTCCTCGTAATTTTATTATGTCATCTCTAATTAATTATTAAAAAATTATTACAAAGTCATTTAAGTATTAAAACATTTATAATAATTAATATTAAATTTACTTGACGTTTTATATGAGACCCATTTAATTTTTTTCGCAAGTATTTTTGTATAGTAATTTTGTTATATCACTTCTAATTAGACATGTCTGCTTTGCTGTTTCAACCGTGATTTTACTATGTCACTCCTAATTAATTATTATGACCATTTAAGCATTGTGTCAATTAATAATATTTGATTAAAAAAAGGCTAAAAATAAATATAAAATGATAAGTTAATCAAAAAAATTTCACAAGTATGTTTTATTGTAATTTTGTTATATCACTTCTAATTAGTTGCCGTGAATCATTAAGACACATAACTTTACTGTATCATTTATAATTAATTATTACGTTTATCTAAGCATTATGACACTTAAAATGGAAAAGAAGAAAAAAATATTATACATCACAATAATTTAAAAACTTAAAGTATTTAAAAAATGTAATTGACTATCAGTGCCACAAAAGTTTGGACAATGAGAGCGATATATATTATTTAAAAATTACATAAAAAATATTATAAATTGCAATAGCTAATAACTTAAAATATTAAAAAAAAATAAATTATTATATATATATATTTTAAAATATTATAAATTAAATAATTAAAATAACTAAAAAAAAAAATATTTATTGGGCACGTGCCTTACACAGGCTATTTGTAACTAGTGTTTAGAAAAGAGAGAGAAGGATGAACATTAACCACGCAGAAGAAAGAATAGAATTTAGTTGGGAACAAATTAAAGAATATATAGTCTAAGATTATAAAATGATTAATTTCACATAAGATTATTCAATTTTTAGTTTATCGCAATAAAATTATACTATTTAATGAAAAAATAATTTAAATAAGCTTATATTTACAAAAAAAAAAAAAAGTGCATTTATAGTTATATTTTTTTGTCTCAATTTATGCGTCATATTTCGATTTTTAAGAGTCAAATTTCTTAATTTTGGCTATGAATTTGAACATAAGTTGAAATAAGATTTCATATATTTAGAGACTACATAAAAAAATACTACTCTCGCGGTATCAAGTTAGCTGTCATAATTTTTAAAAATAGTTGTCTCAAATTATTTATCATTTTAAAAGTTCAAGACAAAAATTAATTATTGCTCCCTGTGTTCGATTTTACATATGACACGTTTTGATTTGGCACATTAATGAAGAAAAAAATAATAACATAGTTATTTTATCATAATATTCATATTAAATGATGTTTATATTGTGTTTTAAAATTAATTTGAAGAAAAGACAATTAACGCTAAGGATAAAACAGGAAAAAAGAAGTTGTCTTTTCTTGATATGTCAAAAATTACAAGTAAAAATAGAAATACAATTAGGAAATCAGTAACAAGTACAAGCAGATGGAGAGCATATTATTTTCATTTTATCTGTAGTACCGATTGTTCTTGAAGACAACAAATAACTCAATAGAGTAAATATTTAATGAAGAAAGATTACAATAAAGGTAAAATAGTTAAAAAAAAAAAAATTCAAATTAATATCTTTTAATAAACATGTTAAAAGAAAAATACGATGAATAATTTGAGATAAAATATATAAATTATAATAATTAATAATTAAAATATAAAAAAAATTACAACAAATAAAAAAAAATTTAAGTCTCGAAATTCGAACTACAATCACAAATTGTAACAAAAGGAAATTTAGGGTGTGAAAGATGGAAATAATTGTCAAGTCTTTCACACATCCAAAAGAAAAAAAACAACACACAAAAAACAACAATTTCCTTTCACTTTCTCATATATATTGTATTATTATTACAACTATTATATATAGTGTGTGTATATCACTTTTCAAGTCATCGTGTCATTTACGTAGTTGACCTGGTCATGTAAACTACTTTTTACATAGTACTATATATTGATATAGTCATAATTAAAATTAAGGGAATTTAGATATAAATAAATAAACATACGAAAATATTCAATCATATTCGACATCTATAATATTCTCCCTTCATTTCATATTAGTTAATAAATTTCATTTGATAGTGTAAGAGTTTATGCACTATTTGTGCACAAAATTGATTGCGATAACAAGATTACTTTGTAGCACTTAAGGGTCGTTTAGTTGGGAACAAATTATTCCGAAATAATTAATTTTGAAATTAATTATTCCACTATATATATGGATAACTTATTCTATTACTAAAGCATAAATGGTGGGATAACTAATTCCTTGACTAACTTATCCCATCAATCAAACATGCGGGATAAAATAATTTCATAATTTATCCCGGGGCTATTATAATTTATACCTCACACCAAACGACCCCTTACAGTATATTATCACATATTTAACTCGTTTATAAATGATTCTATCCAAATTGTACTCCAAAGGACCAAAACGGTTATCACGACTCTTCCATCACGATGACTTAGTCAACGAAATGTGCCCTTGGATGCCAAGTACTTATCCACATTAAAACCTTTTTTTTATCTACTACTATTATGTTAATTTGGGACCCACCACCATTCGTTTTGGATATTTTGCAGGCTGATAAAAATGAAGGCTTATCATGTCAGACAGTTAGAATAGCAACGTCTATTCAGACGCTATATAATATCAATACTCTTACTTATCCTGATATAAATACTAGCAATAGAGGGGCAACTGATATTAATATCAGTGTTTTTGTATAGTGGCCCTGTCACAAATTAATTTCCAGTAAACATTGATCTATATATAATATAAGAATGATTCGAAACGAAAAAAAAAAAAAAAAAAAAAGTGTGAAGAAGTATGGTAACCCAAAAAATTGTTTTTATTTTTTTGAAAAGTCTATTTGAGTTTGGCCCAAATGCGCGTAGAAGACCGAAGACTTTGACATAAATTTGCTAGTTAAGTTTTAAAAATGGCTTTAAAATGAGTAGTTCTAATAATTTTTATTTTTTTGATCTCGCTTAATTCTAAATACAAAAAAATAACGTAAATATACACCTTAACTTAAAATGAGTTTCTTTCTCGTAATGGTATTAAAATGTCAATAACGCTAACAATATATTCACCGTATATAGTTCCACAAAGTGAAATCTCAAAAGGAAACAATAAATACACAGGGGCGGACTTAAGACCAATTTTGGAGTGCTCCAGCATATATTCGTTAAATGCCATGCAAATTAGGTATAGTTATATAAAAAATGTGTAAAAATTCGTATAAGACATAGAAAAACACCCGGTAAATCAAGAAGATAGATCGGTGCTTTAATTTTCTGGCAGAACTTTAAACTTTTGGGCGTCAATCTGTGTGTTCGGACCTTCCGGATCAGTGGCGGAGCCAGAATTTTCATTGAGGGAGTTCAGAAGTAAATATACGAACTAATTGAAGGAGGTTCGACATCTACTATATATGCATAAAAAAAACTTTTTAACCATGTAAAAATAGTATAAAAACAATATAATTTTCTGCCGAAGAGAATTTCCTCTGGAGCAAAGGTAGCTCCGTCAATATTCTGGACACACATGACCACTAAATACTGAGTTCCCCGTTGTATATACAAACCTTACACCTACCTCGTAGGTCGGAAGGAAAGATATTAACATGACAAAAACATATATTCCCAACTACAAGTATTTATAATAAAACCCAACCAACCACTCCTATAAGTATAGCCACCAAAATTTCAAACATACACAAAAACACAACACAATACACAAATTAAACACAAAGAAGAACAAACAAACATGATGTTTACTTCCAAAATGTTTGTTGTAATCATGGTGGCATTGACGGCGGCGGCGATGATTGGGCTGGAAGCCCAAACGCCGCCGTCGTGTGCCTCGAAATTAGTGCCATGTGCACCATACCTTAACTCATCAAGACCACCAGCAGAGTGTTGTGATCCATTGAGAGAAGCAATAACACAAGATTTAGATTGTTTATGTAAATTGTATGAGAATCCAACATTGTTGCCTTCACTTGGTATTAATGTTACTCAAGCACTTGCACTTCCTAAAGCTTGTAATATCCCTGGTGAAATCACTTCTTGTAAAGGTATGTGTGATGTTTTTTTTTTTTTTTTTTCATTGGAGTCTGACTAGTTTGAATTTGTGTCGGCTAGGGTTTATTCAGAGGTAATGCTTATTTTCTATGCTAAATATTTGTTGTTTCTTGTTCCTTTACTATTTCTATATAAACTGTTTTTGTTTTGAGCCGAGGGTCTCTCGGAAACAACCTCTCTATTTCACCTTTGAGGTGATGGTATGGACTGCATGCGTACACTTACCTTCCCCAAATCCCACTATGTGGGAACATACTGGGGTATGTTGTTGTAGAATTGTTTCTTGTTCTTTTACCATTTCTATATAAGCTGCTTTTGTTTTGAGCTGGGGTTTCTATCAAAAACAGTCTCTCTGTTTCACCTCCGAGGTAGTGGTATATATGGACTGCATCCGTACACTTACCCTTCTCAGACCCCACTATATGAAAATATACTGAGTATGTTGTTGCAGAAGTAACGGCCCTAAGTGTGATGAGATGTATGAGATTTCGTTACTCTAAAACACAAGTTTTGAGTTTGAGTTTTAAGAACAATGAGTCTTATACGATGTAAATCTTGATTAGTTAGATCATTGGATTTTTTGAATTTTTTTTTTATTTGCAAGGAGGGAGGGGTAAAGGGGATAATAATTAGTTCAACATTGTAACTTTTTCTAGAAGAAATGAGCTACACTACTATTTGGGTGGTGAGAAAACTTTTACAATTAGTAAAAGTATGAAAGTACATTTTATTATGATTTTTTTAAAAATTTAAATTCGAGATCTATGATTAAGAATTGAAAAATTAGTGTTTTAATTATTTGTTTTTGTTTATAGGTGCTGCTCCAGGTCCAAATTCTCAAGGCTTGCCACCCCCAGGTAACTAAGAATAAATTAATTTTTCATTTTTATATTTCTTACCAATAACAAATATTCATCAATTAATTATCCCAAATTAGACCTATACACACCAAATTTTATTTCTTTATTTATTGATGATGAAACATTGTCCCTCTTTGCAACCAATTAGTACTTGTGTTTCATTAATTTATTTCATTATTATAAAGAAGTTGTATACTTTATTTTAGTTTTAATAGTCAAAATAATTGCTTCAAAATTGGAATATTGATTTGGTCTTTGTTCAATCTAGTACACCAATATTGAAAATGACATAATAGCTGTATTCAATTACTTGTTCAACTTTTCAATAATTTTCTACTGAATAATAGTCATACGCAATTAAATGTTGGACTAGGAAAATAAGAAAAGAAGTTTATTTTTTTTAGTTCACTAAAGAAATATATTATATACAATTAAATATTCTCTTCACTTTTCAGTTTATATGTTATACAATATAACATGCTATAGTTTGATTAGATATGTAATTAATTGTTTTAAAAAATCTGTCTTTTGTACATGTCATAACATGTTTAAAACCACAAATTCTAACGAAATTTTTAAGGTAACCACTTATCCGTAGGGGTGCGCATCGGTCGGTTTGGTTCGATTTTACATATTATCGGTTCGGTTTTCGATTTTTAAATATGCTAAACCAATATCCAAACCAATAAGATATTTTTTATCAGTTTTTGATTTATCGATTTTTAATCCTTAACGGTTCGATTTTCGGTTTAACCGATAAGAAAATACGCATAAAATAAAAATAGTAGTAACTAACATGAAAAAAAAAAAAAATCTTAGTTGCAACGAAAAATCCTACATGATGTGTTTAAAATTTACAAAAGTCTTCAGGTTTGAATTAAATGTTGTTAGGAGAAATTAAGAGTTTGTATAATTGAAATAATAGGTTTGTTAATTTATAGAAATAAAAGAGAAATATATAATAAGTCATATATATATATATATATATATATATATATATACATTCTTATTGGGTTATCAGTTTACCTAATAACCCAATAAGAAAAACCCGAACCAAACTATTAACCCAATAATTTTTTTTTATAAAACCATGAAAAAACCGTTAACCCAATAACAATAAACTAATAACATTTTTATCGGTTCAATTTATCGGTCGGTTCGATTTTTACACACCCCTACTTATCCGTGCTAGATATTTACCCCAAAACAATCAACTTCACTATAATAGTTAATTTAAGTGAGAATAGATGCCATGATAAATGCGTGAGCGAAAAATATATATATCTTGTATTTATTAGTTTGGTATAAATATCAGACAATGATTAATTTTTACTATGTAAAGATATGTTTTATATATCTTGCATTCATTACTTTGGTATAAATATTGGATAATGATTAGTTTTTGCTTTGTGAAGGTATGTTTTTTACTGTATTTTTAGTGCACGGTAACTTTTCTTGATTAATTTCGTTTTCAGTCAAACTCTGTTACGTAAAAGAGTAAAGCATCTAATATCTCTTTTCAAATTTGTATGATAACTCCAGCTTCACAGGGGTCCTATGATTTTTCTGAACTCAATTTTAGCGTATTTTTATCATCCTTTTTAGCTGACGTGACACTTTTGATGTGAGACTCATTTTATGTAATAAAAATACCACATCATCATGAAAGGATGACAAAAATACGCTAAAATTGAGTTTAGGGGTAATAGGACCGCTGTAAAATTAGAGTGTGTCGTAGCAACTTTAACGATAGTTCAAGGAGGTACTGGATGCTTATCTTTAAGTAAAATTTGTGCTTGTATATCCAGAAGAGCCATCACATTTTATGTACTTACTTATTTTTTCAGGAAATCTTTCTAACAATTTTATTTTTAATGAAATAATTTACAGCTACACCGGGAGGAAACAATGGAGTAAACAAATTTACATGGAGTGGAATGTCAATTTTTGTTGTACTTTGTGCTTCTTTGATGCTTGCTTAGCTACATGTATTGTTGTTTGTTTCACTGAAAATCATTTTATAATTTTGTCTAGTGTTACATTCTTGATGTAAGGATTTGGTATACTTAATTATTATTTATGTTCTAAATATTAGTCGTTTTGATAAATTAAATTTGTTTCAAGATGTTTGATGCTTTAGAAAATAAGAAGCATTTATCACCTTTTTTTTAAAAAAAAAAAAAAAAAAAGTTTATCGTTATTGCTCCAATTAATGAATGTATTAATGAAGTGAGATATTTTTCAAAAAATCCTAATAATCAACATGTCATGTTTGACTTTGCCGAGGTTTCAAATTGGCAAAATTCAAAAATAACATATTTATCCTCTTAATTATGAGTTTCATAATTACATAATATAATAAGTGTCACACCCTTTTTTGCACGCGTACTCCAAAAAATGGAATACTTTTAAGTTCGAAAGGGTTTTATTATTTAAGTGACAAGAAAATGAAAATTTGTTTCGAAAAAGGATTATTTGCATTTTTGTTCAGAGTCGCCACTTGACATAATCTGGTGTGCCAAGTCACCTTTGGAAAATCCTTTTCGAAAACCATTTGACTCTTAAACCGGTTTGCGAACAGAGATTCCGGCTAAGGAATTCTGTTGACCGAGGGGAAGGTGTTAGGCACCCCTCGATCCCGTGGTTCAACCACGGTCGCTTGGTGGATTGTATCGACTATTTTTGGCATTATGAAATGTATAAATCACACAAAAGAACACAAAATAATAAAATAAGACAGTCCAAAAATGTAAAATTTCAGTCCAATTATACAGTCCGAAAAATAGAAAATACGAAAATATAAATTCTAATCTAAAACTAAATCTAAGCTCCAATGTCCTACCCGACGCCGCGGGCCTTCATCACGATCATTTTTTATCAACATGATACATCGGGGCATTCCCCGGTAAATAAATACAAGTGATCTCGGGACATTCCCCGGCTAAATAAATACATCTAAATTAGATACGACAAACTAGGAAGAAACATTCACATGCACATTCTAACATTCAACAAAACACTTATTCCTAAATTTTGCCTACCCGAACCTACGATTGCCTACCCGTTTGACTTACCATGATACTATCACGAAATTGATAATTACACGTGAAAGTAACAATAACGACGAATCAAAATTAATCCTGATTCACTTTAATGATTTTTTTTTTTTTATTATTATTATTTTTCCGCGCCCTGAATTCCATTTAAACTACATAATTAATTCATGCTTCGATTTTTTAATCACATCTCATAATCCGAAATCTAACATCAAACATAACACAAATAATGAGGATTCAAACCAAACACACGACAAATAAATCATTCACATCCACAACATCAATAAGAAGTCAAAATAAATTAAAGATTCGGTTAGAAGAAATGGACCTCGATGGAATTAATCCTTGTCGATAATAAAGAAATCCGAAGACCAAAATACTCGACCGGAGAACCTCACCACGAGCAAACCAAACTTGGTGTTAGAATAATAAACCGAACAACACCAAAACGTAGATCGGGATCCGAGGAGTTCCGGTGACAGAAAAACGGGCGGAGAGCCGCGGCTGGTTGCGGCGGCTGGCGGTGGTCCAGCTAGCCGGATCTGGTCGGATGGCAGCGGATCTGGCAGTGGTTCGGAGATGGCGTCGGTCGGATTTTCTCTTTTTTTATTTTTTTTTTAGTTTTGGAGAGAGATGGTAGAGAGAAGGAAAATATGGTGGTGTTGTGGTGGTCCGATCGCCGGCCGGCGGCGAAGCGGTGGTGGAAGTTAAAAAATTTTTAAGAGAGGAAGAGAGAGTGAGTTTGTTGAGAGAGAGTCTTGAGAGAAGAGAGGTAGAGAGATGTGAGCTTTTTTTTTTTTTTTTTTTTTGGAGAGAGTGTTGAGAGATGAGAGATTTTCTTTTTTTTTTGGATTTTTCTTGTGGTTCTTTGTTGTGTGTGGTGTGTGTGTGTTAAGAATATCTCTTGTGCATGTGTGCATGTGTAGTGTTTATATAGGACTTTTTTTTTTTTTTTTTTTTTGTAGTGGAAACATGGGGGAGGGAAATAAGGATAGTGGGGTTGAGGCTTTTTGTAGTGGAAACATGGGGGAGGGAAATAAGGATAGTGGGGTTGAGACTTTTTGTAGTGGAAACATGGGGGAGGGAAATAAGGATAGTGGGGTTGAGGGAATTAAAGATGGGTTGAGGTAGTGGTTATATTTTATTGGGTAAGAGGTAAGAGGGAAAGGTAAAAATGAGTAGAAATTAATATTTGGGCGGACAAAATTACGTGTCTACAATAAGTTGTATTTTGTATTTTTGTAAACTGTTGCTACAAAAATATAAATACATATGATTTTTATTGATCGTATGATTGAAATGTATTTTATATTTTTATAAATTGTTACTATAAAAATATAAATACATATGCTACAAAATGTAAATCATGTGCAAATGAACTTTGTATTGATTCAAAAGTGAGAAATCAATCAATTAGATATTCTGATATAGGCTTAGGCCTGGGCCGGACCTATGCATAGTTTTTGAGCACCCACTAAACTTAACGCGAAATAGATATAATTACATTAAAAATATACGAAAATAAGTATAAATTATATAAAAGCACCCATAAACCAAGAAGTTGGCTAGGTACACTGGCATATAGGTTGATTTTTAAGGCTCTGCATTGGTAAGTGTGCTCGGGTTCAAACCTGATTTAAGTAATTTTTTATTTTTTTTTCCTATAATAAGCACCCACACTTCTTAAATCTTGCGTCTGTCACTGAGCTTAGCTACTAAATATTGGTATCATGTGGGGCTATCAAACACCAAAAGCAATAGCATAATCTGAAACCTCTAGAAATAAATATGAATGCGGAAAATCTCACTACTATGCTAAATGATGCAAATACAAATACTGACAGCTCTACACTCTTGTGTGATTGCAGCCAGGGGCGGACCCACTTTGGTTCAAGTGAATTAATATGATTCCATTACGTCGAAAAATTACACCGTGTATATGTGTATATATAATCAATTTTTATAAGTATAAAAGTATATATTTAATTTTGAACCCACTGTGAAAAAATGAAGTGGCTAGTCCAGTGATTGCGTGTTCATACTTGATACCTAGGTTCCGGGTTCGAGCCTCCCTATAGCTGCATTCCTTTTTTAAAAACTTTTAAGAATTAGTAAAAGCTGTAAAGCCTTTACTTCTAACAGGTGAAGTTGCTAGTCCAATGATCGTGTGTTCAAATCTTGATATCTAGGTCGTGGGTTTGAGCCCCTATAGCAGCATTCCTTTTTTACATATTGAACCCACTTGGTGAAAAGTCTGGGTCTGCCATTGATTGCAGGTTCCTTCTTCAACAGCTGGGTAGTCCAGCACATATCCATATCTACAGATAGCAGTATAGACTAGCTGATAGCCTAGCAAGAAGAGTCATCTCCACTGCACAACCATCCAATTTAACTACTACTACCCCAGCCATGGTTGCTACTTCTTTTTGGTCACTTGATAGACTTTTTTGGATGCTGATCGATAAACGAGGTGAATTTGCTACTAGACGTGTGAAGACTTTGGGAGTTTTACCGCCCAGTACATCTATAAATATTCCTACTAGTACTACTTTATGCACTAATGGATAGTCTATAAATATTGCATAAAGTGCAGATACTATGATGATAGTGCTACCAAACTCCTCTCTGTAGTCTTTTATTATGATGCTAATATAAGTATCCTAGTTAACAAAAAAAAAAGTAAGAGATCCAAAATATGTTGCAAAGGTGAATGTAATATATTGACAAAAAAATTATTTGAATTCATTATTTTCGAATCAATACAAGATTTATATGTAAAAATTTACCAAAGTCGCAACAACTGATTAATATGAATAACTAACCTTAAAAGTGAAATGAATTCATTATTTGGAATCTTACCTTTAGCCTTTAACCTTCCTTTTTTCATACTTGTCTTTGATATAATTTAATAATAATTGATCTTATTGATATTGAAGGGGTTACAGCTGTATATATAGAGAACTGAAGAATAACTAATTACAGAATAACCCAGATGTATTTAATAATTATATATGTAGTCTATTATCCCCCCGCAAGCTGATCAGCGGTAATGAGGGGCAGCTTGGAGCAGAGATACTGAAAAGGTTGTAACGGAAGAGGCTTGGTGAGAATATCAGCAAGCTGGTCAGTAGATGGGACATAGTGCGTGGCCATCGTTCCTGCAAGTACCTCATCGCGAACAAAGTGACAGTCGGACCCAACATGCTTCATACGATCATGAAGGACTGGATTTTTGGTAACACAAATAGTGGACTGATTGTCACAATAAATCTGTGGTTTCGTCGGGGGAATGCCAAGTGCATCTGTAAGGTATCGTAACCACATGGCTTCAGCAACACCCGCAGCCATGGCACGATATTCTGCTTCTGTGGAGGAACGGGACACTCGCGTTTGCTTCTTGGTGCACCAGGAAATCAGATTCGGTCCCATCATAACAATATATCCAGTAGTGGACTTCCGATCATCTTTGTCGTTAGCCCAATCCGAATCAGAAAAAACAGATATATCAAATGAGCCCTTTTGAAATAAAATTCCACATTGAAGAGTACCTTTAAGATAGCGCAGAATGCGTTTCAAGGCCTGAAAGTGGTGTTCTGTGGGAGCATGCATTGATTGGGAGACTCGATTGACTGCATATTGGATGTCCGGACGAGTAACAGCAAGATAATGAAGTCCACCGACGAGGCTCCGATATAGTGTAGGATCGGCAAAGGGAGTATTCGGCCCTGGGGATTGGCAGACTGCCATGGGAGTGACCGCGGGTTTGCAGTCTGTCATTCCAGCTCGATTTAGAAGTTCAAGGGTATATTTTGTCTGATGCATCAATATGGTTCCCGATTTGCGGATGAGTTCGAGGCCAAGAAAGAACTCCAGAGGACCAAGGTCCTTAAGTTTGAAGTCACGATGCATAGCCTCAGTAATTTCAGTGATGAGTGATGACGAGCTGCCTGTAATAACAATATCATCCACATAGATAAGAATGATGATTGTCCCTCGAGAATAGTGAAGGGTGAAGAGGCTGTTGTCATGATGGTAGGTGCGAAAACCAAGACCCTGCAGAAAAGTAGAGAGGCGTGTGTACCAGGCACGTGGGGCCTATTTCAGGCCATACAGTGATTTGCGAAGCTTGCAAACATAGTGAGGACGGTTGGGATTAACATATCCCGGTGGCTGAACCATATAGATGTCTTCCTCAAGATGACCATGAAGAAAGGCATTGCTGACGTCTAACTGATGAAGCGGCCAATCATAGTGAAGAGCAAGAGACAAGACCAGACGAATAGTCTGTTGCTTAACAACAGGGCTGAAGGTCTCTTTATAATCCACACCATACTCCTGATGATACCCTTTTGCAACCAGACGTGCTTTATAGCGAGAAAGAGATCCATCTGAATTTCGTTTGATGCGAAACACCCATTTGCACCCAATAGACTTTCGGTTACTAGGCAGAGGTACCAAATCCCATGTACGTTGTTCAGTCAGAGCCTGAAATTCCTCATCCATAGCTTGGCACCAGAAACTATTTTTGGAGGCTTGGTTGTAGGTAGTAGGCTCAGTTATGGGATGTGCATCAAAGGGTATTTGAGTGTGGTAGACTTTGGGTTTGAAGGTACCGGCCTTGGCTCGGGTTGTCATAGGGTGAGTGTTGAGTGGAGGGTGATTAGGAAGGGGTGGTGGAGTTGTATGATGTGTGGACGGGGGTTGGGTGGGGCTGCCGTGGGAGCTGGGATGTGCAGCGGTGGATGGGGTGGCTGTTTGTGTGTTAGGAGTAGTATGTAGGGAAGTGGTGGGTTGTGTGGCAGTCGGCTGGGTGTTCGGGTGGGAGGTTTGGGGGTTCGGGTGGGTGGGTGGTTGGTTCGAGTGGGTAGTGGTGTAGTGGGGTACCGGGTTAGGTGCCGAGTGAGCCGGAGCATGAGCGTGTGAAAAGGACGGAAATAATGGCACAATGCCAAGTGGATTGGGGGAGTATGGAGTAGAGGAAAGACTTGTGTAGGGAAATTGTTCCTCCACAAAACGAACATGACGGGAAACATATATTTTTTAAGATACAGGATAAATATATATATATATTTTTTAACATATATTAGTCTTTAATAGTTGCTTATATATAAATCTCTAATATATATATATATATATATATATATATATATATATATATATATATATATATATAATTTATGAGATTTAGTAGTGACTGGATTATCAACTCAGGTTGAACTAAATCTTAGTAGTTAATTACAAGGCAATTAGAAAGATTAAAACTATATTGATGAGTAAATTAACTCATATGTAGTTGTATGGATATTGGTCTTATTAATTGATACTTGTTAATTTGACATTTTTCTTAAAAAAAAAAACTTATTAGGAATTTATTTATCATATTAGTCTTATTAATTGTGCTTCAAAAATATAAATTTGACTATATACTCTTTGTTTAGTTATTTAACAATAAGAATAGTATTGAAAATACAGATTAATATTCTCTTAATTTCATAAAAAAGATAATTAAATTGAAAAAAATATTTTTAGAAAGAAGACCAACTATTTTGAAACAGAGGAAGCATTTTTAGTTTGTATTTTTGAAATTTTCTTCGTCTCATTTTATGTGACATATTTCACTTAACATGATGTTTATGAAAAAAAAAAAAGATTTATGAAATTTGTGGTTTAAAATAATCTTTAAATATTTGTGTGGTTATAAATTAGTTTATTAAGAGTAGAATGATAATTTTAAAGCTACTCCCTTTAGTTTTCATATTTTTAAGTTTCACACTTTTTAAGAAAAACATTAACTAAAAGATAATTTGACTAAATAACCTTTATTTAGTACTCTTCTCTCTTCGGTGTGCTATAGCTCGCGGTTTCGAGGATGAACCTGGGGTCCAGGCGTGCTGTGGGCAGAAAATCGATCGGAGCGTGCCAGGGTGGTTGGGGATCGTCCCAATGTGGTCCGTTTAAATTTTCGTCGCCATTTGGGTGGATAAATGAGAGAAACGGTGCAAACGGGGCATTTTTGGGATAAATCGGTGTGCTATAGCCCACGGTTTTAGGGGTGAGCTCGGGGTTCGGGCGTGCTGTGGACCAAAAATTGATCGGGGTATGCCAGGGAGGTTGGGGATCGTCCCAATGTGGTTCGTTTAATTTTTCGTGGCTATTTGGGTGGACAAACGGGCAAAATGGCAGAAACAGGATATTTTCAGGCCAAATCGGTGTGCTATAGCCCACGATTTTGGGGGTGGGCCCGGGGTTCGGGTATGCTGTGAACCAAAAATTGACCGAGGTATATCAGGGAGGTTGAGAATCGTCCCAATGTGGTCCGTTTAATTTTTCGTGGCTATTTAGGTGGATAAATGGGTAAAACGGTGCGAACAGGGCATTTTCAGGTCAAATCGGTGTGCTATAGCCCATAGTTTCGGGGGTGGGCCCGGGGTATGGGTGTTCTGTGGGCCAAAAATCGATTGGGGCATGCTAGGGAGGTTGGGGATCATCCCAGTATGGTCCGTTTAAATTTTCTTGGCCATTTGGGTGGACAAACGGGAGAAATGGCACAAACAGGGCATTTTCGAGCCAAATCGGTGTGCTATAGCCCATGATTTTGAGGGTGGACCAGGGGTCCGGGCATGCTGTAGGCCAAAAATTGACCGGGGCATGCTAGAGAGGTTCAGGATCATCCCAGTATGGTTCGTTTAAATTTTCGTGGCTATTTGGGTGGACAAACGGGCGAAACAGTGCGAACGGGGTATTTTCGGGCTAAATTGGTGGGCTATAGCCCACGGTTTCGGGGGTAGTCCCGGGGTCCGGGTCTGCTGTGGGCCAAAAATCGACCTAGGCGTGCCATGGAGGTTGGGTATCGTCCAGTGTGGTCCGTTTAATTTTTCGTGGCCATTTAGTTGGACAAACTGATGAAACAACGCGAATAGGGAATTTTTGGGCTAAATTGGTGTGCAATAGCGCACAGTTTTGAGGGTGGTCCCGGGGTCTGGGCGTGCTGTGGGCTGAAAATCGATCGAGGCGTGCCAGGGAGGTTGGGGATCATCCCAGTGTGGTCTGTTTAATTTTTTATGGCCATTTGGGTGGACAAATGAGCGAAACAGCGTGAACGAGGAATTTTTAAGCCAAATCGATGTGCTATAGCTCATGGTTTTGAGGGTGGAACCAGGGTCCGGGCGTGCTGTGGGCCAAAAATCGATCGAGGTATGCCAGGAAGGTTGTGGTCCATTTAAATTTTTGTGGCCATTGAGGTGGACAAACGGGCGAAACAACACGAACGGGGCATTTTCTGGCTAAATCGGTATTCTATAGCTCACGATTTTAAGGGTATGCCCAGGGTCCGAGCGTGCTGTGGGCTAAAAATTGATCGGGGTGTTCCAGGAAGGTTGGAGATCGTCCCAGTGTGGTCCTTTTGAATTTTTGTGGTCATTTAGGTAGACGAACGGGCGAAACGGTGAGAATGGGGCATTTTTGGGCCAAATTGTGTGCTATAGCTCACGATTTTGGGAGTGGATTCGAGATCCGAGCGTGCTGTGGGCCAAAAATTGATCGGGGCATGCCAGGGAGGTTAGGGATCATCCCAGTGTGATCCGTTTAAATTTTTGTGGCTATTTGGGGTTACAAAGGAGGAAAACGACGCGAATGGGGTATTTTAAGGCCAAATCGGTGTGTTATAGCCCACGATTTTGGGGGTGGGCTCGGGGTCTGGGCGTGTTGTGGGTTAAAAATCAACCGGGACATGCCAGGGAGGTTGGGGATCATCCCAGTGTGGTTCGTTTAAATTTTTGTGGCCATTTGGGTAGACAAACGTGTGAAACAATGCGAACGGGGCATTTTCGGGCCAAATTGGTGTGCAATAGCCCACGGTTTTGGTGGTGGGCCCAGGGTTTGGGCATGCTATGGGCTAAAAATTGATCGAGGCGTGCCAGGGAGGTTGGGGATCGTCTCAGTGTGGTCCGTTTAAATTTTCGTGGCCATTTGAGTGGACAAACAGGTGAAACGACGCGAATGGGCCATTTTCAGGTCAAATCGGTGGGCTATAGACCACGGTTTTGGGGGTAGGACTGGGGTTCGAGAATTTTATCGGCAAAAAATTGACTGGGGCGTACCAGGGAGTTGGGGATCGTTCCAGTGAGGTACGTTTATTTTTTGTGGCTATTTGGGTGGACAAACGGGCAAAACGGTACGAATGGGGCATTTTTGGGCAAAATCGGTGTGCTATAGCCCACGGTTTTGTGGGTGGCCACGGGGTCCGGGCGTTCTGTGGGTCAAAAATCGGTTAAGGCGTGCCAGGGAGGTCGAGAGTCATCTAAATGTGGCCCTTTTAAATTTTTGTGGCCATTTGGGTAGACAAACGGGTGAAATGATGCGAAAGGGGAATTTATGGGCCAAATCAGTGTGCTATAGCCTATGGTTTCGGTGGTGGGCCCAGGGTCCGGGAGTTATGTGGGTTGAAAATTGACCAGGGCATGCCAGGGAGGTTGGGGATCCTCCCAGTATAGTCCATTTAATTTTTCATGGTCATTTGGGTGGACAAACGGGCGAAACGGGGCGAACGAGGAGATTTCTGGCCAAATCTGTGTGCTATAGCCTGCGATTTCTAGGGATGGACCCGGGGTTCAGGCGTGTTGTGGTTCATCGATCATGGCATGCCAGAGAGGTTGGGGACCATCCCAGTGTGGTTCGTTTAAATTTTCGCGGCCATTTGAGTGAAAAAACGGGCGAAAAGGGGCGAATGAGGCATTTTCAAACTAAATCGGTGTGATATAACCCACGATTTTGGTGGTGGGCCTGGGATCCGGGCGTGGTGTGGGTGGAAAATCGATCGGGGCATGCCAGAGAGGTTGGGGATCATCCCAGTATGGTTCATTTAGATTTTTGTGGCCATTTGGATTTACAAATGGTGCAAACGAGGTATTTTCAGGCCAAATTGATGTGCTATAGTCCACAGTTTTGGGATGGCCCGGGGTTTGGGTGGGCTACGGGTCCAAAATCGACCGGGGCGTATGAATGAGGTTGGGGATCGTCCCAGTGTGGTCCGCTTAATATTTTATGGCCATTTGGGTGAAAAAACTGGCGAAATGGCATGAACGGGACATTTTCGGGCTAAATCGGTGTGCTATATCTAACGGTTTTGGGGGTAGGCTCGGGGTCCGGGTGTGCTGTGGGTGAAGAATTGATCAGGGCATGCCAGGGAGGTTGGGGGTCGTCCCAGTATGGTCCGTTTAATTTTTTATGCCCATTTGGGTGGATAAACGGGCAAAACAGCGCGAATGGGGCATTTTCGGGCTAAATCAGTGTGCTATAGCCCATGATTTTGGGGGTGGGCTCGGTGTCCAGGCGTGCTGTTGGCCAAAAATTGACCGTGACCTGCCAGGGAGGTTGGGGATCGTCCTAGTGTGGACCGTTTAATTTTTTGTGGCTATTGGGTTGACAAACAGGCAAAACGACGAGAATGGGGCATTTTTGGGCCAAATCGGAGTTCTATAGCCCACGTTTTTGGTGGTGGGCTCGGGGTCCCAGCGAGTTGTAGGCCAAAAATCGACCAAGGCATGCCAGAGAGTTTGGGGATCATCCCAGTGTGTTTCGTTTAACTTTTCATGGCCATTTGGGTAGACAAACGGGCGAAACGGCATGAACGAGGCATTTTTGGATAAAATACTGAGCTATAGCCTACGATTTCGAGGGTGGGATCGGGGTTTGGGTGTGTTGTGGGCCAAAAATCAATCGGGACATGCCAGGGAGGTCGAGGATCGTCCCAGTGTGGTCCGTTTAAATTTTTGTGGCCATTTAGGTGGAAAAAATGGCGTAACGGCGCTAACGGTGCATGTTTGGGCCTAATCGGTATGCTATAGCCCACGATTTTAGGGTGCGCCTGGGGTTCTGGCGTGCTGTGGGTCGAAAATCGACTGAGGCCTGCCAGGGAGGTTGTGGATCATTCCAGTTTAGTTTGTTTAATTTTTTGTGGCCATTTGGGTGGATGAACGGGCGAAACAACGTGAACGGAGCATTTTCGGGCAAAATCGATGTTCTATGACCCATGATTTCGGGGGTGGACCCGGGGTTCGGTTGTGTTGTAGGCCAAAAATCGACCAGGGCGTGCCAGGGAGGTTATGGATCATCCTAGTGTGGTTCGTTTAAATTTTCATGGCCATTTAGGTCTAAAAACGGGTAAAACGGTGCAAACAGGATGTTTATGGGCCAAATTAGTGTGCTATAGCTCACGGTTTTGGGGGTGGACCAGGGGTTAGGGGGTGTTGTGGGCCGAAAATTGATTGGGGCATACAAGGGAGGTTAGGGAACGTCCCAGTGTGGTTTGTTTAATTTTTAGTGGCTAATTTGGTGAACAAACGGGCAGAACGGTCCAAATAGGGCATTTTTGGGGCCAAATCGGAATGCTATAGTCCACGATTTTAGGGGTGGGCCTGGGGTCCAGGCGTGCTGTAGGCCGAAAATTAATCAGGGCGTGCCAGGGAGGTCGGGGATCGTCCCAGTATGGTCCGTTTAGTTTTTTGTGGCCATTAGGTGGACAAACGAGAAAAACGACGTGAATTGGGCATTTTCAGGCTAAATCAGTATGCTATAACCCACGATTTTGGGGTTGGGATCGGGGTTCGGGTGTGTTGTGGGCTAAAAATCGATCGAGGCATGTCGGGGAAGTTGGGGATCATCCCAGTGTCGTCCGTTTAAATTTTTGTGGCTATTTGGGTGGACAAACAGATGAAACAGCGCGAACAGGGCATTTTTGGGGTAAATCAATGTGCTATAGCCCACGGTTTTGAGGGTAGGCCCAGGGTTAGGGTGTGCTGTGGGTCGAAAACTGATCGGGATGTGTCAGGGAGGTTGGGTATCATCCAGTATGGTCCGTTTAATTTTTTGTGGCCATTTGGGTGGACAAACGGGCGAAACGACGCGCACGGGGCATTTTCTGGCCAAATCGGTGTGCTATAGCTCGCGGTTTTTGGGGTGGAACCAGGATCCAAGCGTGCTATTGGTCGAAAATCGATCGGGGCGTGCCAGAGAGGTTGGAGATCGTCCCAGTGTGGTCCGTTTAAATTTTCGTGGCCATTTGGGTGGACAAACTGGCGAAAAGACGTGAACGGGGTATTTTCGGGCTAAATCGGTGTGCTATAACCCACGATTTCGAGGGTGGGCCCGGGTCCAGGCGTGCTATGGGCCAAAAATCAACCGGGGCGTGCCAGGGAGGTTGGGGATCATCCCAGTGTGGTTCGTTTGAATTTTTGTGGCTATTTGTGTTTACTAACAGGCGATACAGTGCAAACGGGGCATTTTTGGGCTAAATCGGTGTGCTATAGCCTACGGTTTCGGGGGTGGGTCCGGGGTCCAGGCGTCTTGTGGGCCTAAAATCAATCGGGGCATACAGCGAGATTGGGAATCATCCCAGTGTGGTCCGTTTAAATTTTCATGGCCTTTTGGGTGGACAAACAGTGCGAACGGTGTATTTACGGACCAAATTTATGTGCTATGCCAATGGTTTTGGGGGTTGGCACGTGGTTCGGGCGTGATGTGGGAAAAAAATCGATCGGGGCATTTCAGGGAGGTTGGGGATCGTCCCAGTGTGGTTCGTATAGTTTTTTGTGGCCATTTGAGTGGAGAAAAAGGCGAAATGGCATGAACGGGTCATTTTCGAGCCAAATCGGTGTGCTATAGCCCACGGTTTTGGGGGTGGACCCGGGTTCTGAGCGTGTTGTGGGCCAAAAATCGATCGAGGCATGCAAGGGAGGTTAGAGATCATCTCAGTGTGGTCCGTTTAAATCTTTGTGGCCATTTGTGTGGACAAACGGACAAACTGTATGAATGGGGCATTTTCAGGCCAAATCTATGTTCTATAGCCCACGGTTTTGGGGGTGGGCCCAGGGTTCTTGCGTGCTGTCGGCCAAAAATCGACCGGAGCATGCCAGGGAGGTTGGGGATCATCCCAATGTGGCCTGTTTAATTTTTTGTGGCCATTTGGGTGCACAAACTGGGGAAACGGCACGAACGGGGCATTTTCGAGCCAAATCGGTGTGCTATAGCCCACGATTTTAGGGGTGGGCTCGATATCCCGGCGTGCTGTGGGCCAAAAATTGATTGGGGATGCCAGGGAGGTTGGGGATCATCTCAGTGTGGTCCGTTTAAATTTTCGTGGACATTTTTCTGGACAAACGGATAAAATGGTACGAACGGGGCATTTTCAGGTTAAAGCTGTGTTCTATAGCCCGCGGTTTTGGGGGTGAGCTCGGGGTCCAGGCGTGCTGTTGGACGAAAATGGACCAAGGCATGCCAGAGAGGTTAGGGATCGTCCTAGTGTTGTCCGTTTAATTTTTCGTGGCCATTTGGTTGGACAAACGGACTAAACGGTGTGAACGGGGAATTTTTGGGCTAAATCAATGTGCTATAGCCCACGATTTTGGGGGTGGGTCCGGGGTTCGGGTGTGCTATAGGCTAAAAATTGGTTGGAGCGTGCCAGGGAGGTTGGGGATCGTCCCAGTATGGTCATTTTAATTTTTTGTTGCCATTTGGGTAGACAAACGGGCGAAACGGTGCAAACGGCGCTGTGTGCCAAAAATCGACTGGGGCATGCCAGAGAGTTTAGGGATCATCCCAGTGTGGTCCGTTTAAAATTTCATGGCCATTTGGGTGGACAAACGGGCAAAATGGTGAGAACGGGAAATTTTCTTGCCCAATTGGTGTGCTATAGCCAATGGTTTTAGGGGTGGGCCCGATGTCCAGCCATGTTGTGCGTCGAAAATCAACCGCGGCGTGCCAGGAAGGTTTGGGATCGTCCCAGTATGACCCATTTAATTTTACGTGACCATTTGGGTGGACAGACAGGCAAAACGATGCTAAAGGGGCATTTTCAGGCCAAATTGGTATGTTATAAACCACGGATTCAGGGGTGGGCCCGGGGTCCGAGCTTGCTGTGGGTTGAAAATTGACCAAGGCATTCCAGGGAGGTTGGTTATCATCCCAATGTGGTCCATTTAAATTTTTGTGGCCATTTGGGTTGACAAATAGGCGAAACGGCGCGAACGGGGTATTTTCGAGCTAAATCGATGTCCATATTTTTGGGGGTGAACTTGGGGTCCGGGTGTGCTGTTTGCCGAAAATAGATCGAGCTACGCCAGAGGGGTTAGGGATCATCTCAGTATGGTTTGTTTAAATTTTCATGGCTATTTTGGTGGACAAATGAGCTAAACGATGCGAACGGGGTATTTTCGGGCCATATCAGTGTGCTATAGCCAACGGTTTCGAGGGTGAACCCGAGGTCCGAGCGTGTTGTGGGCCGAAAATTAATTGGGGTATGCCAACGAGGCTGGGGATCATCACAGTATGGTCTGTTTAAATTTTCACGGCCATATTGGTTGACAAACGGGCGAAACGGTGAGAACGGGGCATTTTCGGGATAATTTAGTTTGCTATAGCCAATGGTTTTGAGGGTGGGCTCGGGGTCCAGGCGTGCTATACGTCGAAAATCCACCGCGGCGTGCCAAGGAGGTTGGGGATCGTCCCAGTATGGTCCGTTTAATTTTTCGTGGCCATTTGGGTAGACAGACAGACGAAACGACGTGAACGAGGCATTTTTGGGCTAAATTGGTGTGCTATAGCCCACGGTTTTGGGGATGGGCCTGGGGTCCGGGCATGTTGTGGTCCAAAAATTGACCAGGGCGTGCTACAGAGGTTGGGGATCGTCCTAGTATGGTCCGTTTAAATTATCGTGGCCATTTGGGTTGACAAACAGGTGATACGACACGAACGGGGTATTTTTGGGCCAAATCGGTGTTCTATAACTCATGGTTTTGGGGGTGGGCTCGGGGTTCAGGCGTGCTGTTTGTCGAAAATTGATCAAGGCATGTAGAGAGGTTAGGTATTGTCCTAGTGTGGTCCGTTTAAATATTCCTGGCTATTTGGGTGGACAAACAGGCTAAACGATGCGAACGAGGCATTTTCGCGTCAAAGTGGTGTGCTATAGCCCACGATTTAGGGGTGGGCCCGGTGTCCAAGCGTGTTGTGGGCTAAAAATCGACCAGGGCGTGCCAGCGAGGTTGGGGATCATCCCAGTGTGGACATTTGGGTTGACAAATTGAGCGAAATGGTGCGAATGGGGTATTTTCGAGCAAAATTGGTGTGCTATTGCCAACGATTTTGGGGGTGGGCCTGGGGTCCGGGCATGCATTGGGCCAAAATTGAGGATCGTCCCAGTATGGTCCGTTTAATTTTTTGTGGTCATTTGGGTGGACAAACGGGCAAAACGGTGCGAACAGGGTATTTTTGGGCCAAATCAGTGTGGTATAGCCTACGATTTTAGGGGATGGGCCCAGGGCCCGAGCATGCTATGGGCTAAAAATCGACCAAGGCATGTCAGGGAGGTTGGGGATCATCTCAGCATGGTCTGTTTAAATTTTCGTGGCCATTTGTGTGGACAAACGAACAAAATGGTACGAACGGGGCATTTTGCAAGCCAAATCTGTGTTCTATAGTCCACGATTTTGGGGTAGGGCCGGGGTTTGGGCGTGCTGTGAGCCGAAAATTAATTGAGTCCTGCTAGCGAGGTCGGAGATCGTCCCAGTGTGGTCCGTTTAAATTTTTATAGCCATTTGGTTGGACTAACAGGCGAGACGGTGCGAATGGGGCATTTTTAGGAAAAATTAGTGTGTTATAGCCAATGGTTTTGGGGGTGGGCCTGGGGTCCGGGCGTGTTGTTGGCTAAAAAGCGATCAGGGTATGCCAGGGAGGTTGCGAATCATCCCAGTGTGGTCCGTTTAATTTTTTGTGGCCATTTGGGTGGACAAACAGGCAAATCGATGCGAACAGGGCATTTTTGGTGTGCTATAGCCCGCGGTTTCGGGGGTGGGCTCGGGGTCCGGGTGTGCTGTTGGTCGAAAATTGACCATGGCATGCCAGAGAGGTTAGAGATCGTCCTAGTTTGGTCCGTTTAAATTTTCGTGGCCATTTGGGTTGACAAACAGGCTAAACGGTGCGAACGGGGAATTTTCGTGCTAAATCAGTGTGCTATAGCCCACGATTTTGGGGGTGGGCCCGGGGTTCGGGTGTGCTGTTGGCCAAAAATCGACCAGGGTGTGTCAGGGAGGTCGGGGATCGTCCCAGAGTGGTCCGTTTAAATTTTTGTGGCCATTTGGGTAGACAAACGGGTGAAACGGTGCGAACGGGGCATTTTTGGGCAAAATCGATGTGCTATAGCCCACAATTTTGGGGGTTGGCCCAGGGTCCAGGGGTACTGTGGTCCAAAAATTGATCGGGGCATGCAGGGAGGTTGTGGATCATCCCAGTGTGGTTCGTTTAATTTTTCATGATTATTTAGGTGGACAAACAGGCAAAACGCGCGAATGGAGCATTTTTGGGACAAATCGGCGTGCTATAGCCTAGGTTTTGGGGGTGGGCCGAGGCTCCGGGCGTGCTTTCGACCGAAAATTGATCGGGGCATGCGAGGAAGGTTGGGCATTGTCCAAGTGTGGTTTTTTTAATTTTTCGTGTCTATTTGGGTGAACAAACGGGCGAAACGATGCGAATGGGATATTTTTGGGCTAAATCGATGTGCTATATAGCCCACGATTTTGGGGGTAGACCCGTCTGGCATGCTGTGGGCCAAAAATTGACCGGGGCGTGCCAGAGAGGTCGGGGATCATCTCAGTATGGTCCGTTTAATTTTTTGTGGTCGTTGGGTGGATAAACGGGTGAAACGACGCGAATAGGGCATTTTTGAGCTAAATGGGTGTGCTATAGCCCATGGTTTCAGGGGTGGGCTCGGGGTCCAGGCTTGCTGTGGGCCGAAAATCGACCAGGGCATGTCAAGGAGGTTGGGTGTCATCCCAGTGTGGTCCGTTTAAATTTTCGTAACCATTTGGGTGGAAAAATGGGCGAAAAGTTGCGAACGACACATTTTTAGGCTAAATTGGTATGCTATAGGCCACAGTTTTATGGATGGGCCGGGGGTCTGGGCGTGCTATAGGCCAAAAATTGACCGAGGCATGCCAGGAAGGTTGGGGATCGTCTCAGTGTGGTCCGTTTAATTTTTCGTGGCCATTTGGGTGGACAAACGGGCGAAACAGCGCGAACAGGGCATTTTCGGGCTAAATCGATGTGATATAGCCTACGATTTTGGGGGTGGGCCCGGTATCCAAGCGTACTATGGGCCAAAAATCGATCGGGGAATGCCAGAGAGGTTGGGGATCATCCCAGTGTGGTCTGTTTAAATTTTCGTGTCTATTTTGGTAGACAAACGGGTGAAACGGACAACCCACAATCACAAACCTTTACCTGCAACAACAAGACAACAACACGATCCGAGAAGCAAACATAAACTTAAAAATAGTAAAAGATAGCTAACTTGACACAGAAAGAACCCATTAGGTAGCAACTAAAGAGCATATCAAAACTCTAAAACCTCTACAAAATAAGTTAACAAGTACAAAGTTCTTACGGCGACCTCCAAGAGAATCAACTCACCTCAAGATCCACCGTTTTCAAGCAAAGAACAATATTGACTTTTCAAAGCCCCAACCTAATGGCTGATCCAAGCCATACACTAAGCGTGTTACACTCTCAAAGAGAGAAGAAGTCTTTCACAAATTTTATCCTTCAAAAACTAAAGAGCAAATGACTTAATAGAAGACTATATAAAGGTTAGCTTATTACATAACCAAAATAACCACAATACACTTAATGAAAGGGGTGGCCATTAAGTGTCTCTCTAACAAAGTGTGATCCCTAAAACACCCTTAATGAAGGGTTCTTCTTCAATACTCCACAACCGTGGGGTCATTCTTCAACACTTGTAGTCTCGAGTTGGCATCAAAGGTAAGCCCCCATGCAATCTTCCACACACGGGTTTGCCTTATGTCATGCTCAAAACGGGTCCTCCTTGCACGTTCTTGTGTCCTCGAGGTGACCAAGTCTTGAGTCATTATGCGTTGACATCCAATGATGTTTTCAAAAACATAGATGGATATTTGGCTCGTATCATATAGCCCACGGTTTTAGGGGTGGGCTCGGGGTCCGGGCGTGCTGTGGGCTGAAAATCGATGGGGTTATACCAGAGAGGTTGGGGATCATCCCAGTATGGATCGTTTAAATTTTTATGGCTATTTGGGTTGACAAACGGGCGAAACAATGCAAATAGGGCATTTTCAAGCCAAATCGGTGTGCTATAGGCTACCGTTTTGGGGGTAGGCCCGGGGTCCGAGCGTGATGTAGGTTAAAAATTAACCGAGGCATGCCAGCGAGGTTAGGGATCATCCCTGTATACTTCGTTTAAATTTTTGTGGCAATTTGAGTGGATAAACGAGCGAAACGACACGAATGGGGCATTTTTGGGCCAAATCGGTGCGCTATAGCTTACGGTTTTGGAGGTGGGCCTAGGGTACGAGCGTGCTGTGGGACAAAAATCGATCGGGGCATGCCTGGGAAGTTGGAGATCATCCCAGTGCGGTCCGTTTAAATTTTTGTGGCCATTTGGGTGTACAAACGGGCAAAACGGTGCGAATGGGGCATTTTCAGGCCAAATTGGTGTGCGATACCCCATGATTTTGGGGGTGGGCTTGGGGTTTGGGCGAGCTGTAGGCCGAAAATCGATCGGGGCATGTCAGGGAGGTTGGGAATCATCCCAGTATATTCCGTTTAATTTTTCGTGGCTATTTGGGTGGACAAACGGGTGAAACGGCGCGAACAGAATATTTTTTGGACCAAATCGGTGTGCCATAGCCCACAGTTTTGGGGGTGAGGCCAGGGTCCGGGCGTGCTGTAGGTCAAAATCGATCGGGGCATGCCAGGGAGGTCTGGTATCATCCCACTATAGTCCGTTTAATTTTCATGGCCATTGGGTGGACAAACGGGTGAAACGGTGCAAATGGGGCATTTTTTGGCAAATTCGGTGTGCTATGGCCCACGGTTTTAGAGGTGGGCCCGGGGTTCGGGCATGTTATGGTCCAAAATTGATTGGGGCGTGCAAGGGAGGTTGGACATCATCAATGTGGTCCGTATAAATTTTTGTGGCCATTTGGGGTGACAAACGGGCAAAACGGCGCGATCGGGCCATTTTCGGCCAAAATCGGTCTGCTAGCCCATGATTTAGGGGGTGGCCTCGGGGTTCGGGTGTGCTGTAGGCCAAAAATAGATCGGGTCATGCCAGGGAGGTTGCGGATCGTCCAAGTGTAGTCCGTTTAAATTTTCATGGCCATTTGAGGGGACAAACCGGCAAAAATTGCGCAATTGGGGTATTTTTGGGAAAAAATTGGTGTGCTATATCCCTTGGTTTTGGGGGTGGACCCAGGGTTTGGCGTGCTGTGGGCCAAAAATTCACTTGGGCGAGCCAGGGAGGTTGGGGATCATCTTAGTGTGGTCCGTTTAATTTTTCATGGCCATTTGGGTGGACAAACGGGCGAAACGGCGTGAGCAGGGTATTTTCGAGCCAAATTGGTGTGCTATAGCCCATGGTACAGTGGTCGGCCCTGGGTCCGAGTATGCTGTTGGCCGGAAATTGATCGAGGCATGACAAGGAGGTTGGGGATCTTTCCAGTGTGGTATGTTTAAATTTTCGTGGCCATTTGAGTAGACAATCGAACTAAACGACACAAACGGGGCATTTTCAGGCTAAATCGGTGTTCTATATCCTACGATTTTGGGGTGAGCCCAGGGTCCGAGCGTGCTCTGGGCCAAAAATCGACCGGGGTGTGCCAGGATAGATTGGGATCATTTCAGTGTGGTCCGTTTAAATTTTTGTGGCCATTTGGGAGGACTAACGAGCGAAACGGCGCTAACCGGGTATTTTCATGCCAAATCAGTCTGCTATAGCCTACGGTTTTGGGAATGAGCCTGGGGTCCGGGCGTGCCAAGGAGATTGGGTATCATCTCAGTATGATCCGTTTATTTTTTCATGGCCATTTGGGTGGTTAAACAGGAGAAACAGCGCGAATGGGGTATTTTTTGGGTCAAATCGGTGTGCTATAACCCACTATTTTGGGGGTTGGCCTAGGGTCCGGGTGTGCTGTGGGCTAAAACTCGACTGGTCTGTGCCAGGGAGGTCGGGGATCATCCCAGCATGGTCTGTTTAATTTTACGTGGCCATTGGATGGACAAATGGGCAAAACGGTGTGAACAGTGCATTTTTAGGCCAAAATCGGTGTGCTATAGCCCATGGTCTTGGGTGTGGGCCCGAGGTTCAGGCGTACTGTGGGCCAAAAATTGACCAGGGCATGCTGGGGAGGTTGGGGATCATCTCAGTGCGGTCCGTTTAAATTTTTGTGGTCATTTGTGTGGCCAAATGGATAAAATGGTATGAACGGGGTATTTTCAGGCCAAATTTGTGTTTTATAGCCTACAGTTTTGGGGGTGGGCAATGGGTTCGGGCATGTTGTGGGCCAAAAATCGATCGGGACATTTCAAGGAGGTTGGGGATCGTCCCAGTGTGGTCCGTTTATATTTTCGTGGTTATTTGGGAGGACAAACGGGCAAGACAGTGCGAATGGAGCATTTTTTGTCTTAATTGGTGTGCTATGGCTCACAATTTTTAGGGTAGGTCGGGGTTCGAGCGTGCTGTGGGCCGAAAATCGATCGGGGCATGCTAGGGAGGTTGAGGATCGTCCCAGTATGGTCCGTTTAAATTTTTGTGGCCATTTGTGTGGACAAACGGGCAAAACGACACTAACGGGGCATTTTTCGGGCCAAATCGGTGTGCTATAGTCCACAGTTTCGGGGATGAGCCCGAGGTCCGGGCATGCTGTGGGCTGAAAATTGATCGGGGCGTGTCAGGGAGGTTGGGGATCATCCAAGTGTGGTCTGTTTAGAATTTTCATGGCCATTTGGGTTAGCAAACGGGTGAAACAATGAGAATTTGGCTTTTTTGGCAAAATTGGTGTGCTATAACCTACGGTTTCGGGGGGTGGGCCAGGTTTTAAGCGTCCTGTGGGCCAAAAATTGATCGGGGCATGCCACGGAGGTTGGAGATCGTCCCAGTGTGGTTCGTTTAAATTTTCGTGGCCATTTGGATGGACAAAAGGACAAAACGGCACGAATGGGGCATTTTTAGGCCCATTCGGTGTTATATAGCCCACGGTTTTGGGGGTGAGCCCGCGGTGTGGGTGTGCTATTGACTAAAGATTGATCAGGGCATGTTAGAGAGGTTGGGGATCGTCCCAGTGTGGTCTTTTTAAATATTCATGGCCATTTATGAGAATAAACGGGCGAATTGGCGTGAATGAGGCATTTTCAGGCTAAATCGATGTGCTAAAGCCCATGGTTTTGGGGGTACGCCCAGGTTTCGAGAGTGCTGTGGGCCGAAAATCAACTAGGGCATGCTAGGGAGGTTTGGGATCATCCCAGTGTGGTCCGTTTAAATTTTTGTGGCCATTTGAGTAGATAAACAGGCAAAACGGCGCAAACATAGCATTTTTTGGGCCAAATCGGTGTGCTATAGCCCATAGCATTGGGGGTAGGCCCAGGCGTGCTGTGGGCCAAAAATTAACTAGGGCATGCCAGAGAGATTGGGGATCATTCCAGTGTGGTCCGTTTAAATTTTCGTGGCCATTTGCATGGACAAACGAGCGAAACGACGTGAATGGGGAATTTTCGAGCCTAATTGGTGTGCTATAGCCCATGATTTCTGGGGTAGGTCCGGAGAAAGGTCCTGTTGTAGGCCGAAAATCGACTGGGGTGTGCCAGGGGAGGTTGGGGATCATCCTAGTGTGGTCCGTTTAAATTTTCATGGTCATTTGCGTGGACAAACGGGCGAAACGATTTGATTGAGGCATTTTTGGGCCAAATCGGTGTGCTATAGCCCATGGATTTGGGGGTGGGCCCGGGGCCCGGGCTTGTTGTGGGTGAAAAATTGATCAGGGCGTGCCATGGAGGTTGGGTATCATCCCAGTGTGGTCCTTATAATTTTTCATGGCTATTTGGGTGGACAAACGGGAAAAATGGTGCGAACGGGGCATTATCGAGCTAAATCGGTGTGCTACAGCCTACGGTTTTGGGGGTGGGTCTGGGTCTGGGTCCGGGCGTGTTGTGGGATGAAAATAGACTAGGGCGTGCCAGAGAGGTTGGAGATCGTCCCAGTATGGTTCATTTAAATTTTCGTGGCCATTTGGGTGGACAAACGGGTGACACGATGCGAACAGGGCATTTTCGAGCCAAATCGGTGTGCTATAGACCACGGTTTCGGGGGTGGACCCAGGGTCCGAGCGTGCTATGTGCCAAAAATCGACCGAGACATGCTAGAGATGATGGATATCGTCCCAGTATGGTTCGTTTAAATATTCGTGGCCATTTATGTGGTTAAACGGGCAAAATGGCGCGAACGGGGCAATTTCGGGCTAAATAGGTGTGCTATAGCTCACGATTTTGGGGGTGAGCCCAGGGTCCGGGCATGCTGAGGGCTAAAAATCGAACGAGGCATGCCAGGGTGGTCGGGGATCATCCTAGTTCGGTCCGTTTAAATTTTCGTGGCCATTTGGGTTGACCAACGGGAGAACAGAGCAAACGGGATATTTACGGGCCAAATCGATGGGCTATAGCCAACAGTTTTGAGGTTGGGCTCGGGTCCGGGCGTGCTATGGGCCAAAAATTGACCAGGGCGTGCCAGGGAGGTTGGGGATCTTCTCAGTGTGATCTGTTTAATTTTTTGTGGCTATTTAGGAGGTCAAACAGGCGAAATGACACAATCGGGGCATTTTTGGACCAAATCGGTGTGCCATAGCCCACGATTTTGGGGGTGGGCTCCGGGTCCAGGCGTGCTGTGGGCTAAAAGTCGACCGCGACTAGCCAGGGAGGTTGGGGATCGTCCTAGTGTAGACCATTTAATTTTATGGGGCTATTTGGGTGAACAGATGGGCGAAACGGCGCGAACGGGGCATTATCAGGCCAAATCGGTGTCCTATAGCCCACGATTTTGGGGGTGGGCCAGGGGTATGGGTGTGCTGTGGACCAAAAATCGATCGGAGCGTGCCAAAGAAGTAGTGGATCATCCCAGTATGATCCTTTTAATTTTTCATGGCCATTGGGTAGACAAACGGGCAAAACAGCGTGGAAGAGGCATTTTCGGGCAAAATCAGTGTGCTATAATCCACGATTTTGGGGGTGGGCCTGGGGTCCGGGCATACTGTAGGTCGATAATTGTCCAGGACGTGCCAGTGAGGTTGGGGATCATCTCAGTATGGTCCGTTTAAATTTGCGTGGCCATTTGTGTGGGCAAACGTAAAAAACTATGCGAACGCGTTGTTTTCAGGCCAAATCTGTGTGCTATAACCCACGGTTTCGGGGGTGAGCCCGGGGTCAGGGCGTGCTATGGGCCAAAAATCAGCTGGGGCATGCCAGGGAGGTTGGTGATCATCCCAGTGTGGTTCGTTTAATTTACTGTGACCATTTGGGTGGACAAACAGGTGAAACGACGCGAAATCAACTAGAGCATGCTAGGGAGGTTGGGATCGTCCCAGTGTGGTCCATACAATTTTTCGTGGCCATTTGGGTGGACAAATAGGCAAAACGATGCGAACGAGGAATTTTTGTGCCTAATCGGTATGCTATAGCCCACAGTTTTGGGGGTAGGCCCGGGGTCCGGGCGTGTTGTGGGCCGAAAATTAATCGGGGAGTGCCAGGGAGGTTATGGATCGTCCTAGTGTGGTATGTTTAAATTTTTGTGGCCATTTGGGTTGACAAACAGGTGAAACGGTGTATATGGGGCATTTTCGTGCCAAATGATGAGCTATAGTCCAAAGTTTCAGGGGTGAATCTGGGGACCGGGCGTGTGGTGGGCCAAAAATTAACCGGGGCTTGCCAGGGAGATTGGGGATCATCTTAGTGAGGTCCGTTTAAATTTTTGTGGCCATTTGAGTGTACAAACGGGAAAATCAATGTGAATGCGGCATTTTTAGGCAAAATTAGTGTGCTATAGCCCACGATTTCGGGGGTGGGCCAGGAGTCCGGGCGTGATGTGGCCCGAAAATTGGTTGGGGTGTGCCAGGGAGGTTGGTGATCATCCCAGTGTGGTCCGTTTAATTTTTTGTGCCTTTTGGGTGGATAGAAGGGCGAAATGGTGCGAACGACGCATTTTTTTGGCCAAATCGGTGTGTTATAACCCACGGTTTTGGGAGTGGGCCTGGGATCCGGGCGTTCTGTGGGCCAAAAATTAATCGGAGCATGCCAGGGAGGTAGGGAATCGTCCCAGTATGGTTCGTTTAATTTTTTTAGGCCATTGGGTTGACAAACGGGCGAGACAGCACGAACGGAGCATTTTCGGGCAAAATCGATTTGCTATAGCTTACGGTTTTGGGGGTGGGCCTGGTGTCCGGACATGCTGTGGGCAGAAAATCAACTAGGGCGTGCCAGGGAGGTTGGGTCGTTCAAGTGTGGTTCATTTCATTTAGGTGAACAAACAGACGAAACGGCGCGAACGGGGTGTTTAAATTTTCCTAGCTATTTGGGTGGACAAACGGACCAAATGGCGCGAATGAGGTATTTTCGGGCTAAATCGGTGTGCTATAGCCCACGATTTTGGGGGTGGGCCAGGGTTTCGGACCTGCTGTGGGTCAAAAATTGATTGGGGCGTGCCAGGGAGGTTGGGGATTATCCCAGTGTGGTTCGTATAATTTTTCGTGGCTATTTGGGTAAAAAAATGGGCAAAACGGTGTGAACGGGGCATTTTAGAGCCAAATCGATGTGCTATATCCCACGGTTTTGGGGGTGGGCCTGGGGTTCAGGCGTGATGTGTACTGAAAATTAATCGGGGCGTGCCAAGAACGTTGAGAATCATCCCAGTGTGGTCCGTTTAAATTTTCGTGGCCAATAGGTTGGACAAACGGGCTAAACGACATGAATGAGGCATTTTTTGGCCAAATCAGTGTGCTATAGCCTTCAGTTTTAGGGGTGGCCCCAGAATTTGGGAGTGCTATGGGCCAAAAATTGACCGAGGCATGCCACAGAGGTTAGGGATCATCCCAGTGTGGTCCGTTTAAATTTTCGTGGCTATTTGGGTGGACAAATGAGCGAAACGGTGAGAACGAAGCATTTTCGAGCCAAATCAGTGTACTATAGCCCACGATTTTGGGGGTGGGCCCGGGGTTCGGGCGTGCTTTAGGCCAAAATTCGATCGGGGCGAGCTAGGAGTTTGGGGATTGTCCCAGTATGGTTCGTTTAACTTTTTGTGACCATTTCGGAGGACAAACGGGAGAAACGATGCGAATGGGGCATTTTCAGGCCAAATCAGTGTGCTATAGCCCATTATTTTAGTGGTGGGTCTGGAGTCCGAATGTGCTATTGGCCAAAAATTGATCGGGGTATGCCAGGGAGGTTGGGGATCATCCCAGTATGGTCCGTTTAATTTTTTGTGAACATTTAGGTCGACAAATAGGCGAAAAAGTGCGAATGGGGCATTTTTGGGCCAACTCAGTGTGCTATAGCCCTCGGTTTTAGAGGTAGGACCATGGTCCGGGAGTGCTGTTGGCCGAAAATCGACTTGGGTGTGCCAGGGAGGTTGGGGATCATCCCAGTGTAGACCGTTTAAATTTATGTGGCCATTTGGGTAGACAAACATGCGAAACGTAGCGAATGGAGTATTTTCGGGCCAAATCGATTTGCTATAGCCAACGGTTTCAGGGGTGGACTCGGGGTACAAACGTGCTATAGGCCAAAAATTGACTAGGGCATGCCAAGGAGGTTGGAAATCATCCCAGTATGGTCCGTTTAAATTATCGTGGCCATTTGGGTGGAAAAACGGGCAAAACAGCGCAAACGGGATGTTTTTGGGCCAAATCGAAGTGCTATAGCCCACAGTTTCGGGGGTAAGCTCGGGGTCCGGGAGTGCTGTAGGACAAAAATCGATCGAGGCGTGCCAGGGAGGTTGGGGATCATCCCAGTGTGATCCGTTTAAATTTTTATCTCCATTTGGGTAGACAATCGGGTGAAATGATGCGAACGGGGCTTTTCGGGCCAAATTAGTGTGCTAGCCCATGATTTTTAGGGTGGGCACGGGATCCGGGTGTGTTGTAGGCCAAAAATCGATCGGGGCGTGCCAAGGAGGTTGGGGATCATCTCAGTGTGGTCCGTTTAAATTTTTTTATCCATTTTGGTGGACAAACGGGCGAAACGGCATGAATGGGCCATTTTCGGGCCAAATCGGTGAGCTATAACCCACGGTTTTTGGGGTGGGCCCAGGATCAAGGCATTCTGTGTGATGAAAATCGACCCGGGAATTTCAGGGAGGTTGGAGATCGTCCCAGTATGTTTTATTTAATTTTTCGTGGCCATTTGGGTTGACAAACGGACAAAACAGCGCGAACAGGGCATTTTGGGGCAAAATCAGTGTGTTATTGCATACGGTTTTGGGGGTGGTCCAAGGGTTCGGGTGTGCTGTGGGCCAAAAATCGATCGGGGTGTGCTAGGGAGATTGGGGATCATCCCAGTGAGATCCATTTAATTTCTCATGGCCATTTGGGCGGACAAACGGGAGAAACGGCGTGAATGGGGCATTTTTAGGCCAAATTGGTGTGCTATAGCTCTCGGTTTTGGAGGTGGGTCAGGGATCCGGGCGTGCTGTAGGCTAAAAATCGACTGGGGCGTGCCAGAGAGGTTGGGGATGACAACTAACTAAAAACAGAGGAGGTAAATTATTTTTAATTATATTAAGATGATATTCATTTTTAGATGAATGAAAAAGAAAAGGAGTATCAAATGAAATGGAACGGAGGGATTATTATATAACAATATAAAGATTTAAAATATCAAAGCATTACTCATTTCATCCTGTAATACTTGTTTATTATTGATTTGACATGTATGTTAAGAAATAATAAATAATAAAGTTAATTTTATTATACTATCATTCAAATATAATAGATTTAAGGTTTTAAAAAATATACTGAGTAATAAATAATACTCATTCCGTCTTAAATTTGATTATCTTACTAAAAATATTTATTTAATTCTTTTCATAGTATCCTTACAATTATTTATTTTTTAAAGTGTTAACACCTTCTTATAAATTTTTCAATTTTTTTTTATGGATTAAATTAATAAAATATCTTCTTAATTATGATTTTTTAATATGCAAGATAAATTAGATAGAAATAAATGTTGAAATTGTTACTGTTCACATTTAATGTATATTATTAGCTATAGTAATAAAAAAAAATTACAATTATTTATTTTTTAAAGTGTTAACACCTTCTTATAAATTTTTCAATTTTTTTTTTTACGGATTAAATTAATAAAATATCTTCTTAACTATGATTTTTTAATATGCATGATAAAATAGATAGAAATGAATATTGAAATCGTTACTGTTCACATTTAATTTATATTATTAGCTATAGTAATAAAATAAAAAAAATTAATTAAGTTCTTAATATGGCACATTTATTTGACCAACTGAAAAAAATTAATTAATTTCCTGGAACATTTATTTGACCAACTAAAATAGAACAAGAACATTATATTAGTTACTATTACCACTGGAAGTTTCTAGAAGATTGTTGGACTCCACAGTCCGGGAGTAGTATAAATAACCCAATCAGTCGTCACTATCAAATTCAAAAAGGCAATGGAGGCATCAAGGTTGAATGAACTGAAGCAATTCATTCAACACTGCAAATCCGATCCTTCAATTCTCTCTGATCCTCCGCTTTCCTTCTTCACTGATTACATTCAAAGGTATAAAATTTGTAATTCCGTATAGCGGCGGAGTTAGAATTTTGAATTTATGAGTTCAAAGTAGAATTTTGAGTTTATAGATTTTTGAATTTATGAGTTCTTGCAACTAGAATTTCGAATTTATGAGGTCGAGGTGAATGAACTGAAGCAATTCATTGAACAGTGCAAATTCGATCCTTCAGTTCTCTCTGATCCTTCGCTTTCCTTCTTCACTGATTACATTCAAAGTCATAAAATTTGTAATTCTGTACAGCGGCAGAGTTAGAATTTTGAATTTATGAGTTTGTAGGCATTCTGAATGTATGATTTTATAGTTTTTTTTTTTTTTTTGAATTTATGAGTTATGCAACTAGAATTTTGAATTTATGAGTTATGCAGCTAGAATTTTGAATTTATGAGTTATGCTGCTAGAATTTTGAGTTTATATGTTTTGAATTTATGAGTTTATAGGCTTTCGGAATGTATGATTTAATAGGTCTCTGCATTTTTGAATTTATGAGTTATGCAACTAGAATTTTGAATTTATGAGTTATGCTGCTAGAATTTTGAGTTTATATGTTTTGAATTTATGAGTTTATAGGCTTTCTGAATGTATGATTTTATAGGTCTTTGAATTTTTGAATTTATGAGTTATGCAACTAGAATTTTGAATTTATATGAGTTATGCAACTAGAATTTTGAGTTTATATGTTTGGATTTATGAGTTTATAGGCTTTCTAAATGTATGATTTTATAGGTCTTTGAATTTATGAGTTCGGCGACTAAAGTTTTGATTTTATGATTTCTACAACTAGAATTTTGAATTTCTGAGGTATGCAACTAGAAGTTTGAGTTTATATGTTTGAATTTATGAGTTATGCAACTAGAAGTTTCGAGTTTATATATTGGAACTTATGAGTTATGCAACTAGAAGTTTGGAGTTTATATGTTTGAATTTATAAGTTATGCAACTAGAATTTCGAGTTTATATGCTTGAATTTATGAGTTTTGTAAATAGAATTTTGAGCTTATGTGTTTGAATTTATGAGTTTTGTGACCAGACTTTTGAGTTTATATGTTTGAATTTTTTAGTTATGTGACTAGAATTTTAGAGTTTATAGGTTTTCAAACTCATGAGTTATGCAACTAGACGTTTCAAGTTTATATATTTGAAATTATGAGTTTTGTAACTAGAATTTTGAGTTTATTTGTTTGAATTTATGAGTTATGCTACTAGAAGTTTCGAGTTTATATCTTTTTGAATTTAAGAGTTATGCAACTAGAATTTTGAGTTTATATGTTTGAATTTATGAGTTTTGTGACTAGATTTTCGAGTTTATATGTTGAATTTATGAGTTATGCAACTAGAATTTTGAGTTTATATGTTTGAATATATGAATTTTGTTGCTAGACTTTTGAGTTTATATGTTTGAATTTATGAGTTATGCTACTAGAATTTTCGAGTTTATATGTTTGAATTTATGAGTTTTATAACTAAAATTGAGCTTATATGTTTGAATTTGTGAGTTATACTACTAGAAGTTTCGAGTTTATAGGTTTTCGAACTTATGAGTTATGCAACTAGAAGTTTCGAGTTTATATGTTTGAAATTATGAGTTTGTAGCTAGAATTTTTAGTTTATTTGTTTGAATTTATGAGTTATGCTACTAGAGGTTTTGAGTTTATATGTTTTTGAATTTATGAGTTATGAACTAGAATTTCGAGTTTATAGATTTTTGATTATATGTGTTTATAAGTTTTTGAAATTTATGAGTTTTGCAACTAGAATTATAAGCTTATATGTTTTTGAATTTATGAGTTATGCAACTAGAATTTCGAGTTTATAGATTTTTGAATATATGAAGTTAATAAGTTTTTGAAATTTATGAGTTCTGCAACTTGAATTTCGAGCTTATAGGTTTTTGAATTATGAGTTTTGCAACCAGAAGTTTTGAGTTTATATGTTTTTTGAATTTATGAGTTTGCAACTAGAATTTTGAATTTATGAGCTCTGCAACAACTAGGATTTCGAGTTTTAGGTTCTGGACTTTAGAAAAGGCAAATTAATAGATTTTTGAATTTTAGATACTAGGTTTGAGTCAAAATCTATTACATTTAATTCAGTATGAGTAAAGTAGAATTTTGAGTTTATAGATTCTCAATTATAGAAAAGGCAAAATTGCTGGAGTTTTGATAGAGTGGATTTTTAATTTTAGATACAGCTTTTAGTCAAGGCTACCACATTTTCTGAAGTATCGAGAAACCTAAATTTTGAGATTATTGGTCCTGGAGCTAGAATTTTCAGTTGATAGGTTTTTGAATCTAGAAAAGGCGAATTTTGGATTTTTGATCATTTCATGCCATGAAATGTAACTCTAATATTGGGACAAAGTCGAGTGGTGTTTCATAAGCGCATTTAGATATATGAATGTATTACTGGCTTAGAGTCGGATTAATCTGGTATTTGCTGAGTGATAACTGTTTGATTTTCTAGCAGCCTTGGTGGTAAGCTTCCTTCGTCAGCTGGAGAATACAAAGCGGTATTTACCCTTAATCATTAAATGTTTTGGCGTTATATATTTTGTTCTTTTTGCTATTTACACAATGATTTGAATGGGTTCTCAACATGCAGCCGAACTCATAGCTCGTTTAGTTAATGGGTTCGTAATTAATTTTTTTTACATATTTAACGGATTTCCTAGTACAAAATAGGGTCTAAGCAAAATCTACTGGGTTCTTAATTAAGTATTTACACATATTTAATGGATTTCCTAGTACCAACATAGGGTCTAAACAAAATCTATTGGGTTTGTCCGGGTCTGTACCTAATATTGTAACTCTGCCCCTGAGTTTCAATGCCATGACGTGAACACCGCCTCTAATTTTCAATGCCACTTGACGTAAACCACAAGCAGTGATGGACTGAGAGAATGAAGCTATATTGTGGGAAATGACTAAGTGAAGTTGAAAATAGTCGAAATCTTGTTCATGTTTAAATAAGGGAGAGAAAACTTCCAAGTTCAACTCATGAAATAGAGATACAAGATCACGAGTTCTAAGGCATCTAGTTGGGGATACTAATTGTTCGAAAGATACCTACACTCTTTACTTTCTCAAACAATTTTTCTTTTGTCCTGTGCTTTGCATAGTCAGTCTAAACTCCATAGGTTGTTACAGGTGGACGACAAGTATAAAAATAGTTATGAAGTCGTGAATATATAAATATATAAATATAGATACAAGTTTCAACTAGTCAGGAACAGAAGCATGATCAATAGAGTTATTGTTTTTTCTTGTACTCCGAGATCCATTCTTTTTGATTCCCTGGGTACATAAATTCAGGATGATTCTTTTGAGATCCATGGTATAAAATATAATGTTGTGTGGTCATAGAAAAATAAATATTTCTCTAGGGATTCTGATATGATATGGAATGTTATGCTCTATGTAGAAATCTCGTGTGGTGGATGAGAGTGATGATGAAATGAGTGATGTCGAGGACAAGGAGGATGAAAAAGGGGCTTCTGAAGAAGAAGAAAAGCCTGAGATAATTGAGTCTGATATTGAACTTGATGAGAGTGACATTGTGGACCCTGACAATGATGAGCCACAGCAGGTCCGATCAACCGACATTGCCCTCATATTGATTTTAACTATAGTTCATGTTTGCTGTTTACCAGTTAAATGAACTTTTCAAGTTTTGTCTTCTAGATGAGAGATCCTTCTGTGGAGGTTACTGAAGAAAGCCGTGATGCTTCTCAAGCGGCCAAATCTCAGGCCATGGAAGCGATTTCTGAAGTTGATTGTCATTGAATTATAGATGTTTATACTTCTCTCAGTATATATGATTCAGTTGGCATAGCATCGCTCATGGTTTGTGGCTTGTTCTTGATAGGTAAGCTAGAGGAAGCAAGTGAACTTCTGACAAAGGCGGTTCTCCTCAACCCAATATCAGCCATTATGTATGAGACCTGAGGTACAGTTGGTTATGACTTTGCTGGTTTCGCTTGATTTGATTATTCCTTCGCATCCACTGACTGACAATTGAAAGCTGTGTCTTAACAGCCACTGTATGCATCAAAATGAAGAAGCCAAATGCCGCCATACAAGATGCAAATGCAGCCTTAGAGGTTGGTCTTGCCATTTGATTTGCTTGCTGCTAATCTGATTCTGGTCTTCTTTTTTTATCTGTTAAAATTAACCGCCTTGAGTGTTTTTACTACTCAGAAAGTATTAGCCTTTATTGTGAAAGTATCCTGAAGAGCGCAGCATGTATATTCTGTTGAAGTGTGTGACCTCTCATCTAACAATTTATGTGGCTAGAGAGAGCCCAATTACATTCATTAGTTACGTCTTTCAACACTCCCCTTCATGTGCAACCTGATCCTTTTTTCATGGTCAAGCACGTGGAATATTTTTTTAAAAAAACAAGTGGCAGTGAGACTAGGGGCGGATGTAGAGTTGTACCACTCAGTTCATCTGAAGCCAGTACTTTCATGGGCCTAGAATGTGGAATATTTGTGCATGATATCTCACATACTTTGTCCCGTTATTCTATTATGGATGACCTGAAACAGTGTCCTCTTAGTGATGATAGAATTTCTCTGGGTTGCTTTCAGTTGCAAAATAAGTTTGTCACGTTGTATATAAATAAGGGTCTGACTTAAGAAGTACACCGTTTCATGTGCATAATTGAACGGGATCGACAAGTTGTAACAAGGGAAAATAGTCCCCCATTTTCTGTTGTCCTGCGTGTGAATTTTCTTTTTCCTGAAGTCTGCACATTTCCGGGAATAATAGAAATTGGATTCAGTTACCATTTAAGATGCTTCTATAATTAGAGGCTATAAGATGTACTTTGTTGTTTGACGTTGCATTCATTTAATTTCTCATGCAGATTAACCCAGATTTAGCTAAAGGATATAAATCACGTGGCGTTGCACGTGCCATGCTTGGACTATGGGGAGACGCTGCCAGGGATCTTCACGTCGCCTCTAAGCTAGACTTTGATGAGGAAATAAGTGCTGTGCTTAAGAAGGTCTTGTTCTGTGATATAATATCATATCATATGATGTTTTACTATATGAATGCTAATGTTGCGAAGCTGTTTATTGTTAGTGCTGGTGCATCGAATGGGTAAACATCTGTGTTGCAGGTTGAGCCTAATGCACGTAAAATTGAAGAGCACCACAAAAAGTACGATAGGCTGCGTAAAGAACGAGAAGATAGAAAAGTTGAGCGTGAGAGACAATGGAGAAAGGCTGAAGCTCAGGTGAAACTTCAGTTACTTGTTTTCTTAAATATGATTAACTTCTCTGAACACTTTTATGATTTATATCTCAGGCCTCTTATGACAAGGCCAAGAAGAAAGAAGAAGAATCATCAAGGAGAGCTGGTGGCTGGCATGCCAGGGGGCTTCCCTGAAGGCTTGTTTGGGGGAGCTCCTGGAGGCATGGCTCGGGGAGGCTCTTCTGGGTCAATGCCCCAGGGTGGTGCTCCTGGGGGCACGCCCGGGGGAATGCCTGGCAATATTGACTACAGCAAAATACTGAATAAAAGTTGTTGTACCTTCTGTATATTCACTTCTGATTCTTGTACCATTATTTATAATGAATAAAGTGTGCAGTTAGTGTACTGAGGATTGCTGAGAAAAGTTTTTTTTAATCACTCTTTAAACTTAAAGTCTAGTCACAGTTTTTCGTAACAATTAAGTTAATGTAATCTTTATTTTCTCTCTTGAGCAGGACCCTGATTTAATGGCAGCATTCCAGAATCCAGAAGTTATGGCTGCTCACAAGATGGTAATTACCTTTGATAATGATCCATTGTTTTTCGAATTACATGGAACCCTTATGATTAATGTACTATTAAATGGTTTTCATAATGAGCGTGCCAAAATCTTTAAACGGCGCTTATTTTGGATGGGAGGGAGTAGCTTTTTAGAAAGGAGCTTTAAATACATCAAATTATCCTTTTAACTTAAATTACCCTTTATGTTTCCTCCTCAAATTATCCTCTAAATCTCTTGTGCTTTTTAGATAATTTGTTGGAGCAAGGGTGAATTAAGAAAAGAGTAATTAATGCATTCTTGATTTCCTAGATTGACCTTTTTTTTTGAGTAAATTGGTGCTTTAAGGACAACATTTTTCTTGTAGCGGAGGGAGTAAGTAATTAAGAAAAGTACTCTCAAACACATTATGAGAGTTAATTACACAGACAAGGAAAAGAACTTTGGGTAGAAGTGCATCCTCGTAGGCCTGTGCATGAATCGATTCGGATCTATTTTAGCCATTATTGAAGTGAAATTTGAAATTTCCTTATTCTAACTCTATCTATTCTAGGTTTAATTCGGTTCAATTTTTATTATTTCGATTCAATTCTACAAATCGATTTGTTCGATTTTGAAATTTCAACAAAATTAAGCCTTAATAACCAAAAGTACCGAAAGTAACATTATTGCATTGTAAGTTTAAAGTGGAATTAAAAGCCAGCAACAATGGTTCAAAACTCAAAAGTATTACTTTATTTAATAATATAACGATAGTAGCAACAAAAGAAAAAAAAAATGGTTAGCGGTAGGTAGCCCACCATCTACTTTCTAACCAACAAACAATGTTAGTTGTGACTCTTGAAGTTGAGAATTAGGATCTAGGTTTGTACTTTGTAAAATGTAAATGGTAAAGAGTAAGACTTGAGTATATTTTGGTTCAAACTGAAAAAAACCAAAAAACTGCATTGAAATTTAATTTTGGTTCGGTTTTTTGGTTTTTCGGATTGGTTTCGGTTTCAAATTTTAGAAATTTGGTTAAACGATTGATTTTCGGATTTTTAAAAAAAATAAAAAAAAATCGGATTAACCGAAAAATCGAAATTATATAAATTATATATATATATATATATATATATATATATATATATAATAATCATATAATATTATCTGATATAATATAATATATAAATTATAATCATTTAATAACCTTAATGCTAATATTAGATTAACCTGAAGAGTGAAGGCTGCAGCACGCTCAAACGAACTGAGTACTAACGATGGTTGAGCCTGAACGCGCTGCAGCCTTCACTCTTCAGGTTAATGTTAGGTTAGCATTAGGGTTATTAAATGATTATAATTTATATATTTATTTGTTATATTATATCAGATTATATGTGATTATTATATATATATATATATATATATATATATATATATATATTATTTATTAATTTCGGTTTATTTGATTTTTTTTTTGAAAATCCGAAAACTAAACCATTTAATCGAATTTCTAAAATTTGAAACCGAAACCCATTCAAAAAATCGAATCAAAGTTAAATTTCGATTCAATTTTTCGGTTTAAATCAAAATATGCTCGGTCCTATTCAGATGAAACAATATCGTTTGCTCAGACACCATATTTGTATCAAGTGTGGAGGGGAGCAAAAAGATTTGACATAGAAGAATGTGGAAATTCTATTGTTAGCTGAATCGGTGGTGTCTATGCACAAGGACAGAGGTAGAAGCCCGTATGTGAATTCGGGCGAACCAAGTAGCTTTTGCTTGAATCATGGGCGGACCGACGTGCAATTTTTGGGTGCTTAAGCACCCACTAAACTCGACGTAGAAGAGGTATAACTATCTAAAAAATAGTGAAAAAATGGTAAAATATATACACAAGCACCCAGAGAACAAAAACATGATTGGGTGCTCTAGCTTTAGATATAACTTTCATGTCTTTCATGCTGGGATCGAATCTGTGTAGCTGCATTGTTTAGTAAATTTTTTTTTTGAGCACCCACAACCTAAAAAAGCTTGATCCGCCACTGGCTTGAACATCGTATTTATATTAAGAAATTCACTACATTTAGAACCCAGAATTATTATTAGCACGTGAAGTCATTATTCTAAAATTCAGAACATCTGGCCAAGCATCAAGCAAATCCCAAAGTTGCTCCTATTATTGCAAAGATGCTGAGCAAATTTGCTGGACCAAAGTGAGTTTTCTGGACCCAACGAAGATGCATATCACCAAAGCAGGTGCACGAAGCGGCGCCCAAATCTTTGTCTATCCAAGTATATATTCAAACATCAATACATATGCTGATTGATTTGAGTTAAATGGGATTTGTGCGATGTAAACAGTTTTCGGAGGGTTTAGATATGTTCTTTTTTGTGTTGAATCATTTTTGTTAGGATTCACCGTTGCCTCGTGATACAAGAATAATCACGGATATAACTTCAGAGAGTGCGTGTTGGATCCGAAATTTGGTGGATGCAAATGAAATGCAAAGAAGCACCTAAATGGACACTAAAGCCGTCCATACATAGCACTCTAAGGGCGCCTAATTTGAAGCTATTCATTAAATGGTCTTTTTGGTCATTTCACCTTACTTTTATAATAAGTCTATAAATAGCCTAGTTTAGATCTTTAGTTCTTTAGTTGATGATTATTGTAAGTTTAAACTTTTGAAACATCAAGTCCTCTCTCCTTGAGGCACAAAACTTGTAACTAGGATAGCATTCATGGTGGAATCTCTTGTGATTGCTTGTTTGTTAGAAACGTTGGTGCTTGAGTGGTGGACTCTGCTCTTGTATCGTCGTAAGAACTCGGTGCTTGTTAACGTGTTTTGTAGGGGTTTTAGAGTTTAATAAACTCTTTAGTTACTACTTTATATGTTTCCCTTGTATTAAGTTATCTATCTTCTTTATCATTAAGTTTGTGTTTGCTTTCTAGTGTCGTTTTGTGTCTTTCATGTTACGGGTATTTGTGGCTCACTAGTGGACTGTTTTGTGCTTGTGGATACCGTGTGTAACCTAGCCTCTCCATGGTTTAAATATCCCATACAATTTGCACCAACAGTGAAAGATCTTTTGTTTGTTTTAACTGTTCACCAGCAATTCCTACTATTTATGGCTCTGTTTGGCGAAAAATGACTTGTCGTCCAAAGTCATCTCGTAGAAGTACATGTAGGGTGTGTTCGCCGTTCGGTATGGAGGCAGGGGCGGACCTACGTGGTAGCGAGGGGGTCCGGCAAAAAATTGCGTTGTATATATAAGGTAGAAAATCTATACTTATGAATATATATTAATTTTGAACCACCTAAAATAAAGTTCTTTGATAGCTCAGTGGTTCTATGTCCACTTCTTGGGTCGCTTCAGCCCAAGTTGTGGGTTTGATTCCCTCTACCGGCGCAGGCTACATTTTTTTTTTGTACAGCTACAATTAAAAAAAAAATGTTTGTACAGCTGTATACCTCACCTGCTGCTATATACAAAAATAAATTAAAATAAGTTAAAACATAAAATCTAACTTAAAATCCTTTTTTTCTTTTTTCACACATTTATATTTTTATTTTTTCGAACTCCTGAATAAAATTTTTAGATCCGCCACTGTATGGAGGAATCAATTTTTTCAGGTTATCTCTGTCAAAAGTTTTGAAAAATATTTTCTCTAGGAAAAGGATTTTTCTAATCGACTGTAACCTCTTTATCCCGCAACACACTTCAGCTTCTCCTACCTCCACTTCTCGTAGTGTTTGTCCAGATCATGTACAGTATAAATGTTTTTAGAATAATAATATATTTTGCTCGCGTACCGAATCAAAATAACAAGCAGGAAATATACTTGCTAATACGTATGATTATTTTCTTCAAGAGTTGGAAGGGACAACCAAATTCAGAAGATTTCAAAGACTCATGTAGTGGTTAATTAATTTTTATAAAATAAAATAGACATTTATGACATGGTTGTTTCAGCTGCTTCAATTGTAATTTTACTATATGACCCATAATTAATTATTATGAGTCATCCAAATATTTAAAAATTAATAATATTTATTCTAAAAAAATTATAAATATTTATAAAATAAAGTAGACATTTATGACATGGTTGTTTCAGCTGCTTCAACTGTAATTTTACTATATAACCTATAATTAATTATTATGAGTCATCTAAGTATTTAAAAATTAATAATATTTATTCTAAAAAAGGTAAAATAAACATAAAATAATAAATTAACTATTGAGGTTTTAAATTAATTTGATATCTTATCTGAGGTCCACTTAAATTTTTTTCACAAGTATTTTTATAGCAATTTTGCTTTACCACTTCTAATTAGTTACTAGTGTACATACCCGCGCGATGCGCGGATAATATTAAAATAATATTTTTAATATTTTATGTTGTAGTGTTTGTTCAGACATGTTAAATACTATTATCTTACAAAAAATCAACCATGATATTATTTCTTAATGAAACATAAAAATAAATATTTTTTTCTCTACCCTCACCCACCTCCCACCACTTCCACCCCTCTTCAATTTGTTTTTTTTTTATTATACTATTCACAATTTAAAAATATTATATTTTTAACTTTTTCTTCAATATTTATAAATATTTTTAAAAATTAAATGTATATTTATTATTATTATTATTATCAGTAATTTTTATCTTTTCTTAATATGTAAATAAAATATATTTAAATAAATTTTATAATATTTAAATTTTAAAAGAGATAAGTTTGAAAAGTACTATGTATTATTGTTTCTACCACTAATACTGGTTATATAGATATTAAAGAGATATTAAGAAAATAGAACTCTACTTCAATTTAAATTTCATTTAAATTCAAATATAATATGTATTTGTTAAAAGAAGATCAATTTATTATTCTTCCTTATCCATAATTTTTCAAATAAAATACATATTTATCTTATAATGTATATATTTGAATTAAGAGAAAATTTGAAATCAATAAGATTAATTCACATGTTATTTTCTTTTTAAAAACAGTTACCACTTTTTTTTTCTTCTATCACTATAACTATGTTTTGCCCACTATTGCAATTTATTTATTCAGTACTACTACTACCATGCCTATTTTAAAAAATAACTAAAAGTACTACTACCTACTAAGTGTGTACTACTTTCATTAATATTAGTTATATTAAGTGTGTACTACTTTCATTAATATTAGTTATATTAATATTCTTATCTATTTTTTCAATATTTATAAATATTTTTTTAAAATTAAATGTATATTTATCATTATTAATATTATCATCAATAATTTTTATCTTTCCCTAATATGTAAATAAATTATACTTAAATATATTTTATAACATTTAAATTTTATAAGAGATAAGTTTGAAATATTATATATCTATTAGAACTCTTAAATTATTAGTTTCTATTTTTAAGATAATGAAAATCTTTGTTGTAAAAGGATAATTTATTCAAATTCAAATACTTAATTTCTCAATTCAAAATTTTTATTATAATATTTTTAATTTTATCTTAAAATATTTTTTAATATTGCCTTAAAAATTGTCACGTGGTTATTTTAGTAACTTGACATGTGGCATCTTGTCTTGCTTATGTTTTGCTTTTATTATTACTATGTACTACGTGTGTACTACTAAATAATAATATTATTAGTTATCTTAATATTTTTAATCTTTTATTTAATATTTAAGAATTTTTTTAGAACATTAAAAGGAAAAAGTTTATGAACAGTAAGAGTTCATTTATTATATTATATTATATTATTTATTTGTTATTTTAGTATTATTATATTTTTTATTTAATATATTATTTTTATTATTATTAATGTATATTATAAAAATAGTAGTAAATATTATAATTTAGGAAATTTTAAGAATTTAGAATTCCATTCCCATTCAAATTCTATTTAAATTCAAATTTAAATATTATATTATATCAATTGGTTATAAGAAGATCATTTTATTATTCTTACCTTATCCTTTATTTTTTCAAATTAAATGCATATTTATTCTATAATTTATAAATTTAATTAGAAAAAAATTTGAAGTCAATCTAAATAATTTTTTTATTTATTATAATTATTATATTTATCCCTACTACTACTTATCAGTACTAACACATATTGTTTACTATTGTTTATTATTTATTTATTTAGTTATTATTAGATGGACCAATCCATGTAGTGACAATAACAACCTTGGCTTTATACGCTTGTCATCGAGATCCTAATAAGAGTACAACATGATTAATAATGAAAATTCGTAAAAATATCAGTCGCAAGTTAATTTGAAATTAAAACGTAAATATTATTGTTTGTTGGCATACTTAAGTTAGAGACTCTAATGTTTACCCCCCCCCCCCCCTCAAAAAAAAAAGTTAGAGACTCTAAGAGAAGTTTGTGGGGGACCGATCTCATACAGAAAAACATGTTTTTTAAATATTAATTGTACTTTATTTTTTCAATTATAATGCTATTATATTTTTTTCTCTAAATATGATTTGATAAATATTACGTGATACTTAACATTTTAGTATCATATACAACGAAAAAATATGAACATTTATTTTAATAAACTAATAGTGTAAAATGGTAATAAAAGTTAGCATTTAAAAAGCGAATATGCGACTCAAAATCTTAAGAGAAACGCAATTTCATCTTTCATTTATACAATCAAATGTATTATTTTTATCAAAAATCAAACAAACAATATTAAAATAACAAATTACTTACTTGAATTTGGGCATGTATATTCAAAAGAAAAATTGCCAATAATATGATCATCACTCATCTGCATATAAAAATGAAGAAATTAAATCAAAAGTGTTTCAAGAAAATGAATAATATGAAGAATGCAACAACAGTAAAAAAAAAAAAAAAAAAAGAGATGAAAGTTTAGTGTGTACATCATTGCAGGAGTATATATAAAGTGGTTAGGAAGTTAACTTCACTTCAATTCAAATTTGAATTTGAAATTTAAATGCCATAATAGGTGATTACATTTAAAAGTTTTTTTTTTGTGCAATAATAACAAACTAAAAATCTGTAACAATCAAATAATTGTGCATCTGTTCATAATACAACTTATACTGACCTCTATTCCTCAGCCTAAGAGACAAATAATCACCCGAAAAATAGTTTTAAAAACAAAAAAGAAAAAAGAGAGGGTGGTAGAAGAAAAAAAAAAAAGAACAAAGGGCAGGTCGGTGCATTTAAAAGATACTATTATCTTATTTCTATGTACTACGTAATATAAAAGAGATTTTAAGAAAATAGAACTCTACTTTAATTTAAATTTCATTTAAATTCAAATTCAAATTCAAATATAATACTTATTTATTAAAAGAAGAACAATTTTTATTTTTTTTATCAATAATTTTTCAAATACAGTACATACTTATCTTATAATGTATATATTTAAATTAACATAAATATTTGAAATCAATAATATTAATTCACATGTTATTTTCTTTACAAAAAATTCCCACTTTTTTTCTTTCTATCATTATAACTAAGTGCAACCCACTACTACAATTTTATTTATTATTATTATTATTATTATTATTATTATTATTATTATTATTATTATTATTATTATTATTATTATTATTCAGTACTACTACTACTACTACACGTCTGCTTTAGAAAATAATTAAAAGTACTTCTACGTGCTAACTACTATTATTAATATTAGTTATATTAATATTTTTATTTTTTTCTTCAATATTTATAAATATTTTAAAAAATTAAATGCATGTTTATTATTATTATTATTATTATTATAATCAATAATTTTTATATTTTCCTAATATGTAAATAAAATATATTTAAATATATTTTATAACATTTAAATTTTAAAAGAGATAAGTTTGAAATATACTATGTATTATTGTTTATACTGGTTATATAGATATTAAAGAAATATTAAGAAAATAGAACTCTACTTCAATTTAAATTTTATTTAAATTCAAATTCAAATATAATATGTATTTGTTAAAAGAAGATCAATTTATTATTCTTCCTTATCCATAATTTTTCAAATAAAATACATACTTATAATGTATATATTTGAATGAAGATAAATATTTGAAATCAATAAGATTAATTCACATATTATTTTCTTTTAAAATAAAGTTCCCACTTTCTTTTTTCTTCTATCACTATAACTATGTTCTACCCACTACTACAATTTATTTATTTATTATTATTATTATTATTGTTGTTGTTCTTCTTGTTATTATTATTATTATGATGATTCTTCTTCTTCTTATTATTATTATAATAATAATAATAATTATTATTATTATTATTATTATTCAGTACTACTACTACCACGTTTGTTTTAAAAAATAACTAAAAATACTACGTAAGTGTGTACTACTATTATTAATATTAATTATATTAATATTTTTATCCTTTTTTAATATTTATAAATATTTTTAAAATTAAATGCATATTTATCATTATTATTATTATCATCAATAATTTTTATCTTTCTCTAATATGTAAATAAATTATATTTAAATATATTTTATAATATTTAAATTTTATAAGAGATAAGTTTGAAATAGTATATATCTATTAGAACTCTTTAATTATTAGTTTCTATTTTTACGAGAATAATTTTTTTTTTTTGTAAAAGGATAATTTATTCCAATTCAAATACTTAATTTTTTAATTCAAAATTTTTATTACAATATTTTTAACTTTGTCTTAAAATGTTTTAACTATTATCTTAGAATTTGACACGTGGCTCTTGTCTTGCTTATGTTTTGCTTTTATATATATATAGATTATGAGTCATTCAAGACGTGTCAGTTTTGTTACTTCAATCGTAATATTTGGTTAATCCTCGAAATTATATCAGTATCACTTAAATTAAAATAGAAAAGAATATTATAAATCACAACAATTAAAAATTTATATTACTTTTAAAATATAAACTGACTATCAATACTATTACAATTGCAAACAACTTAAAATAATAAAGTACAACAACGAAAAAGTATTATAAATTACAATAGTTAACAATTTAAAAAATAAAAAAATATATTAAAAATATAATTAATTATTTTATTTTATTTATATCACATAAATTGAGATAAAAAATACCACAGCATGGGCCTTCCACATCTAGTCCCTATATATATTAGCGAAACCAATAATATGGGCCGGGTACCGACCCGAGTGATAAAAAGTATAAGAAGCCTATATAGATGAAACACGTGGTCATCACGTGAGAAGACAAGGAACCGATCTTTTCGCTAACTCGCCCTAAAAAATCGGCCGGGCCGAGTAAAAGCAGATTCATCGCCGTAGTCTTTCATTTCCTCGGATCGTCGTCGCCGATTTTTTCTCCGACAACAGTCAACAACCACCGGGTAAATTTTCTTCTCCAGCGGAATATTCTAGATCCTTCTATAACTAGGTACTATAATATTTAAAAAAAGTAGCTCACTTTTTGCTACTTTTTTTTGCATTGTTTATAAAGTTGTGATTTTTTTTTTTTGGTTAAAGAATTAATTAATTAACAAAACTTTGTTAACCTAATAATTTATGATGTAAACTTATTTTTTTTGATTTGCTACTATAATTAGCTGCTATAATATTTCACAAAAGTAGCTCTTTTTTTTTTGGTATTGTGTATATAGTTGCGAATTTTTTTTAGTTGAAGCACGGATTAATTCATGAAACTTTTGTTAAACGGATAATTTATGAGCTAAACTAAATGTTTTGATTTACTATCTGGTTATTTTGTTGAATTGTTAATTGTTATTAGTCATTCGTTTTAATTTGTCTCTCTGACTTTGATTTGACACGATATTTAAAAAAATAAGTAAAACTTTTGGATGTTATAGTCTCAAACTAAAGATACATGAAATGTATTAAAATGTCTTTTAGTCATGTGGAAAGTTACAGCAATTTAGTTGCCAAAAAAGAAAAAAATAACTTATTTCTTTAAACAGATTAAAAAGTAAAGTAATAAATAAATTGAAACAGAGTGTATTGCTCTTTTTTCCTCTGTTGCATTTGTACTACAACCAGGGGCGGAGCTATTAAGGGTTCTCGGGGTGCACGTCACCCGCAAATTTCGACGAAAACACACTCTCTCTCTATATAAAATGTAGTATATACATAACAAACTTGCCACCCAAACATAAAATGTAGTATATACATAACAAACTTGCCACCCAAACAACCAAAGTGGCCTGTTGTTCAGCTGTTAATTTCACCCAACAGGCCTAGGTTCGAAATTTGCTGACAACCTGCCTTTTTAGTAAGTTTAATCAATCACTACAGTGCAACTCTGAAAAATTTCTTGTTATCTCGAGTTCAGTATTTACTATATAAGCATAGTTTTGTTTTAATCATGTATAAATAGCATTGTTTTTCGTCGAAGGAGATTCAATGAACCTCTTATCCATAAGTTCGCTCGGATTTATGATTTGAAGTCTCCGATTAATTTAGTCAATGAGTCTACTTGGCACTCGGAGACTCCGAATCCTGGATCCGTCTCTGACTGCAACATGTTTGACTGGAAAATGGAGTTTAGGTTATCTATTTGACTTGTATATTGTATTAGTGGAAGTTGAAGAAAAGCATGAAGTAGTTGAAAAATTAGTTTGAGAGATTAAACTTTGAGTACTTACATGAATTTGAAGTCATGAAAGCTTTATAATACAATATTTTTTTTTTTATAACCGTGATATGACTCAGCTTTCATGCATCTCAGCTAACCCGATGTGATACTTGTCACCTCCCACTAATAACATGTATCAAGTATTTTAGTTCCCCAAAGTTAGGACAGATGGGAAAAAATTACCTAGTACCTTTTGACTCTTCTGAGATTTGAATCTGAGGTCTCACGGTTTTCAACTCATGCCATTGATACACTGGTCCACATCCTTAGATGCTATAAAAGAACATTATAATGGGGTGTTGTCTAATATTTTTGAATGTTCCATAATAGAAAGGGACAAAATGAGGCCTAAGGCTCAATTTTCAGCGGAGGCAAAAATCTAGGAGATCTTTTTCATCTATCCAACGTGTTCTGGTGAGAGTAGTAAGTACCCCATGAAATTAGTCGAGGGGTGTGCGAGCTGACACGGACACCATAGTTATGTAAAAAAGAGGAAAGCAGTTTTTTTGTACTTGGTTATTGCAATGTCATGAATTCTTGTCAATCCCATACTTTAAGCATTTATCTACATGATGTGGTATTTTCATTATTTCTTACCTGATTATACATTTCATATCCAGGGACAATTTTTTCATCGTGTACTAGTTCGATATAGAAGGGGAGCCTTGGAGTAACCGGTGAAGTTGCTGCCATGTGACCAGAAGGTCACGGGTTCAAGCTTTGGAAACAGCCTCTGGCAGAAATGCAAGGTAAGACTGCGTACAATACACCCTTATGGTGGGGCCCTTCCCGGATCCTGCGCATCGTGGGAGATTTAGTGCACCGAGCTGCCCTTTTTTTACGAGTTTGATATAATGCAGAGCGCTTTAGTTCACAACTCGTTTATAATATTATTACTGGTACAGGGAAAAAAATTGCTCTCTTGCTTAGTCTATAGTTATGGTTAGGGGAAGAGATGCTTGTTGGGAACACTGTGCGCTTGTTGATGCTACTAGACAGAAGGTAAGATGTAACTATTGTCAGCGGGATTTCAGCGGTGGGGTTTACCGAATGAAGTTTCATTTGGCTCAAATAAAAAACAAAGACATAGTAATATGTCCTCAAGTTCCGAACGAGGTAAGGGACCACATTAGAAGTATTTTGAACACTGCAAAGAAACAGAAAAATCCTAAGAAAGCAAAACTGGATCAGGCTGCCAATGGTCAGGAAAGTAGTAGTTCTTCAGCTAGCGGTGGAATCCGCCCTCCTCGTGATGGATTTAGTGGACAGAATGGTAGTCCTTGTCCTCCGTCTATTATGTTTGCACGCCGTTCTCCTAGTTCACAGCCAGCAGTTGACGATGTTCAAAAGCAAAAACAGGACCATGCCGATAAGAAGATTGCCGAGTTTTTCTACCACAATGCAATTCCTTTTTCTGTTGCGAAGTCCTTGTACTATCAGGAAATGGTAGATGCTATTATTCAGTGTGAAGCAGAGTATAAAGCTCCATGTACTGAAAAATTGGGCACTAACCTTTTGGAGAAAGTCAAAATCGATATCAACGATGGTTACAAGAGATTAAGGGATGAATGGAAAGAGACAGGTTGCACAATCTTGTGTGATTGCTGGTCTGATGGAAGGACTAAATGCCTTGTGGTATTTTCTGTGGCGTGTGCTAAAGGAACAGCGTTTCTTAGGTCCGTAGACGTATCTGATCATGCAGATGATCCTCATTATCTATTCGGGTTGCTTGAATCAGTCGTTCTGGAAATAGGCGTTAAAAATGTTGTCCAAGTTATTACAGATAGTTCTGCTAGTTACACATATGTCGGAAGGCTTATAATGGACAAGTACCCCTCGGTGTTCTGGTCTCCGTGTGCTTCGCATTGTATCAATAAAATGTTAGAGGATTTCAGCAAGCATGACTGGGTGAGTGATGTCCTCAAAGAGGGAAATGTAATCGCAAAATACATATACAGTAATAACTGGATTCTTGATATGATGAGAAAATTTTCAGGTGGAGGGGAGTTCGTACGACCAAGAATTACTAAGTTTGTGGCAAATTTTCTCTCTTTAAGGGCCCTTGTAATTCAAGAGGATAATTTGAAACAAATGTTTTCTCATGCGGAGTGGATGTCATCCATATATAGTAGGCACCCCGAAGTCCAAGCCATTAAGTCATTGTTGTGCGTTGAAAGATTTTGGAGATCCGCACGTGAAGCTGTTATGGTTTCTGAACCTCTACTTAAACTATTAAGGATTGTCGACGGAGACATACCTGCTATGGCCTACATGTACGAGGGAGTGGAAAGAGCAAAGATGTCTGTCAAAGCATTTTATAAGGATGTTGATGGAAAATATATGCCGATTTGGGATATAATTGACAGAAGATGGAGCATGCTTGTTCAATCCCCGGTACATGCAGCAGCAGCTTTTCTTAATCCCTCAATTTTCTACAACCCGAGCTTTAAGATGGATTCAAGGATTCGGAATGGTTTTCAAGAAGCCATGACGAAAATGTCTTACGAGGATAAGGATAAAGTAGAAATTACTAAAGAACATCCAATATACATAAATGCCCAAGGTGCTCTAGGGACTGAATTTGCGATAAAGGGAAGGACACTGAATGCCCCAGGTACAATTAGTTCTTCAATCTCCTGGAAGTCCACTTGCATATATTTAGCATGTTATTCAAATAATATGTACGTAAACATGTAGTTTTTTCTTTCAGAGGAGGATGCAACCTTATAGCAAAGGTTTCATCTGAACTCAAAACTTTCGACACAGAGCAAACATTTATGCGTGAACATTTATACCATCAACATACAGGAAACATGATTTCTAGTTGATTCCATATTTCCTCCTTTGAATCGTCATTGCATTGAAAAGTCTGCCTTATGTGTCTTCAGCTGATTGGTGGATGGCTTATGGTTACGAAATTCCTACTCTACAGAGAGCTGCTATACGGATTTTGAGTCAACCTAGTAGTCTTCACTGGTGTAGATGGAACTGGAGCACTTTTGATGGTGTTCATGACAATAAACGAGAAAACTTGGAGCTTGATAAGTTCAATGATCTTGTATATGTGCACTGTAATCTCTGGTTACGGGCAATTACAAGAAGTAAAGATGGCAAATGTAGGCCAATCAACTTCGATGAAATAGACGTCGCTGCTGAATGGCCTACTGAAGCTGAAGCTGCACCATGCATGCACTTGGATGATTCATGGTTGCACAATTCAACCCTTGAAAGCAGAGGTATTCCTTCATTTAGTGAATCATTAAAAATGCACTCTTCAAAAATGTTGTCGCATCTGTGTTGGATTCTCCAAAAGTGCACTACTTTTGGAGTTTCCAGCACGCACCCATCAATATTTTTGAAGAGTCCGAGCAGCACGACCAGTATGTAGATCTTCTTGATGATTTCAACTTTTTATTTTGAAGGTTGGTTAGACACTTTCTAAGGCACTCTACAAGGCAAGTACTTAAGAGCAGAGGAGAATGAAAATGATAAAATCCACTTCTTAGAATTACAACCCATTGAAGGGAGGTCGACTCGGGAAGAGGAAAAGTGGAAGTCTATAAATCTGTTGAAGCTTTTCTACGAAACCTGCCTCTCCCACTTGTTTGTTGTAGACTTCAGAGAAGAGGAAAGAGGCATAGCGGCATACGTCGGTGCAGGAAGGCTGGCTAACTGAGCGAATCTCATTCTTTTTTTGGCTATAGGGGAATGTGATACCATGTATGTGTGCTCAACTAGTTGCGATTGGATATAGATGGGAAATCCATAGATCGTAGTAGTTCGCCAACCACTTGTTATTGCTTTTTGTGTGAGCATAGCATACAAGGTATTACCCCAATCCCTTATGTGCCGAACAAAGACAAATGAGTGTTGTTCAACATCTCAACCACTCCAAGATCAAGTTATTGAAAGGTACCCTGGACCTCTATGTAACTCAGACTCTTCAAAAATGTCAATGGGTGCATGCCGGATTCGACAAAACTAGTGTATTTTTGAAGAGTCCAACACGGGTGCAGCATCAAAACTGAAGAGTCCACACAACTTAGACCCTGGTGCAAGACGAGCATCACTTGAAGAATGTTGGTGACTTTTCATTTCTTTCGAAGCTGGATGAAGTGAATCGACATCGTCAAATGTAAGATTCTGGTCATTGCTCTTCTTATTATTTCTAAGTCATGTCATTTATCATTTTTGTGTTAGTATTAATATATGTTTTGTCTTTAGAATTTTATGCTACACATTGTTGGATGTTCCTTTTTTCATGCTAGTTACTAGTTATCTGGAAAAAAAATATATTAGGGTTGACTAATTCATTGCATATTGTTAAGTCCGCGTCGGTTGGATGAGGAAAAAAATGGTCTGCTTGTATGGACACGAACAATCCTTCCCTCGTAAGCTAGCTTTTGAGGCTGAGCTATGCCTAAGATCCATTTCTTTACACATTGGGTGTTTGCACCCGCGACGATCCTTCCCTCGTAAGCTAGCTTTTGGGGTTGAGTTATGCCTAAGATCCATTTCTTTATACATTGGGCGTCTGCACCTGAGATGATCCTTTCCTCGTAAGCTAGCTTTTGGGGTTATGCCTAAGATCCATTTCTTTACACATTGGGCGTCTGCACCTGAGACGATCCTTCCCTCGTAAGCTAACTTTTGCGGCTGAGTTATGCCTAAGATCCATTTCTTTATACATTCGTCTGCACCTGAGATGATCCTTTCCTCGTAAGTTAGCTTTTGGGGTTATGCCTAAGATCCATTTCTTTACACATTGGGCGTCTGCACCTGAGACGATCCTTCCCTCGTAAGCTAGTTTTTGGGGTTATGCTTAAGATCCATTTCTTTACACATTGGGCGTCTGCACCTGAGATGATCCTTTCCTCGTAAGTTAGCTTTTGGGGTTATGCCTAAGATACATTTCTTTACACGTTGGAGACGATCCTTCCCTCGTAAGCTAGCTTTTGAGGTTATGCCTAAGATCCATTTCTTTATACATTGGGCGTCTGCAGCTGAGACGATCCTTCCCTTGCAAGCTAGCTTTTAGGGTTGAGTTATACCTAAGATCCATTACTTTACACATTGGGCATCTGCACCTGAAACGAGCTGGTGTTGAAGCTCGTCCTGATTTCATCCAGATTTCTTTGAAGAACGCCAACGTTGGGGGTTCCAATGGGCTAAAGCGCGTGGAAGAGAAGATGCTCTTGAGCCATCCAGAGAAGTATAAGACGGACACAGAAGTCGCACCCAAAGGTATGGCCTAACGGTAAATGAAGTAGGTGAAAATCATGGGACGTGACTAATTCTATTTCTTTTTTTATCTCTTGATTCTTTATCTTGTCCAGATCAACCCCGTGTGGATCAATCGCGCAGCTGTCAATGGATTCTGTCACACTACTAAAATCGACTTTCTTCCCTGCTCAACGGGTAAGTATTGCACTCAAAACTCTCTTTCGCTTTTGCACTTAAGGGTCAATCTTCGTATAACTCAGTTGAGTTTTAGTTTATACACTTACGATGAAAAAGTATTTAAACGATCAATCACTTAGATAAAATAATAAATTCATCGTAAATTCACCAATATAATAGTACGCCATCAGTATATATAACTTAAATCTTATTCAAATTAAGACAACCACAAATCTAGCTGTCCTTGGAAAAAAAAAGTGTCATTTTTAATTGTATATTTTATTTATTTATTTCAATGTGTGTATGGACAAAAGATTTTGGATGTTATTCTTTGCTTCTATGACGACTTCATATAAATTTTATTTTAATAAACTTAAAGATTTTATGTCCGAATTTATATCGATTAGATAGTCATATTTAGAACCTCATATAAAATAAAATAGCGGAATTATAATATTTAGAGATTCAAATATCATAATCTGAATTAAGAACTATAATAGTCTAAGTTTTATGTGAAATCGACTTTCATGTTATGTTATATGATATATTTTCTATAACAATATTTTAGTATATATAACAGATAAAAAATATCTAAACGAACGACACCATTATAAAAAAAAGAGATAATGCATCAAAACCTCCCTGAACTTGTCTCCACAACTTACTTTAGCATTTAAATTAAGCTTCTATTTATTTACCCCCTTAACATCTTTAAAGTGAATTAATTTCCCCCCTTATGCTGACGTGACATTTAAAAAAAAATAATTAAATGACACGTTAGCATAAGGGGGAAAATTAATTAACTTTAAAGATTTTAAGGGGGTAAATAAATAAAAATTAAGTTTAAGGGCTAAAGTAAGTTGTGGAGACAAGTTCAGGGGATTTTGATTCATTATCTGTAAAAAAAAATTGGTTATATATATATATCTCTTTAACCATGATCATATGTTACAACTATGAACTCATATATGTTGAGACTATATAATGAAAGACAACAAGGTGAAGATTTAAACTATTACAACAACAACAATAAACCCAGTGTATTCCCACCTAGTGGGGTCTGGGGGTAAGATGTACGCAGTCCATACCTCTACCTCTGAAGAAGTAGAAAGACTGTTTCCGATAGACCCCCGGCTCAAGACACGAGACACTACACAAATATAAAGTAACTCACAAAACAGGATTTCATAACGTAAATACGGTGAAGATTTAAACTATTGATTACAATATATAGAACCATATAATAATATATAAAATGAAATTGCATGTATTTTTATCATCTTAGCTCATACATAAAGCTAGCATGGTACATATTTAAAACCTCACTTTTAACAAATGTATATGTTGGCTTTAATTTGTGTAAATGAATAAGTTAATACATATTATAACAACATAAACCCATGGGATATAAAATTAAGTGATGCCACTTCTTGTATTAACTAGTATATTAATATTAAAAAAAAAAAAATGTGAACCAAAAAATTCTATTTTCAAACAACACTAAGAGGATTAAATATGCAGCAAAAAATACATAAATAGTCAGACTTTTTAATATATAAAATGAACCTCTATGATATTGTGGGTATACATTGGGTATGTTGTTGTTGAATGAACGTCTATGATAATATTTTATGAACGTCTTTTTTACCTGATTTATCACTATTTACTTAACAAGGTTATATAGCACCCAAGGGTGTGACCTAGTGATCAATAACGTGGGTTGAGCACCATTAGGTTTCTAGATTGTAGTGATTTCAAATTAAATTTCTAGAAACACTGGGTGATTTCTTTCCATATCTCTTCTACAGTGGCGGACCCAGGATTTAAAAATAGTGGGTGCTTAAAAATTTTTAAAACTGAAAAAAAACAAAAATTCACCTCAATGAGGTTTGAATCCGGGGCATCCCTTCTAGTGGAAGAGAACATTAAAGTCGACCTAAATACCAATGCACCCAACCAACTTTTTGTTTAGTGGATGCTTTTATATATTATATATCTATTTTTGTATATTTTTTATGTAATTTTACCTGTTCCGCATCGAGTTTAGTGGGTGCCAGAGCATCCACAAATGAATGTAGGTCCGCCCCTGGTTCTAGCTCTAGTGGACAAAGTAACCTAATGTTTTGAAATGCATGTAAAAAACAACAACTGATAGTTATGGTATGGAACTCACAAAATAGTGTTTTTGGTCATTGCCTTTTTTTTTTTTTAAAGATAACTGTGGTGTCTGGGTCAATTTTCGCGCATCTCGACTAAATTTATGGGATATCTGTCACCTTACACCAGTCACAGATATCAGGTAACTCTGTCCACCAAGGCTACAAATGGGCAGATCACCTAGTGTGTTTTGTATCTGCTGTGATCGAACCTGAGACCTAAGGCTTTCAACCACTTCATTAACCATTAGGTCACACCCTTCGGTGCTTGATCATCGCCTTTAAAAAGAAAATATTATTATAAAAAAAATTAAATATAGTATAATTAGGTGTGTGGATCCTGGTTAAGAGGGGCGAACCTATAACTAAATTGTTGGTGCTCTGGTATCCGTTAAATTCGATGCATATGAAGTATAATTATATAAAAGATGTATAAAATCTGGTATAAAATTTTAAAAAGTATCGAGTAAGCCAAGAAGATAACTCGATACTTTAATTTTCCGGCGGAATCTTAAAACTTTGGACGTCAATATGTATGTGTTCGAACCTTCCAAATGCTCACGACTCCTAAATCATGGATCCACCACCATTAGTTGACCTTTGACCTTACAACAACAACAACAAAAAAAGGTTGGATGGGAAAGGACAACTAATATTAGCACACTCACCGGCCTATATTGAGTGAGAAATAAATAATGGTTCAAAGTCAAAGAGTAATATATTTATATCCAAGTCAAAGAAAGATAAAATTAATTCAAATATAGATTTTGTCAAAATCTAGTAAATTTTTATTCGAATTATGTATATTTCTACTAAGTCGTTATTAGTAATTGAAATTGTTATATTAAAATTCAAAATCGACTTAAAGTTAAAATTATGACGATATCTATCATTCAAGTATTTCAATTATCATTACTGATTATGATAGGATGGATAAAATTTCTACATCTTTAATTAAAAATTTTCAAATTCGAAATTCAAAAAAAAAAATCTTGATAATAATCGTATTATCAATTCATAATATGCACAATTTGAGAAAGTATATTCGGAAAAATGTATTTACGAGTCCAACTTAAACCAAGTAAAGATATTTATTAGCAATGAATTTTCAAAATTGACGTATTTAATTATCAGTTGAGATCAAATTAAAATATCTATATATAATGCTGAGTTAATTCTTATCTAATTTAGGATAAAATCTTACTCTTTTTAGGATTAGAAAAATAGAGGCATATATTAAAAGTAGGCAAAAAAAAAAAAAAAAAAAGATTACAATTAAATCTAAAATTTTAATCCTAATCCACCCACGTTGGATTTGCCTGAATTTAATGTCAACTATCTAAAAACTGACTTTTTCCTATCTAATTACTTTTTCAGAAACTAATTAATTAATTAAATATCTTTTTGTCTACTATAAAATTGTTCAACACATTTTTAGACTTCTTGTCCTAACATATAATTTCAAACTTTGGTGTAAAAAAAAAAAATTACAATTTTCATACAAAATTACAAACAAAATCTCCAAAAACAAAAGATATACAAAGATATGAAGTTGGTTTGGTCACCTGATAAAGCATCAAAAGCTTATCTTGATACTGTTAAATCTGTAAGTATTTATTATTTTTTTTAAATGCAAATTCATGATTTAGAGTCGATGAGTTCGGAAAAAAATGTTATTCATATATCTACATTTTTGTGGTTTTCTTATGTTACAACTTTTATACCAATTTGGTCGATTCAGGGCTGATCGGATCTACATGCCAATTATGAATCTTCTCATCGCCCATTTTCTCTCCCATTCCTTCTGCTCGCAACAATCCAAGGACATCCATTAAGACGATCCATTTTTTTTTTATAACCGTGGTGTTCGGGCCAGCTTGCACGCACCTCGACTAAATCCACGGGATACTTGCTACCTCCCACCAGCAACAGGTATCAGGTAACTTTGTCCACCAAGGCTAGAACAGATGAGAAGAAAACACGTAGTGATTGTTTCTGCTGGGAAGAAAACACCTTAAGACGTTTCATCTTCTGAAACCAACACGTCTGATGTTATTTACCTACAATAATTTTTATACGCCTCTTACGAATGAACACATCACTCATTTTCACTCCCATTCCTTCTGCTCGCAACAATCCAATAACTTCCATTAAGGCGTACGTTCCATCTTCTGATTTAACGTACAATAATTTTTACATGCCTATTATGAATATTCACATCGCTCATTTTCTCTCCTGTGCCCTCTGCTCGCAACAATCCAATAACTTCCATTTAGACGTTCCAGCTTCTGAAACCAACATGTCTGATGTTATTTACCGTATAATAATTTTTATATGCGCCTATTACGAATGAACACATCACTCATTTTCACTCCCATTCCTTCTGCTTGCAACAATCCAATAAGTTCCATTAAGACGTTCCATCTTCTGAAACTAACACTTTTTGAGGTTATCTGAAGTACAATAATTTCTATACGCCTATTACGAATCAACACATCCCTCATTTTCGCTCCCGTGCCCTCTGCTCGCAACAATCCAATAAGTTCCATGACAACATTCTATCTTCTGAAACTAACACTTCTAATGTTATCTGACGTACAATAATTTCTATATCCCTATTACGAATCAACACATCCCTCATTTTCCCCGCAATTTTTGCAGTGCGAATCGCTACAAAAATCCAACGAAGCGGAGTTAATTTCCGCCATGGCAGCAGGATGGAACGCGCAAATGATCGCGGAAACATGGTGTCGAGGCGGAGATACATCAACAAGCATTGGTCTCTCTAATGCAATTCATCAAACAGGTGGTAGGCATATATGCATTGTCACAAATGAAGATGCTAAAAAAGAATATTTATCAAAAATTACAGATAAAATCACTGGAATTTTACCTGAAGTTGTTGTTGGAGCTACTGAACAAGCCGTGCAGACATTAAAGGGGATAGATTTTTTGGTTGTTGATTGTGAAGAGGATGATTTTTCGACGATTTTAAAGGTGGCTGAGTTGGGACAACGAGGTGCAGTATTGGTGTGCACAAATGTGAGTCTAAGAGATTTTAGGTGGCACAGTGTCATTGGTGGATTGAGAATCGTGAGGTCGGTTTTTTTGCCGGCAGGAAAAGGATTGGATATTGCGCATGTAGGAGCTGCCGTGGAGGCCGGAGAGAGTGGTTCGGGTGGAAAGATGGGAAGGAAATGGTTTAGAAGGTTTGATAGGGCGTCCGGCGAGGAGTATGTGATTCGGAGGTGAATTTATTTTTATTATATCGTGATGTCTAGACCAGGGTAGTTTGATTGCACCTCGATTACCTAGCTACCTCCACCAGAGTACAGGTATTGGATGACTTTGTGTACGAACACTTGTGGACATATTGCTAGTGAAATATTTTCTTGTAATCATGATGGCTGGACCAGTCTGATTGCTTCTCGACTAATACTATCACAATATAGGTATCAGGTAACTTCATCTGTCAGGACTTTGGGACACACCTAGTGAAATTCTTTTGTTTTGTTTCATTTTTTTTTTTCTATTTGGGGAATTTTTGGGTGATGTACATTGGATCACAACTAAAAATAAGTTGAATATTTGGTTTGCCAGTTGGGGATATGCTGGTGTGAGTTTGTTGACATTGAAGTTGTATAATGTTTGATAGCACTTGAAAAAAAAAAAATGTAAAGTAGAAGATTGAATTGATGTGCCATGAAAGCTTGTATTTTTTTTTTTGCTTAGTTGATTAAAAATAAACTAAGGCAAAGAGAAATTCGCGCATACGTCTGATATCATGTTGAACTGTGCGACCATTTTATCTAACAGCTTAAGTTTTTAAAGAGCTGTCACACACTTTTTAACATCTAACAAGCCCACTGTTGCTATTTGCAAAGTAGTATCAACACCACTAAAAGTTGTGTGGATGCAAAATAACTCATCTATCCTTATCTAGAGATTTCAGGTTCAAGTTCTGAAAATGGAGTCGTTTTTGGTACTATAGTGTATGTTTCAGGCTAGAGCTGTGCAAAAAATGAACCGACCGATAAACCGAATAAAAAAAAATGTTATCGATTTATTGTTATTGGATTATTAAATTAATGATTTTTTAATAATTTTAGAAAAAAAAATTATTGGATAATTGATTCGGTTCGATTTTTTCTTATTAGGTAAACTGATAATCCAATAATATATACATACATGCACACACACACACACACATATATATATATTTCTCCTAACAATATTTAGTTCAAAATTGAAGATTTTTGTAAATTAAAATACACTATATAGTATTTGTGTTTGCAACTAAGATTCGATTATTTTTCATGTTAGTTACTACTATTTCTATTTCATGAGTATTTTCTTATCGTTTAAATCGAAAACCGAACCGTTAAGGACTAAAAACCGATAAATCGATAAAAAACATATTTTGTTATTGGTTTAGCATATTTAAAAATCGAAAACCGATAATATGTAAAACCGATATTGACATTTTTGACGAGTCAGAGCAACATAGGTGCTAATATGTGGTTCATTGTCCTCGCTCTACCTTAGGCATTCGATTTAGATGGAAAAAATGCAACGATCCAGCAGAATCTAATTAGAGATTTTTTAGATAGCATGTCTCTTCCTATTGAGTATGTACAATACTACGTTTGTCAGAAAATACACTCAATAATACCTGGAATTTCCCAAGCACTTTCTGCTTTTTGGCCACGACATCTTCGAAATTATTCCGGGAAAACAAATAGAGCAGGATAGCATCATTGCATGGTAAAGGGTGAGCAAAAGAAACGAAGAATTTGAAATCACTCGAGAGCTGATTTTAACTCTTGTTTTCTAGTCTTAGTTGAAGCAAGCACAAGCTCCCCATCCTTGATCCGACTCTCTTCCTGCATGGCCATCGGAAAGTCATTTTCCTATAGTAAAGTGCTTAAGAAAAGGACTTGATTTCAGATTGGACACAACATAGCAGCAGTTCGTTTATTTTTGACATCCTAATATCAGAACCAGTGGAAATGTTTACAGTTAAATCAATTGAGATACCTCCAATTCGACACCTATGGCTTGTCTATGTCATTTGTAAAGCTTTAGATTTTCTAGTAGTAGCATGTAGAATTATACTTATCGATGAGAAAGGAAGAACCTAATGTGTTGTATTGACTAGTGGCTCTGACCAAGACTGTTTCAGTTCATATTAGAGCAGACACAGCCATTCAGAAGCGTAAGACGAGAGATACTTCTATCTATTTATCTACATAACGTGCTCCCTCATGTGCGAGCCTCATGTGAAAGATCCTTTTCATTGGCCAAACACATGAAAATATTAGTTAACAGGCATTGGTGAGACTCGAACAGAATGTCTACCTGTTCTTATTCCGGGTTGAACCGCTAAATCAGTTCATCTAAAAGTTTATGTCGTTAACAAAGAGAACACTTTTATCTAGCTATTCTAAGTCTGCAGCAACACTACTTTTATGGTAAAATCTTTTGACAACATAGCCTTAGATTATGAGAAATGAAGTTCTTCAGAGAGCAAGAATTTTTAGATATTTTGTCTGAATAATAAAACAGTTGAATTGCACGCCTCACCCAAAGGAGGACTTAAAAAAGACTAGAAAAACGTTTCGTAGAAAAATGCTTCTAAGACATCAAACTCAGCTTGCAACAGAACCCCTCAAATTCACCTAGAAGATATGTGCTTTTGAGAAACGGCAGAAGCATGAACCATGAGAAACTACACATGAAATACACCAGGAAACACCCTTTTTAACAGAATTTCCTGGCGGTTCTCTATTCACCCTTTTCCTTTACTTAGAACCAAAGTTATAACTTGAGGGTGGTTTATGGTGCGATACCTGACCCTTTCCAGTATTCTACGATCTAATAGTTCATTTCAGGATGGACACTAAAAATATTCCAACAAGCATTTATCTTTTCCTTTTTACGAAGTTAATTCTCAAGTTAAAACTGTAGGAATAAACAAGATCACAAAATTGACCAGATCACTCGACCTCAATCAACGACCTTTAATTCAAATGTTAGAGGACATAAAGAGCTCGGCAGTGCTGGAAGACTGGGTTGTACAGAGAGAAAGTCTATCAACGTAATGGCGATGTAAGAATGGCCACATGATGTTCCATAGATGTGCTCTGACCTCGTTATATTCTTCATATCTATTCTCTCAAGTGGTTGCAAAAAACAAAGGGAATAAAGGGGGCTACAACTATATTTCTGCAAACTACGATAAGGAGTTAAAATTTAGTCATCGCATTCAACCAGATGGCACACGATCGACACATACACAATAAAGATTCAAAAGTCTAGTTCTTTTTTTTAGGATTCAAAGGTCAAGTTAATTCCACTTAAACTTCCTTTTATCAGAATAAAATTCAAAATGCAAATATACTAAGAAATCTTTTACAAGATAATGATGTTTTATTAAACCTAGTGCATCTTGAGAGACTTATCAAAAAAGTAACCCGACCCGAGTTAGATCCGAATTATGAATTTGTGATTCGCCACTCTCGCCCAAATTTAGCTCAGTTTAAAAAAGAATGAAGTTATCATAATTATGTAGGTTGTACCTCCTCCATTTAAAAAAAGAATGAAGTAGTTTAAAAAAGAATGATTACTTCTTTTTTAAAATTTTAATTTAATTTTTTACATGTCATAGTTAGAATCACAGAATTAAAGAATATTTTAGTATATTTAAAATAATTTTAATTTAAAATAATAATTCAAAAATATTCTTTATTTTCTTTAATTTCGTGTCATGTCAAAATAAATCATTTTTCTTAAACAGAGAGAGTATAATAAGTAGATGTTTGGTAACGAGAATCTTTTCACTTTTTTTCAAAAAATTATTTTACTTTACTGAAAAAAAAATTATATAATGTTTAGTCATAAGAATTATTTCACTTTAGTGAAAATTATTTTTGGAAAAGTGTTTACACTTTTATTTATCTCACAAAATTTCAAAAATAACTCCAATTTAGAAGGCCCTTGTACTTGATTCGGGTTGTCAATTTAGCTCTTGTATTCATGGCTTTATCAACTGAACATTTAGACTCAATGAAACACAATATTTTAAATCACGAACCAGATAATAAAAGGGTTTAAAATATTGTATTTATTGAGTTTAAGTATTCAATCGTCATAATCGTGAGTTAAAGAATTCAATTGATAATTCAAATCAGATATAAGAATCTCGCAAGTCCTTCCTTCTTATTTTTAAAGAATTTAAGTTGTATAAAGTGATCACCCAAGTCAATTAAGGTCACTTATCATTTATTACTCTCTCAAAGCACACAATCTAAGGGATTATTGACATGACAGACGATTGATCTAAAGACCATACCAATACAGAAAGATAATAAAATACATTTTTGAACTCTATTTTGAGCAAAAGAAAGCACTACTGACTCACGTCAAATCTGTTTCTCATAATTTTTTTCTTGAGCCGAGCATTAATCGAAAGCAATCTTTATCTCACAAGGCAGAAATAAAGCTGGCATACATTCCATAATCCTCAAACCCGATTTGTGAAATCACACTATATCAGGAACATTATGTCAAAAGTCATAGCTACACAACACTACTCCAAAAGACAATAAACTAGGACATCAAAACTTCCAAATTACTCTATTTCACTTCAAGTCAAGAAGTAAATTTACTCACAAATTAAAAGATAATAGCAGAAGTTATAATTAAAAGAAAGCCTAGTGTAGTGCTTAATTCTCCATGTCCTTAACTAATTATTGTCACCCAACATAATTAAACGAGTAACAGTGATAACAAATGCAGCGCCCAAGTTAATGATTCTGGAGATAATTGGACCACCCTCCTTGCCTACTATTACAAGGAACACATCAAAATAGTTGACATAAATCAGCACGATTCCAAGCACAACGAGGAATATTGATATTTCCTCGTAACTCCCTCTCTTTTCATTACTTTGATGGTAACTCGCTTTTCTTTTATCAATTTGATTCTCTAGAAGAAATATCCATTGATCTTCTTCAACTTTCGATGAATTTATTACCTCTTGCTTCTTATTACTGCGCTTGAAAAAACTTGAAATCAAATCGAGCACCTTATTCTTCTTCTTCTCCTCCATATTGTGCCTAGTCATAACAGAACTAACACGAAATTTATCAATCAGATTATAAGCCGTTAAATTTAAAAATATATTTTTTTTCATCAAATACATAACATGAGAAAAGTTGCAGCATAGGGTACTTTGTGTATAGTTTTTTAATAAATATCTAAATTTTAAATTAGTCAGCTTGACTCTCAAAAAGCAAACCCGATAATGCTGTGATTTAAAACCTACCTCCGCCTCAACACTAACATCAAATAAAAAGTTTAATAGTAAACATCAGGGGAAGAACTAAAGTAATTTAACTTGAACTCCATAATATGAGAAACATGCTACATAAACTATGGTGGATGCAGAACAATGCCTACGAGTTATTGAAAATCCAATAACTTTTATACAGATCATGTGTATATCTATATATATTAAGAAATTCACTAAATATCTAAAACTTTGGAACTGTAAACACATAATTTTTGTATATTAATTTGAGATCGTGATTGAACTCCATAAATTTCAAAATCTTGAATCCGCTCTAAGATTCTACGTGAACCAAAATAGTTTATAGTAACGAGTGGAGAAAAGTCTAACCTTTGAAGTCTAAAAGCTTTGCCAAAATCTTCGCAGTAGCCAAAACCTAATAAAAATTACTTTCATGCAGCAATATTATTATTATTATTATTATTATTATTATTATTATTATTATTATTATTATTATTATCATGTATAATAAGGACTTCAATTAGCTAATGGCCCACATACCTTCGTGAGCTTTTTTTTAAAAAATAAAAATAAAAAAACAATTTATTCATTAAACTTGTAGAACAGAAAGTTCATAGTAACATTTTTCTTTAAAAGGCTTATGATTAAAATAAAGTTAGGAGGTATATTTATGTAAATTTTCCTAAAATAAAAGATGTATTTGTGGGATAACAATGGGGAAAAAACTAAAAAGGAAAAGAGGGCAAGTCCTATATATGTTAACTTAGTTACAAACAGGAAATTATACTTCTTTCGTTTTAGTTGCAGTATATTATTTTCCTATGTAGTCTAATTTAAGAATAATATTTTTATATATATATTTGATAACTCTTTAATTCAAACATTTCATGTAACGAACACAAAACGCAAATAACCTTTGGGAGGTTCATATAGGTTGCAACTATAATCCCGTTATTTTTCAAATTTTAAAATTAAATATTGCCTATCCTTTCTTCGAGAAGATATCTTTGATAACCGCGGCATTCAAGCACACCTCAATTAATTCCACAAGACAGCTACCACCTCCCACAAGTAACGAGTACCATGCTAGGACAGACGGGAAGAAATCACCCTAGTGTTTTTTCTTTTTTTTTTCTCTGTTGAGGTTTGAACCTGAACCTTATGGTTCTCAATCCATTCACTGACCACTTTTTTGAGCAAGAGCAGACATTTTAGCTAGTTCAAAGCTTGATTACTTTGAAAAGCCAAAAAAAAAAAAGAAAGCTTAAGGCAGGGGATATGGGGGGGGGGGGAGGGGGGGGGGGACTGGAACAAATTGGCTCATAAGTTGTGTTCATGAAAGCAGTCAATTAACTGCAAAAAAATTTTATCCCCTTTTACTATATCTATATGTTGTGAATGTATCAATGTTCATTATCATCAAGGGAGAACAATGCTCTCTGCACATTTAAAACTGTTGGAGAGCCTTTCCTGGCTTTCTCCACAAGATGCCTAATTATCAACTTTTCCATCTCATCATCACTCATCCCATCATTTTCATTCCAGTCAAAGTTATGCTCGCGTGAACACGAGTTTTCTTGGTGGTTGATGTCCTTAACTCCTGATGCAACAGCAACATCCTCCTCCTCTGAACTTAACCTTGTGAACACATCATAAGCCTCGTTATATGCGTCTAAAGCATCTCCGCATAAATTGATTGCCACTGGCTGGTCTGCTGTACGTTGTTCAGTTTTAGCTATAGGACTACCGTGGGTGGAAGAAGAGCCCCCTTCACTGTTTGAGGAGTCCCTCCAAGAACTTGCAAGCTCTGCTTCCATTTAGCGAACTTTCCTTTCATTATTCTGAAGTGACATCTCAAGCTTCTTGACCCGTTCTTCTAGTTGTGATTGGAGAACTTCGTGCAGCCGCAATCTCAGCTCTCTTGGCGAGACAGCATAGTTAACAGGATGAGGAGTCGAGGTCCCGCTACCATCCTGATCTGCATAAGGTTGACCTCCACCTTGTCTATTAAAGAGTTCAGTTCTTAACTCTCCCTCGGCTAGATCTGCTACAAAGTCTGGATCAACCTGCAAAAGATTGAACACTTGTTAAAGCTTCTCTAAAATAGCAGACAAGTAGTATAGCAGTGAGATTCATTTGCATTTACTAGTGGATGTAAAAGAGTGGCATCAGTAATAACTTCCGAGTCTATCTTGACGACTCTCCTGTGAATTCTTATGACCTTGATTCGTTCTACAAACCACATATGGAAGATACTGATCCTACAAATCATAAACTTAATGGTCTTCGAAATGAAAACATGAAAACTTCTTCATTAGAGGATCAAGGACAAGAACAACCTGATGAAGATTGAGGTTGATGATTCTTGCAAAAGCTAGAGATCATAGTCACTGACTAAAAAAAGACAAAAAATTCAACAAAAATCTGGAAAAGAGAAACATTATGAAGATCTCCAACACAGAAACAATGCAAACACAAGATATGACTAACTTACACACTAGATCACAAAGCAAATCGAAGCACAAAAACTTATTCGCCAGAAACACCATGATGTGAAAATAGCTCAACCTTCTAAAAAAGAGCTCTCCTGACATAGTATAAGCTGAAAAATATTTGTCTACCTATACTTATACCATCCATATCAGGAAAGATGCGAGAGGTTAAATAGGGAGAACCTGAAGAAAGCGTCAGTATACAATGTCTAAGAGAACACAAAGAAGGCTTTTCGCCATGAATATTATTCACAATATTCCGGAAAACGTTTTGACTTAATTCCGGCATACATTTTCACAATATTTGAATTTTTGAAAAACACCTCAAGAGGTGTTTTCACTATTTTTGGATTCACTTTTTGCCCTTTTTAATTTTTTATTTTCTTAAAATAACCCAATATCCATAAAACTCTCAATTTTAAAAAATTTATTTTCAGTTTTTATACTTTTTAACTTCAAAACTACCTCATTTTGAAAATACTATGGCCAAACACAACTCCAACTCTATTTTTAACTTCAAAAACACCAAATAAAGTGAATATGTTTTTGATTTTCATGGCCAAACGGGTCCTAAATGTTTTCCATAACATTCAACACAGATGTTAGTTCTGATCATATGACTAATAAATATAAGGCACTACACATCCTACTAACAGAAGTATTAGAGACTAAAGAGCTCCGCAACAGTATGCAACATTATCCACCAGAAATCAAGAAGCAACAGAGAGATACCCCTGAATAATTATTTCTAATAGCAAGAACTGATGGAATTATCTATCTTGCATAGAATACAAGTTTAAACGAGTTTAGGGTTTGCTAAGCGTCCAATAGAACAAAATGGATGGTAAGATTCATATAGCCAAACCCAACTTAGGATTGAGGCATACTTTTCACTGTACGATAAGTGCTCCGTAGATATTCCTCTGGGACTTGTTAATTTCCACCAACATAGGTATGGTGCCTATCCCACCGACGTTTTGGCAAATGGGAAGAAACCACCTAGTGTCTTTTGCCTGTACTGGGCTTTTTAAATTGAGACCACTGGTTATCCTCCCACTTTATTGACCACTAGACCACACCCTTGGATGCTCTATTTAACCTTATGAAATAGTTCCGATTTCAAACTCTAAACTCTACCATAAGATTCTTCGACCACTGTCCATTAGTTCCGACTAGCAACACCCATATAATAGAAAATTCAAGCACTATATTACCAATGAAAGCCTAATCAAGCTTATCTGTTACCAACCATAAGATCTAGGGTTTCCTTGGAAAAACACAAACTCATAAGCTGTCGAAGTTATAACCAACTAGTAGATCTTCGACCATAAAGCTTAAGTGCATATAGTGCCTAAGTTAACTTCTCTGACAAGATAATTGTATTTTCAAGAATGGAGTTTCGAAGAAAGCAATTTGACATTAGAATTGCTTCACACACACACAAGGAAAAAAAAAAGTAAAAAAATAAAGCATAGAGATGAATGAATCAGAAAGCATTATTACCTCATCTAGTTCTGCGAGTTTCCCCTCCAACGTAGATGAATTTATACTTAATTCTAACCTCTCCAGTTCAGCTTCAAGCTCTGCTTCAATTTTACTCCTAGACTCTTCCTCTGTCTTCTGGCTTTGACAGTCATCATAATTTGTTGACGAAGATGCCTGTAAAGCTCCATTGTTTGAGGAATCATTAAGTGTATCTTGTGACTCACAATCGAAAGCAATTTGACATTAGAATTGCTTCACACACACACATGGAAAAAAAGAAGTAAAAAAATAAAGCATAGAGATGAATGAATCAGAAAGCATTATTACCTCATCTAGTTCTGCGAGTTTCCCCTCCAACGTAGATGAATTTATACTTAATTCTAACCTCTCCAGTTCAACTTCAAGCTCAGCTTCAATTTTACTCCTAGACTCTTCCTCTGTCTTCTGGCTTTGACAGTCATCATAATTTGTTGACGAAGATGCCTGTAAAGCTCCATTGTGTGATGCCTGTAAAGCTCCATTGTTTGAGGAATCATTAAGTGTATCTTGTGACTCACAATCTTCAGTGGCAAGCTCTTTCACAGTTAATGAATCTTTCATTTCAAGTTCCTCCTGTAGATGTTGAACCAAATACTCGGACTGTCTCAACAAGTCATTTAATTTATCCATTTCCTTTCTATTTTTCCAGAAAGAAGATATTATGCCCACAAATATTCCAAGACAGAAAAGACACATGCCATCAGATGATCCTGATTCAAGACAACCATAAAAGGAGAGATGTATTGTAGAAGATGTTAATATTTATTGCCCCACAAAGAAAAAAATTGTAAGTTGTAAACGATTTTAAAAAAAAAAGAGTAGTATTCACTTCTTGTGCCATTAGCAGGAAAGTCATGAACAGTGGAGAGTTTTAAAGTCTCAGCATCTCAAGTAGAAGTCCAGAGAAGAAACAGACTTGACACTGATTAAGGTAAAAAAATGATTCTCTCTTACAAATTATTTTGGTGTTCCAACTGTTGCAGTAAAAGGATGAAACATTCATAAGTTTCATTATGTGAAAGTTAACTACCATTTGCACAACGCTGCGCTAGCATAATATCTTGATGGAATAATCTGGAGCTACACCCCCCTCGCTCTACTCGTTTTTAGTTCTTCCAGAGAATGCTGCTATTCCAGTGTTCAAAAGCATGGAAAATAATATGTATCTATTTCATTAAATTTTACAATGGAACCATGAAAAATCATACTTCAAACAGAACAACATGGGCTAAAAGTGGTCCCACTGAGCCATAAAGGTTGGAAGACAGAAGATAAATGCAGACATTAAAAAGTCTGTAGTCAGTCCCAACAAGGCAATCATGTTCCTAAAACATCAACAGGTTCATCGAACATTGAACAACAAAGATCTCGAGCAATAGCCGAGTCAACAAATAAAACAACACACCTAGCAAAACGGACACAGGAAGAGCAGGCAAAGCTTTCTGATAAAATGCAAGAAGCATCAGAGTGATCCCAAGACCAGCTATAATAGCAAGATAGCAGGCATAAACTGTCATGAAATCATACATCGCAGCCCTGGCAACTAATACACTGTAGAATATGAAGTCTCCTAGCCCCAGCTTAATAGCACCTGAGGATCCCAAACCAATTCCTTCAAGTGCAAAATCATCATTTGACCCTTCCTGTAAATTCATTCGGACATTTATCCTATGCTGAATTAGCGGTGCAGCCAGCTCAGAATCTTCTCTTGAAACCTGACCATCCTCCATATCAACCGCATTCCTCTCATTCTCATCACTACCGTACAGTGGACGCCTTTCAAGAACAGAACGTGATTCCGAAATAGAATTAACATTTGAATTCAAGTTAGAACTAGAATCCAAATTTTCATCGGAACCAAATTCATTCACCCGTCTTTCTCTCCACACTCTCCTTTGCACAAAACCACCCCTTGGAACCGACTCACGATCAATAACAGGGCGAGCCTCATAAACCAAAGCCGGAATATCTTCATCCCTAGACATCGCAAGCTCAACAAGCAACCTTAAAGGCCCACCGGGCAACAAAACAGCTGCAAGATCATGCAATGCCATCGCTAACAAAAGCACCCAAGTAGTCCATTCAGGCAACATCGTAAACCAATACGCAACCAACACTGCAATAACAACCAAATACCCTTGAGTAACAACAATCGCCATCTTCGACATAAACACAGCCAAAACCCCAAAAACAGTAAAATTAAACAAAATCAAACCAAACGAAACACAATCAATAGGCACCCTAAACTTCCCAATCAAGAAAATAGCTATTTCACCACCCATGAATCCCAAAACAAGAAAAGACGAAAACCCCATATAATATTTCAAGAATTCAGTACACCTAAAGTAGAAAAGCAACACTAAAAGGAATGTAACAACAGTGACAACAACAACAAAGACCAAAGCATTCAAAAGGGCACCTTTTAATTTGTCCCAATTTGAGTCCGAGCTACTTTCATTATAAGCCACGGTGGCTATTGAGGTAAATGAGGGGTTTGAGGAATCTGTGTCATTATTTACTGTAACAAGAATGACCACTAAGAGCATGTAAATTGAAACTGGTGTTGTTATTCTCACTATTTCTTCACCTAGTGAATCAAGAACACTTTTGGGTTTTAAATTTTCGTCCATCTGGAACGCCATATTGAAATGAATTTGGGAACAATTGCAAGAATTTTGGATTTAATAGGTGTTGAGAATTGCTTTTGGGTTTGGGAAAAATTTGGAACTTCCAATTTATTTATTAAACTTGTAGAACAGAAAGTTCATAGTAACATTTTTCTTTAAGGGCTTATGATTAAAATAAAGTTAGAGGTATATTTATGTAAATTTTCCTAAAATAAACATGTATTTGTGGGATAACAATGGGGAAAAAACTAAAAAGGAAAAGAGGGCAAGTCCTATATATGTTAACTTAGTTACAACCAGGAAATTATAATTTAAGAATAATATTTTTATATATATATTTGATAACTCTTTAATTCAAACATTTCATGTAACGAACACAAAATTAAATATTGCCTATCCTTTCTTCGAGCAGATATCTTTGATAACCGCGGCATTCAAGCACACCTCAATTAATTTCACAAGACAGCTACCACCTCCCACAAGTAACGAGTACCATGCTAGGACAGACGGGAAGAAATCACCCTAGTGTTTTTTCTTTTTTTTTTCTCTATTGAGGTTTGAACCTGAACCTTATGGTTCTCAATCCATTCACTGACCACTTTTTTGAGCAGGAGCAGGCATTTTTGCTAGTTCAAAGCTTGATTACTTTGAAAAGCCAAAAAAAAAAAAAAAAAAGCTTAAGACAGGGGATTTGGGGGGGGGGGGGGGGGGGGGGACTGGAGCAAATTGGCTCATAAGTTGTGTTCATGAAAGCAGTCAATTAACTGCAAAAGATTCATTTCTTTACACATTGGGCGTCTGCAGCTGAGACGATCCTTCTCTTGCAAGCTAGCTTTTGGGGTTGAGTTTATACCTAAGATCCATTACTTTACACATTGGGCATCTGCACCTGAAACGAGCTGGTGTTGAAGCTCATTCTGATTTCATCCAGATTTCTTTGAAGAACGCCAACATTGGGGGTTCCAATGAGCTAAAGCGCGTGGAAGAGAAGATGCTCTTGAGCCATCCGGAGAAGTATAAGACGGACACAGAAGTCGCACCCAAAGGTATGGCCTAACGGAAAATGAAGTAGGTGAAAATCATGGGATGTGACTAATTCTATTTCTTTTTTTATCTCTTGATTCTTTATCTTGTCCAGATCAACCCCGTGTGGATCAGTCGCGCAGCTGTCAATAGATTCTGTCACACTACTAAAATCGACTTTCTTCCCTTCCCTGCTCAACGGGTAAGTATTGCACACAAAACTCTCTTTCGCTTTTGCACTTAAGGGTCAATCTTCGTATAACTCAGTTGAGTTTTAGTTTATACACTTACGATGAAAAAGTATTTAAACATCAATCACTTAGACAAAATAATAAATTCATCGTAAATTCACCAATATAATAGTACGCTATCAGTATGTATAAGTTAAATCTTATTCAAATCAAGACAACCACAAATCTAGCTGTCCTTGGAAAAAAAAAGTGTCATTTTTAATTGTATATTTTATTTATTTATTTCAATGTGTGTATGGACAAAAGATTTTGGATGTTATTCTTTTCTTCTATGACGACTTCATATAAATTTTATTTTAATAAACTTAAAGATTTTATGTCCGAATTTATATCGATTAGATAGTCATATTTAGAACCTCATATAAAATAAAATAGCGGGATTATAATATTTAGAGATTCAAATATCATAATCTGAATTAAGAACTATAATAGTCTAAGTTTTATGTGAAATCGACTTTCATGTTATGTTATATGATATATTTTCTATAACAATATTTTAGTATATATAACAGATAAAAAATATCTAAACGAACAACACCATTATAAAAAAAAGAGATAATGCATCAAAGCTGAACTTCTATTTATTTACCCCCTTAACATCTTTAAAGTGAATTAACTTCCCCCCTTATGCTGACGTGGCATTTAAAAAATAAAAAATAAATGACACGTTAGCATAAGGGGAAAAATTAATTAACTTTAAAGATTTTAAGGGGATAAATAAATAAAAATTAAGTTTAAGGGCTAAAGTAAATTGTGGAGATAAGTTCAGGGATTTTGAACTCATATATGTTAAGACAATATAATGAAAGACAACAAGGTTAAGATTTAAACTATTGATTACAATATATAGAACCATATACTAATATACAAAATGAAATTGCATGTATTTTTATCATCTTAGCTCATACATAAAGCTATCATGGTACATATTTAAAACCTCACTTTTAACAAATGTATATGTTGGCTTTAATTTGTGTAAATGAATAAGTTAATACATATTATAACAACATAAACCCATGGGATATAAAATTAAGTGATGCCACTTCTTGTATTAACTAGTATATTAATATTAAAAAAAAAAAATGTGAACCAAAAAATTCTATTTTCAAACAACACTAAGAGGATTAAATATGCAGCAAAAATTACATATAAATAGTCAGACTTTTTAATATATAAAATGAACCTCTATGATATTGTGGGAATACATTGGGTATGTTGTTATTGAATGGACGTCTATGATAATATTTTATGAACGGCTTTTTTACCTGATTTATCACTATTTACTTAACAAGGTTATATTTTAATACGTAAATGGTGGCACCCAAGGGTGTGACCTAGTGATCAATAACGTGGGTTGAGCACCATGAGGTTTCTAGATTCTAGTGATTTCAAATTAAATTTCTAGAAACACTGGGTGATTTTTTTCCATATCTGTTCTACAGTGGCGGATCCAGGATTTAAAAATAGTGGGTGCTTAAAAAATTTTAAAACTGAAAAAAAATAAAAATTCACCTCAATGAGGTTTGAATCCGGGGCATCCCTTCTAGTGGAAGAGAACATTAAAGTCGACCTAAATACCAATGCACCCAACCAACTTTTTGTTTAGTGGATGCTTTTATATATTATATATCTATTTTTGTATATTTTTTATGTAATTTTACCTGTTCCGCATCGAGTTTAGTGGGTGACAAAACATCCACAAATGAATGTAGGTCCGCCCATGGTTCTAGCTCTAGTGGACAAAGTAACCTAATGTTTTGAAATGCATGTAAAAAAAACAACTGATAGTTATTGTATGAAACTCACAAAATAGTGTTTTTGGTCATTGCCTTTTTTTTTTTAAAGATAACTGTGGTGTCTGGGTCAATTTTCGTGCATCTCGACTAAATCTATGGGATATCTGTCATCTTACACCAGTCACAGATATCAGGTAACTCTGTCCACCAAGCTACAAATGAGCAGATCACCTAGTGTGTTTTGTATCTGCTGTGATCGAACCTGAGACCTAAGGCTTTCAACCACTTCATTAACCATTAGGTCACACCCTTCGGTGCTTGATCATCGCCTTTAAAAAGAAAATATTATTATAAAAAAAATTAAATATAGTATAATTCGGTGTGTGGATCCTGGTTAAGAGGGGCGAACCTATAACTAACTTGTTGGTGCTTCGGTATCCGTTAAATTCGATGCATATGAAGTATAATTATATAGAAGATGTATAAAATCTGGTATAAAATTTTAAAAAGTATCGAGTAAGCCAAGAAGATAACTCGATACTTTAATTTTCAGGCGAAATCTTAAAAATTTGAACGTCAATATGTATGTGTTCGAACCTTCCAAATACTCACGACTCCTAAATCGTGGATCCGCCACTATTAGTTGACCTTTGACCTTACAACAACAACAACAACAAAAAAAAGGTTGGATGGGAAAGTACAACTAATATTAGCACACTCACCGGCCTATATTGAGTGAGAAATAAATAATGGTTCGAAGTCAAAGAGTAATATATTTATATCCAAGTCAAAGAAAGATAAAATTAATTCAAATATAGATTTTGTCAAAATCTAGTAAATTTTTATTCGAATTATGTATATTTCTACTAAGTCGTAATTAGTAATTGAAATTATATTAAAATTCAAAATCGACTTAAAGTTAAAATTATGACTATATCTATCATTCAAGTATTTCAATTATCATTACTGATTATGATAGGATGGATAAAATTTCTACATCTTTAATTAAAAATTTTCAAATTCGAAATTCAAAAAAAAAAAAATCTTGATAATAATCGTATTATCAATTCATAATATGCACAATTTGAGAAAGTATATTCGGAAAAATGTATTTACGAGTCCAACTTAAACCAAGTAAAGATATTTATTAGCAATGAATTTTCAAAATTGACGTATTTCATTTTCAGTCGGGATCAAATTAAAATATCTATATATAATGCTGAGCTAATTCTTATCTAATTTAGGATAAAATCTTACTCTTTTTAGGATTAGAAAAATAGAGGCCTATATTAAAAGTAGGCAAAAAAAAAAAAAAAAGATTACAATTAAATCTAAAATTTTAATCCTAATCCACCCACGTTGGATTTGCCTGGATTTGATGTCAACTATCTAAAAACTGACTTTTTCCTATCTAATTACTTTTTCAGAAACTAATTAATTAATTAAATATCTTTTTGTCTCCTATAAAATTGTTCAACACATTTTTAGACTTCTTGTCCTAATATATCATTTCAAACTTTGGTGTAAAAAAAAAAATCACAATTTTCATACAAAATTACAAACAAAATCTCCAAAAAAAAAAAAATATACAAAGATATGAAGTTGGTTTGGTCACCTGATAAAGCATCAAAAGCTTATCTTGACACTGTTATATCTGTAAGTATTTATTATTTTTTATCTTTTTTTTAAAATGCGAATTCATGATTTAGAGTCGATTAGTTCGGAAAAAAATGTTATTCATATATCTACATTTTTTTGGTTTTCTTATGTTACAAACTTTTGTACCAATTTGGTCGATTCAGGGTGGATCTACATGCCAATTATGAATCTTCTCATCGCCCATTTTCTCTCCCATTCCTTCTGCTCGCAACAATCCAAGGACATCCATTAAGACGATCCATTTTTTTTTATAACCGTGGTGTTCGGGCCAGCTTGCGCGCACCTCGACTAAATCCACGGGATACTTGCTACCTCCCACCAGCAACAGGTATCAGGTAACTCTGTCCACCAAGACTAGAACAGATGAGAAGAAAACACCTAGTGATTGTTTCTGCTGGGAAGAAAACACCTTAAGACGTTTCATCTTCTGAAACCAACACGTCTGATGTTATTTACCTACAATAATTTTTATACGCCTCTTACGAATGAACACATCACTCATTTTCACTCCCATTCCTTCTGCTCGCAACAATCCAATAACTTCCATTAAGGCGTACGTTCCATCTTCTGAAACCAACACTTCTGATGTTATTTAACGTACAATAATTTTTACATGCCTATTATGAATATTCACATCGCTCATTTTCTCTCTTGTGCCCTCTGCTCGCAATAATCCAATAACTTCCATTAAGACGTTCCAGCTTCTGAAACCAACATGTCTGATGTTATTTACCGTATAATAATTTTTATATGCGCCTATTACGAATGAACACATCACACATTTTCACTCCCATTCCTTCTGCTTGCAACAATCCAATAAGTTCCATCAAGACGTTCCATCTTCTGAAACTAACACTTTTTGAGGTTATCTGACGTACAATAATTTCTATACGCCTATAACGAATCAACACATCCCTCATTTTCGCTCCCGTGCCCTCTGCTCGCAACAATCCAATAAGTTCCATGACAACATTCTATCTTCTGAAACTAACACTTCTAATGTTATCTGACGTACAATAATTTCTATATCCCTATTACGAATCAACACATCCCTCATTTTCCCCGCAATTTTTGCAGTGCGAATCGCTACAAGAATCCAACGAAGCGGAGTTAATTTCCGCCATAGCAGCAGGATGGAACGCGCAAATGATCTCGGAAACATGGTGTCGAGGCGGAGAGACATCAACAAGCATTGGTCTCTCTAATGCAATTCATCAAACAGGTGGTAGGCATATATGCATTGTCACAAATGAAGATGCTAAAAAAGAATATTTATCAAAAATTACAGATAAAATCACTGGAATTTTACCTGCAGTTGTTGTTGGAGCTACTGAACAAGCCGTGCAGACATTAAAGGGGATAGATTTTTTGGTTGTTGATTGTGAAGAGGACGATTTTTCGACGATTTTAAAGGTGGCTGAGTTGGGACAACGAGGTGCAGTATTGGTGTGCACAAATGTGAGTCTAAGAGATTTTAGGTGGCACAGTGTCATTGGTGGATTGAGAATCGTGAGGTCGGTTTTTTCGCCGGTAGGAAAAGGATTGGATATTGCGCATGTAGGAGCTGCCGTGGAGGCCGGAGAGAGTGGTTCGGGTGGAAAGATGGGAAGGAAATGGATTAGAAGGTTTGATAGGGCGTCCGTCGAGGAGTATGTGATTTGGAGGTGAATTTATTTTTATTATATCGTGATGTCTAGACCAGGGTAGTTTGATTGCACCTCGATTACCTAGCTACCTCCACCAGAGTACAGGTATTGGATAACTTTGTGTACGAACACTTGTGGACATATTGCTAGTGAAATATTTTCTTGTAATCATGATGTCTGGACCAGTCTGATTGCTTCTCGACTAATACTATCACAATATAGGTATCAGATAACTTTATCTGTCAGGACTTTGGGACACACACCTAGTGAAATTCTTTTGTTTTGTTTCATTTTTTTTTTCTATTTGGGGAATTTTTGGGTGATGTACATTGGATCACAACTAAAAATAAGTTGAATATTTGGTTTGCCAGTTGGGGATATGCTGGTGTGAGTTTTTTGACATTGAAGTTGTATAATGTTTGATAGCACTTGAAAAAAAAAATGTTAAGTAGAAGATTGAATTGATGTGCCATGAAAGCTTGTATTTTTTTTTTGCTTAGTTGATTAAAAATAAACTAAGGCAAAGAGAAATTCGCGCATACGTCTGATATCATGTTGAACTGTGCGACCATTTTATCTAACAGCTTAAGTTTTTAAAGAGCTGTCACACACTTTTTAACATCTAACAAGCCCACTGTTGCTATTTGCAAAGTAGTATCAACACCACTAAAAGTTGTGTGGATGCAAAATAACTCATCTATCCTTATCTAGAGATTTCAGGTTCAAGTTCTGAAAATGGAGTCGTTTTTGATATAATTTAATAATAATTGATCTTATTGATATTGAAGGGGTTACAACTGTATATATAGAGAACTGAAGAATAACTAATTACAGAATAACCCAGATGTATTTAATAATTATTTATGTAGTCTATTATCCCCCCGCAAGCTGATCAGCGGTAACGTTGGGGTTTCTTCTTCCGCCCAAACCCTAATCTCTCCTCTTTTACGACGTGTGTGCGCCGCCGCCACCGTCCACACCACGCCGCACGGCCTCCCTCCTCCGCCGTAGGTCGGCGCCATGGACAAGGTTGTTGATCCTCTGTCAAATTTACCGTCTGGAGTAAAATTACTGCTCAGGAATCTCCACAATCTCATCCCCGAAAAATTATCTAACAACAACTACCCGGCCTGGGCACTTAACGTCCGCACCGCCCTCGCAGCCAACTTGCTGCTCGGATGGATTGACGGTGTAGAGAAGCCGCCGCCCAAGACAGCCGAGGAGGACGGCGTCATGCTCCCAAATCCCGACTACCTTCCGTGGATGATCGTAGACACTCAGATCCGAGCCTGTCTTCTCGCAGTTATTAGCCCCTCTGTGCACAAACACGCCCGGGGTTTTCTCACATCGGCTTCACTTTGGGACGCACTAGCCACAAGATACAACTCTGTGTCCACGGCTCATATCTTTCAGTTGCGTGACAGATTGCATACTCTTCGGAAGGGAACGAAGACGATGACTCAATACCTTGATGATGTGGCCTCTATTCTGTCTGACCTAGATGCTGTGAATGTGATTATTCCTGAACGAGACGTGGTGAATGCCGTGATACGTGGTCTTCCGTCTGGCTATTCCTCTCTCAAACAGCATATTCGCCTCTCACCTGTCGAAATCACTCTGAATCAACTGTCTGGATGGCTTAATGCAGAAGAATTGAATCTAGACATGGAACACAAATTATTGCTCGGAGAAGCCAGTTCCACCCCTGGCGTCACGGCTCTTTACTCGGCTGGCAGCGGGGGCTCGGCCAGGGGTCGCGGTGACGATCGCCGTACCCAAGGGCGAGGCAGCGGCGGCGGTGACTGTCGGAATGCCGGGCAGCAAGGCAGAGGCGGGCCTCCACCGAGGGACGACTTCCAGTCATGCCGCGGACAGGGACGAGGAAACCAGCGGGGGCCCACACGAGATCTTCCGACGTGCCAAATTTGTGCTAAACGGGGCCATTCTGCGGCTAATTGCTTGTATCGTTATGATGACTCGCAGAATGTAAATAGCCCGTCCGGCGGATCAAGGGCGATGCATGCGTCCACAAATGCTCAATCTGGCGATTGGTATCTAGACACAGGTGCTAACACCCATGTGACGTCGGATTATTCACAACTTCAAGCTCCTCATCCGTATCATGGCTCAGAAACTATTACAGTAGGCAATGGTCAATCCCTTCCCATCACAAACACCGGCTCTGGGTATGTCTATACCCCAAATGGTAAATTTCATCTCTCAACCCTTCACCACGTCCCTTCCCTCACATCCAATCTTTTATCTGTTTATCGCTTTACTAAAGAAAATAACTGCACCCTCATTTTTAATGACACCAATTTCCAGATAGTGGACAATACCACGAACCGGGTGCGGTACACGGGCCGCTGTGAGCATGGGCTATACACTCTTCCATCCAGGTCTCCGTCTGTTGTGAGTCAAGCCATTCTCTCGTCCACCTGGCATCGCCGGCTTGGGCACCCATCATCCGCCATCACCAAATCCATTTTATCTTCCTTAGGTTTTAATTTTTCAGAGAAATTACATTGCGAGTCCTGTTCAGTGTCTAAATCTTGTCGTTTACCTTTTTCACTGTCTGAACACAAGTCCACTGCGCCATTTCAATTAATTCATTCTGATGTTTGGGGTCCAACCTCAGTTCCTTCTGTTCAAGGTTTTCGTTATTATATCTATTTTGTTGATGATTACAGTAAATTCACTTGGCTTTGATACCATGATATAATTTAATAATAATTGATCTTATTGATATTGAAGGGGTTACAGCTGTATATATAGAGAACTGAAGAATAACTAATTACAGAATAACCCAGATGTATTTAATAATTATATATGTAGTCTATTAGTTTTTGGTACTATAGTGTATGTTTCAGGCTAGAGCTGTGCAAAAAATGAACCGACCGATAAACCGAATAAAAAAAAATGTTATCGATTTATTGTTATTGGATTATTAAATTAATGATTTTTTAATAATTTTAGAAAAAAAATTATTGGATAATTGGTTCGGTTCGATTTTTTCTTATTGGGTAAACTGATAATACAATAATGTATATATATATATATATATATATATATATATATATATATATATATATATATATATATATTGTCATACCCCAAATCCCATTGGAGCAGACTGGCACCCGTAGCCGAGGAGGCCCGGGAGAACCCGTTCATAACCTATACTTTCACATTCACATTACTTATGAAAATTAAAAATTTGGGCAGCACTTCGTTGTAAATAGAAGAAAACAGTACCTGTATCAGCCCAGCAGACACGCATAAATATATATATGAACAGTAATTGGCCGTCAGAGCCATCACGTCTATCAACCAAACACTTCTATGGCTGTACAATATGTCTACAAAAGCCTCTACATAGATACACAACTGAGTTGGGGTCGGGACAAACTCCCGCCCACAAAAGACTTTTATGCAAATACCAAAAGTACATATAGAGACGACTTGGGATGCCCCGAAACAACTGGAGCTCACCACTAACAACAGAATGTCCTGGCTCTTACTGCGGAGGTGTACGACCTGAAGTACCTGTTCCTGCAGGCATGAATGCAGGTCCCCCATGAGGGACGTCAGTACGGAAATATGTACTGAGTATGTAAGGCAGTGAGTATCAAGATGAGATACAAAAGATCAACAGAACCCAGATACCAGTAAATAAACAGTATGAGTAGGCCACACTTAAAAGAACTGATGGGATACCTGCACATTACTTTCATATCATTACTTCCCGTAATCCTTATCAATACATAACATATGTCATACAATGGCCAACTGATCAGTGGTACTAATACAATACATGAGGGACCACCCCTGGAATAGCATATATACATAATCTTTATAATACAATGGCCAACTGATCAGTGGTACTAATACATTACATCATATTATCAATTTAAAATACAGACATTCCATTTCTTAATTCAATTAATCTTTGAGATTGGTTACTTTGTGGTCACACTTTATGGAACTTGAAACCATGATACCTCAATAGGAAAAACATGTAAATAGGTAATCAATATCATGAAGATGAAGTAGAGAATCATGGATACCTCATTAAACCATTTCGGAGTCAACAATAGTGTATGGACATTTTTTTTGACTAGCCGGACATCTTAAAAGTGAAAACAAGTTCAATTGGTAGTGTCGAAGATCATATGATGTTATTATGTGTCATGTGTCGTAGGACAATGTTGGAAGCTTACTTGAGAGTGCCATGGGTCATTATTCATGCCAAAGAATAGATAGAGTATGTCTTACATACCTTGATATAACCACTTCAATACAAGTGACTTCCCGTACTCTTCGAACACTTATCTACAATAAGTCATTTGTGGCAAACTAGTATTAGCAACCAAACCTTACCATTTAGGTATTAACTTCACCAAATAATGTCTAGGAAGTAATCCTTTAGCTCATCAATAAGAGTACTACATACATCCTCTTATACTCTTATTACATTCACATATCATGCATTTTCATGAAATATCCCTCAACATCACTCTTAGCCTTTATTTCCCTTCTTAATCACCATCCAATACCAACATGATCACTAGGCATACATAACCACTAATATAATGATATATCACCACAATTCATCCTCCATAATCCAACACAGCAACTTCCATAATTTACTACTAACAATTTATACACAACAATTCATAACTATGTTTCTAGTTATCTTCCAACATCAAGACAATACTCATAATCCTTTATCAATACTTATTCATGGATAAGAATCAAGAATAAACAATATTCATACCTTAACAATGAACTCTTGTATTTAGGATCCTCCTTACATAACCATGGGGTGCTTCTTGAAGCTTCCGAGATGGTGAACACAACTACGGAACCAATTTGAATTTTCTACGGTTGAATCACAAAATATTTGAGGTTGAAATTGGCTAGGGTTTTCACCTTTCCTAAAATTTGGATAAAATCTGATAAAATTGAGGCTAAGTGCAGGTTTTTAAGACCAATTTTTCGTCCAAAGGTAATAGAAAAGGACCATTGTGCCTTAAAAATTGAATTAAATTCTGAATCTGTCCCCAGTGGACAGTTTTGACAGGCTGAAGTAAATCGATCATAACTCTTTTCTCCGGTATTGGATTTGGGTGAAACCAATTGCATTGGAAATATAATTCAAAGGTCTTTCATTTTCATATAAAGTATACCACCCAGTTAGTCCTGTACAAGGAGTTATGATCGTTTGAAGTTGACCCTAAAAATCTGTTTTGAGAGGCTGAAGTAAAACGCGTATAACTCCTTACGCAGATGTTGGATTTGGATGAAACCAATTAAATTAGAAAGAAGACTCAAAGATATTTCTTTTGATATATGGTATCTCGCCCAGTTCATTATATTGAGGAAGTTATGATCGTTCAAACTTGACCCAAAAACTGGCAGGCCTCAGTATTTTCCTGCTAATTTACTGTTCACAAAAATCTGTTTTGAGAGGCTGAAGTAAAACGAGTATAACTCCTTACTCAGATGTTGGATTTGGATGAAACTAATTGCATTAGAAATAAGACTTAAATATCTTTCTTTTGATATATGGTATCTCGCCCAGTTCATTATATTGAGGAAGTTATGATCGTTCAAAGTTGACCCAAAAACTGGCAGGCATCAGTATTTTCCTGCTAATTTACTGTTCACAAAAATCTGTTTTGAGAGGCTGAAGTAAAACGAGTATAACTCCTTACTAAGATGTTGGATATGGATGAAACCAATTGCATTAGAAAGACAACTCTCGGAGCTTTTATTCTATATATAGCAGCTCACACAGTTCCTTTTGTACAAGGAGTTATGATCGTCTGAAGTTGAAGTGCTTATCTGCTGAAATTTTCCTGCAGAATCACTGTTCACAGGCTTCCCGGCCACCGTTTTGAAATTTCGAATGTGCTCGCTTATATGAAATACTCCTCTGTTTTGGGAAAACTTTATATCGTTGGAAAGATTATTCCAATACCTACACATACAACTATTGACGGGATACTTCTGAACACAATAAACTTAATTTAACCCATACGCAAGTCTTTAGGACTCCATATAATCGCGATAAGTGTACGAAAAAATTTACGGGGTGTTACATTATCCCCCCTTAAGAACATTCGTCCTCGAATGTTAGCATAGTTACTCAATTAAGACATGTCCAAGCTCACAATTAACATATTCATCATCATAACATCCTTGCATAAAAATAAACACTTACTTGTTATTGTTCTTCTTCCGTCTCATGAACTTCCTCCTCATCGCTGAATAGGTAAGGGTACTTAATCTTCATCGCTTCCTCGGCTTCCCATTTGATCTCCTCAACTTGTTGATTCCTCCAAAGTACTTTTACCGATGCTATCTCTTTATTCCTTATCTTTTTAATTTGGCGATCAAGAATAGCAATAGGCATTTCTTCAAAAGTGAGATCTTCTGTAACTTGTACATCTTCCGTAGTAGTGATGTGCGATGGATCTCCGATGTACTTGCGAAGCATCGAAACATGAAATACGGGATGAACCGCTGAGAGCTCTTGAGGTAGCTCTAACTCATAAGCAACTTGTCCAAATCTTTGAATGATCTTATACGGACCTATGTATCGTGGACTTAACTTTCCTTTCTTGCCAAACCTCATCACTCCTTTCATTGGTCATACTTTCAAGAATACCCAATCGTCGATAGAAAACTCAAGTCCTCTTCTTCTAACATCCGCATAAGATTTGTGTCGACTTTGAGCTGTTGCAAGCCGTTGTTGGATCACTTTAACCTTCTCCATTGCTTGATAAACAAGATCCGGTCCAAATAAGACCGCATCACCTGCTTCAAACCATCCTATTGGCGATCTACACTTTCTTCCATACAATGCTTCATATGGTGCCATTTTGATACTTGAATGATAGCTATTATTGTAGGCAAACTCGATAAGAGGTAGGTGATCATCCCAGTTGCCTTTGAAATCTAATACACATGCTCGTAGCATATCTTCAAGTGTCTGGATGGTACGTTCCGCTTGTCCGTCCGTTTGAGGATGAAAAGCCGTACTTAGATTTACTTGTGTCCCCAAACTCCTTTGAAAAGACTTCCAGAAATTCGCGGTAAATTGGGCTCCTCGATCGGATATAATGGAAATTGGAACTCCATGTAACCGAACGATCTCCTTAATATACAACTTCGCATACTCTTCCGCCGTAAAAGTTGTCTTAAGCGCAGATTTGGTAAGCCTATCAATGATCACCCATATGGAATCAAACTTCCGATATGTACGAGGCAAACCCGTGATGAAATCCATATTGATCTTGTCCCACTTCCAGACTGGAAAATCTATACATTGCATGTAACCACCGGGTTTCTGGTGTTCTACTTTGACTCTTTGACAATTCGGACATTCAGCTACAAATTCGGCAATATTCTTCTTCATGTCATTCCACCAATATATTGCTTTCAAATCTTGATACATCTTAGTCGACCCTGGATGGATGGAATACCTTGAACAGTGTGCTTCGGTCATAATTCTCTTTCTTAGCTCAACTACATCAGGTACACATAAACGATTCTGACACTGAAGCACTCCTTCTTGCGTAAGCTCAAATGCCTTTGTCGTGCCACTCTGCACATCCTCCTTAACCTGCAATAAAATTGGATCTGCATACTGCTTCTCTTTCACTTCAGCTATCAATGAAGATTCCGCTGCATTACGTACAATAACCTCTTCATCTGGAGTTTCGAGAAGTCGGACTCCCAAATTAGCTAGTTGGTGAAGATCCATAATCATCCCCTGCTTTTCTATAGATGCCATTTTAGACTTACGACTCAGTGCATCCGCTACCACATTCGCTTTCCCTGGATGATACAAGATATCAACATCATAATCTTTCAACAATTCAAGCCATCTCCGCTGCCTCAAGTTTAGATCTTTCTGACTGAAGATATATTGCAGGCTCTTATGATCGGTATATATGTCAACATGAACCCCATATAAGTAGTGGCGCCATATCTTCAAAGCAAATACAATTGCAGCTAGCTCAAGATCATGCGTGGGATAATTCCTCTCATGAGGTCGCAACTGTCTAGAGCCATAGGCTATTACTCTACCATGTTGCATTAGTACGCATCCTAAGCCAATTCTCGAAGCATCACAGTACACTGCATACCCTTTTGTGCCTTCAGGAAGTACCAATACCGGTGTAGAAGTCAACTTGCTCTTCAGATCCTGGAAACTCTTTTCACAGGCATCATTCCATTGAAACTTGGAGGCTTTATGAGTCAACTTAGTCAAGGGTGCAGAGATAGAAGAAAAACCTTCAACAAACCTTCTATAATAACCTGCCAACCCGAGGAAACTACGAATCTCCGTAGGCGTCGTGGGTCTTGGCCAATTCTTCACAGCCTCAATCTTCTGAGTGTCAACTTTTATGCCTTCACTGGATACAATATGGCCCAAAAATGCCACTGACTTGAGCCAAAACTCACATTTAGAAAACTTCGCACACAACTTACGATCACGAAGAATCTGCAATGCCTGCCTTAAGTGATTAACATGGTCCTCTTCTGATCTAGAGTAGACCAGAATATCATCTATGAAAACTATCACGAACACATCTAGAAACGGCTTAAACAGCCTATTCATCAGATCCATAAAAACTGCGGGTGCATTTGTCAGCCCGAATGACATAACCAGGAATTCATAATGACCATACCGTGTTCGGAAAGCTGTCTTGGGTATATCTTTATCCTTGACTCTCACTTGATGATAGCCTGATCTCAAGTCAATCTTGGAAAAACACTGGTCACCCTGCAACTGGTCAAATAAATCATCAATTCGGGGAAGGGGGTATTTATTCTTGATAGTCACCTTATTCAATTGCCGATAGTCAATACACATCCTCAGCGAACCATCTTTCTTACGCACAAACAATACTGGTGCTCCCCAAGGGGACATACTAGGCCTGATGAATCCCTTCTCTAGCAAATCTTTCAGTTGCTCTTTCAATTCTCGCAACTCTGCTGGTGCCATTCTATAAGGAGGAATTGAGATTGGCTGTGTGTCTGGCAACAAATCAATACCAAACTCCACTTCTCGTTCAGGAGGTAAACCTGGTAGTTCTTCAGGAAATACATCAGGAAATTCATTCACAACCGGAACGGTCTGAAAAGTTTGCGGCTCTGCCTCTGTATCCCTTACTCTAACCAGATGGTATATGTACCCCTTGGAAATCATTTTTCTTGCCTTAAAGTAAGAAATAAATCTACCTCTCGGCGCGCCAACATTACCCTTCCATTCAAGGACTGCCTCATTTGGGAAATGGAAATATACCTTCTTAGAACGACAATCTACTGTAGCATAACAAGACGCTAACCAATCCATGCCCATAATAACATCAAAATCTACCATTTCTAACTCAACAAGATCGGCCATCGTATCACGACCACAAATATTCACAACACAATTTCGATAAACATTCCTAGCTATAAGAGATTCCCCCACTGGCGTTGATACTTCAAATGGCTTGGCTAATAATTCGGGTGTTCTTCCAAACCTTCCCGCAACCAAAGGAGTAGCATACGATAATGTAGAACCAGGATCAATTAAGGCATACACATCAAATGCAAAGATGGACAACGTACCTGTAACCACGTCTGGAGAAGCCTCTAAATTCTGCCGATCTGCTAGGGCATACACACGGTTCTGAGATCCGCTAGCACTAGCTGCTCCTCTATCACCTCTACCGTGACCCATATGTTGTGCACCCCTACTCAAAAGAGGCACCAAAGATGATGCAACAGCTGATCCGGTAGGTAGTGTTATACTACCTGTGGTCCTGCGTGGGCAATCTCTAGCCATATGCCCCGGCTTACCGCACCAAAAGCAATTGTTCGTCCCAAGCCGACATTCGCCAAAGTGAAATTTTCTACAAATGGAGCACGACTGTCGTGGAGGTCTCAATTGACTCATACTCCCTTGCCCTTGATACCCCACTGTTCGCGAACTCTGATTTTCACTGCTTTGCCCGAACTGATTACCTCTGAACCTTTGAAATTGCGGTGGAGCACTAATTGCAGGATAAGAAGATAACGGGCTAGGCAATCTATGAGGGAACGAAGGCCTAAAACCTCCCTGAGATGCCACAAACTGCCTTATAGCTCTGGGCCGCTTAGAATATCCTTTTTCTGATTCCTGGGTTCTTCTTCTTTGCCTCTGATCTTCCATCTTCTGAGCGAAAGATTGTATCCTCGCTATATCCATGTCCTTGTTCAAAGCAGCAATGGTACAATCTCTAACCAAGTATGGTTCCAATCTATTCACATAGTGATGAACTCTGTCGTCCATAGTAGCTACCACATTAGAAGCATATCGAGACAAGGAGTTAAATCGAAGACTATACTCCCTTACACTCATATTACCCTGACGAAGATTTAAGAATTGATCTGCACGGGCCTGACGAGTCTCAAATGGAAGTAATGATCAATAAATGCATTTTTGAACTCTCCCCACGTAGTTGGAGGTGCATCAATACCCCTAGATCGTTTCCAATCCTCATACCACAATATAGCCTCTCCTTTCAGTCTATATGCTGCTAGCTCAACCATCTCTTTACCGGATACATGCATAACATCTAGAGCTCTTTGGGTTTGATCGACAAAATCCTACGGGTCTTTATTAATATCTGATCCGATAAAAGTAGGAGGATCCAGTTTCAGAAAATCCTGAGTCCGAAGGCTAGCTGCTCTATCCATACCACTAGAACCCGTGGTAGGAATAGCTTGCCCTTGAACTTGACCGGCAACTATACGCGTCAGAAGTTGTACTGCATCCCTCAAATCTTGATCAACAACATTAATAGACGGCTCTTCCGGAGGAGAAGAAGCGCCTGATATATGCTCAGCTTGAGACTCACTTTGCTCAGCTTGTGCCGGTGGTGACTTACTAGTACCTTCTCCGGCCACTGCATCTACTCGCTTCCACTTATTCTTTCTCCTTGTAACCGGCATCGTCACTATAATAAATAAAAAAGAAACAATTGGATTAAGCGATTGATTATGACTTTATCTCTAATATGGGATCTATTGCACGTTCTAAGAAATGAAGAGTGGAAACAATCCCTAAATGTCCAATAGCCTCCTGTTTATAGATGTGGTGCACAACACATCGATAAACGAGATTCTACGTAGACACGGCTTTGTAGACTCACTAGGACGAACTGCTCTGATACCACTTTTGTCATACCCCAAATCCCATTGGAGCAGACTGGCACCCATAGCCGAGGAGGCCCGGGAGAACCCGTTCATAACCTATACTTTCACATTCACATTACTTATGAAAATTAGAAATTTGGGCAGCACTTCGTTGTAAATAGAAGAAAATAGTACCTGTATCAGCCCAGCAGACACGCATAAATATATATATGAACAGTAATTGGCCGTCAGAGCCATCACGTCTATCAACCAAACACTTCTATGGCTGTACAATATGTCTACAAAAGCCTCTACATAGATACACAACTGAGTTGGGGTCGGGACAAACTCCTGCCCACAAAAGACTTTTATACAAATACCAAAAGTACATATAGAGACGACTTGGGATGCCCCGAAACAACTGGAGCTCACCACTAACAACAGAATGTCCTGGCTCTTACTGCGGAGGTGTACGACCTGAAGTACCTGTTCCTGCAGGCATGAATACAGGTCCCCCGTGAGGGACGTCAGTACGGAAATATGTACTGAGTATATAAGGCAGTGAGTATCAAGATGAGATACAAAAGATCAAATGAACCCAGATACCAGTGAATAAACAGTATGAGTAGGCCACACTTAAAAGAACTGATGGGATACCTGCACATTACTTTCATATCATTACTTCCCGTAATCCTTATCAATACATAACATATGTCATACAATGGCCAACTGATCAGTGGTACTAATACAATACATGAGGGACCACCCCTGGAATAGCATATATACATAATCTTTATAATACAATGGCCAACTGATCAGTGGTACTAATACATTACATCATATTATCAATTTAAAATACAGACATTCCATTTCTTAATTCAATTAATCTTTGAGATTGGTTACTTTGTGGTCACACTTTATGGAACTTGAAACCATGATACCTCAATAGGAAAAACATGTAAATAGGTAATCAATATCATGAAGATGAAGTAGAGAATCATGGATACCTCATTAAACCATTTCGGAGTCAACAATAGTGTATGGACATTTTTTTTGACTAGCCGGACATCTTAAAAGTGAAAACAAGTTCAATTGGTAGTGTCGAAGATCATATGATGTTATTATGTGTCATGTGTCGTAGGACAATGTTGGAAGCTTACTTGAGAGTGCCATGGGTCATTATTCATGCCAAAGAATAGATAGAGTATGTCTTACATACCTTGATATAACCACTTCAATACAAGTGACTTCCCGTACTCTTCGAACACTTATCTACAATAAGTCATTTGTGGCAAACTAGTATTAGCAACCAAACCTTACCATTTAGGTATTAACTTCACCAAATAATGTCTAGGAAGTAATCCTTTAGCTCATCAATAAGAGTACTACATACATCCTCTTATACTCTTATTACATTCACATATCATGCATTTTCATGAAATATCCCTCAACATCACTCTTAGCCTTTATTTCCCTTCTTAATCACCATCCAATACCAACATGATCACTAGGCATACATAACCACTAATATAATGATATATCACCACAATTCATCCTCCATAATCCAACACAGCAACTTCCATAATTTACTACTAACAATTTATACACAACAATTCATAACTATGTTTCTAGTTATCTTCCAACATCAAGACAATACTCATAATCCTTTATCAATACTTATTCATGGATAAGAATCAAGAATAAACAATATTCATACCTTAACAATGAACTCTTGTATTTAGGATCCTCCTTACATAACCATGGGGTGCTTCTTGAAGCTTCCGAGATGGTGAACACAACTACGGAACCAATTTGAATTTTCTACGGTTGAATCACAAAATATTTGAGGTTGAAATTGGCTAGGGTTTTCACCTTTCCTAAAATTTGGTTAAAATCTGATAAAATTGAGGCTAAGTGCAGGTTTTAAGACCAATTTTTCGTCCAAAGGTAATAGAAAAGGACCATTGTGCCCTAAAAATTGAATTAAATTCCGAATCTGTCCCCAGTGGACAGTTTTGACAGGCTGAAGTAAATCGATCATAACTCTTTTCTCCGGTATCGGATTTGGGTGAAACTAATTGCATTGGAAAGATAATTCAAAGGGATTTCATTTTCATATAAAGTATACCACCCAGTTAGTCCTGTACAAGGAGTTATGATCGTTTGAAGTTGACCCTAAAAATCTGTTTTGAGAGGCTGAAGTAAAACGCGTATAACTCCTTACGCAGATGTTGGATTTGGATGAAACCAATTGCATTAGAAAGAAGACTCAAAGATATTTCTTTTGATATATGGTATATCGCCCAGTTCATTATATTGAGGAAGTTATGATTGTTCAAAGTTGACCTAAAAACTGGCAGGCATCAGTATTTTCCTGCTAATTTACTGTTCACAAAAATCTGTTTTGAGAGGCTGAAGTAAAACGAGTATAACTCCTTACTTAGATGTTGGATTTGGATGAAACCAATTGCATTAGAAAGACGACTCTCGGATATTTTAGTCTATATATAGCAGCTCACACAGTTCTTTTTGTACAAGGAGTTATGATCGTCTGAAGTTGAAGTGCCTAGCTGCAGAAATTTTCCTGCAGAATCACTAATCACAGGCTTCCCGGCCACCGTTTTGAAATTTCGAATGTGCTCGCTTATATGAAATACTCCTCTGTTTTGGGCAAACTTTATATCGTTGGAAAGCTTATTCCAATACCTACACATACAACTATTGACGGAATACTTCTGAACACCATAAACCTAATTTAACCCATACGCAAGTCTTTAGGACTCCATATAATCGCGATAAGTGTACGAAAAAATTTACGGGGTGTTACATATATATATATATATACAAATTAGATATTTCTCTTTAATCTCTACAAATTAACAAACCTATTAATTCAATTATACAAACTCTTAATTTCTCCTAACAACATTTAGTTCAAAATTGAAGATTCTTGTAAATTAAAATACACTATATAGTATTTGTGTTTGCAACTAAGATTCGATTATTTTTCATGTTAGTTACTACTATTTCTATTTCATGAGTATTTTCTTATCGGTTAAATCGAAAACCGAACCGTTAAGGACTAAAAACCGATAAACCGAAAACCGATAAAAAACATATTTTGTTATTGGTTTAGCATATTTAAAAATCGAAAACCGATAATATGTAAAACCGAACCGAACCGACCGATGCACACCCCTATTCCAGGCAAGTAATTTGAACATGCAAGACACAAAATACAAACTCAAAAAGAACTGTGTGTAATGTGTCAACCACATCTACCTAAAATTTTATCACAGCCTAGAAGGTCATGTTCTTAGAAACAATGGATTATTTGTGGTTACAAGCCTATGAGAATGACAATAACCATATGATCTGAAAAATGCTAGAGGCTAATACGCGGCGCGACGCCTTTGAAATGTTCATCGAGTCAGCTGTGGACTCTTTCGGCCGCGCATTTGAACTATAATCAACAGCAGAAGAAGCTACAAACCAGAGTTTCTTCAGTAAACTTTCGACTTCACGATCCCATCATCCGTCGAAGCTTTCTTTTTATGTAACACAGACTTGCTTCTCAAGCAAATTTTTTTTACTTCCCCATAGCAGCCCTGTAGTAAGAATTGGTACTAGATTTACAGATACAGAATAGTAGCGAAAACGAGAACTGCAGAAAAGAAAATGGTGAAGAGATCTTACAACTTGGAAATCTTTTTCACAAGCCCGTCAGAAGGTGGTAGCGGTGCATATGAAGCAGCATTGATTATTTCCTGTTTAATCACCAGCAGAAGCGGTTATTTAGTTTTTCTAACCAAGCATCACGGGCGATTAAAGACGACAAGCAAAAACATTCAACGGATGATATTTGAAAATAACACTGTGTCCAACTGTGCTAATCTAAGTTGCGCAGACTTTTCATTTTTTATGCCGCACTCGTGTCGGATTCTTCAAAAATCCACTATTTCTGGCGAATCCGACGCGCACCCATTGACATTTTTGACGAGTCAGAGCAACATAGGTGCTAATATGTGGTTCATTGTCCTCGCTCTACCTTAGGCATTCGATTTAGATGGAAAAAATGCAACGATCCAGCAGAATCTAATTAGAGATTTTTTAGATAGCATGTCTCTTCCTATTGAGTATGTACAATACTACGTTTGTCAGAAAATACACTCAATAATACCTGGAATTTCCCAAGAACTTTCTGCTTTTTGGCCACGACATCTTCGAAATTATTCCTGGAAAACAAATAGAGCAGGATAGCATCATTGCATGGTAAAGGATGAGCAAAAGAAACGAAGAATTTGAAATCACTCGAGAGCTGATTTTAACTCTTGTTTTCTAGTCTTAGTTGAAGTAAGCACAAGCTCCCCATCCTTGATCCGACTCTCTTCCTGCATGGCCATCGGAAAGTCATTTTCCTATAGTAAAGTGCTTAAGAAAAGGACTTGATTTCAGATTGGACACAACATAGCAGCAGTTCGTTTATTTTTGACATCCTAATATCAGAACCAGTGGAAATGTTTACAGTTAAATCAATTGAGATACCTCCAATTCGACACCTATGGCTTGTCTATGTCATTTGTAAAGCTTTAGATTTTCTAGTAGTAGCATGTAGAATTATACTTATCGATGAGAAAGGAAGAACCTAATGTGTTGTATTGACTAGTGGCTCTGACCAAGACTGTTTCAGTTCATATTAGAGCAGACACAGCCATTCAGAAGCGTAAGACGAGAGATACTTCTATCTATTTATCTACATAACGTGCTCCCTCATGTGAAAGATCCTTTTCATTGGCCAAACACATGAAAATATTAGTTAACAGGCATTGGTGAGACTCGAACAGAATGTCTACCTGTTCTTATTCCAGGTTGAACCGCTAAATCAGTTCATCTAAAAGTTTATGTCGTTAACAAAGAGAACACTTTTATCTAGCTATTCTAAGTCTGCAGCAACACTACTTTTATGGTAAAATCTTTTGACAACATAGCCTTAGATTACGAGAAATGAAGTTCTTCAGAGAGCAAGAATTTTTAGATATTTTGTCTGAATAATAAAACAGTTGAATTGCACGCCTCACCCAAAGGAGGACTTAAAAAAGACTAGAAAAACGTTTCGTAGAAAAATGCTTCTAAGACATCAAACTCAGCTTGCAACAGAACCCCTCAAATTCACCTAGAAGATATGTGCTTTTGAGAAACGGCAGTAGCATGAACCATGAGAAACTACACAAGAAATACACCAGGAAACACCCTTTTTAACAGAATTTCCTGGCGGTTCTCTATTCACCCTTTTCCTTTACTTAGAACCAAAGTTATAACTTGAGGGTGGTTTATGGTGCGATACCTGACCCTTTCCAGTATTCTACGATCTAATAGTTCATTTCAGGATGGACACTAAAAATATTCCAACAAGCATTTATCTTTTCCTTTTTACGAAGTTAATTCTCAAGTTAAAACTGTAGGAATAAACAAGATCACAAAATTGACCAGATCACTCGACCTCAATCAACGACCTTTAATTCAAATGTTAGAGGACATAAAGAGCTCGGCAGTGCTGGAAGACTGGGTTGTACAGAGAGAAAGTCTATCAACGTAATGGCGATGTAAGAATGGCCACATGATGTTCCATAGATGTGCTCTGACCTCGTTATATTCTTCATATCTATTCTCTCAAGTGGTTGCAAAAAACAAAGGGAATAAAGGGGGCTACAACTATATTTCTGCAAACTACGATAAGGAGTTAAAATTTAGTCATCGCATTCAACCAGATGGCACACGATCGACACATACACAATAAAGATTCAAAAGTCTAGTTCTTTTTTTTAGGATTCAAAGGTCAAGTTAATTCCACTTAAACTTCCTTTTATCAGAATAAAATTCAAAATGCAAATATATTAAGAAATCTTTTACAAGATAATGATGTTTTATTAAACCTAGTGCATCTTGAGAGACTTATCAAAAAAGTAACCCGACCCGAGTTAGATCCGAATTATGAATTTGTGATTCGTCACTCTGGCCCAAATTTAGCTCAGTTTAAAAAAGAATGAAGTTATCCTAATTATGTAGGTTGTACCTCCTCCATTTAAAAAAAGAATGAAGAAGTTTCAAAAAGAGTGATCACTTCTCTTTTAAAATTTTAATTTAATTTTTTACATGTCATAGTTAGAATCACAGAATTAAAGAATATTTTAGTATATTTAAAATAATTTTAATTTTCAATAATAATTCAAAAATATTCTTTATTTTCTTTAATTTCGTGTAATGTCAAAATAAATCATTTTTTTTAAACGGAGAGAGTATAATAAGTAGATGTTTGGTAACGAGAATCTTTTCACTTTTTTTCAAAAAATTATTTTACTTTACTGAAAAAAAAATTATATAATGTTTAGTCATAAGAATTATTTCACTTTAGTGAAAATTATTTTTGGAAAAGTCTTTGCACTTTTATTTATCTCACAAGATTTCAAAAATAACTCCAATTTAGAAGGCCCTTGTACTTGATTCGGATTGTCAATTTAACTCTTGTATTCATGACTTTATCAACTGAACATTTAAACTCAATGAAACACAATATTTTAAATCACGAACCAGATAATAAAAGGGTTTAAAATATTGTATTTATTGAGTTTAAGTATTCAATCGTCATAATCGTGAGTTAAAGAATTCAATTGACAATTCAAATCAGATATAAGAATCTCGCAAGTCCTTCCTTCTTATTTTTAAAGAATTTAAGTTGTATAAAGTGATCACCCAAGTCAATTAAGGTCACTTATCATTTATTACTCTCTCAAAGCACACAATCGAAGGGATTATTGACATGACAGACGATTGATCTAAAGACCATACCAATACAGAAAGATAATAAAATACACTTTTGAACTCTATTTTGAGCAAAAGAAAGCACTACTGACTCATGTCAAATCTGTTTCTCATAATTTTTTTCTTGAATCGAGCATTAATCGAAAACAATCTTTATCTCACAAGACAAAAATAAAGCTGGCATACATTTCATAATCCTCAAACCCGATTTGTGAAATCACACTATATCAGGAACATTATGTCAAAAGTCATAGCTACACAACACTACTCCAAAAGACAATAAACTAGGACATCAAAACTTCCAAATTACTCTATTTCACTTCAAGTCAAGAAGTAAATTTACTCACAAATTAAAAGATAGTAGTAGAAGTTATAATTAAAAGAAAACCTAGTGTAGTGCTTAATTCTCCATGTCCTTAACTAATTATTGTCACCCAACATAATTAAACCAGTAATAGTGATAACAAATGCAGCTCCCAAGTTAATGATTCTGGAGATAATTGGACCACCCTCCTTGCCTACTATTACAAGGAACACATCAAAATAGTTGACATAAATCAGCACGATTCCAAGCACAACGAGGAATATTGATATTTCCTCGTAACTCCCTCTCTTTTCATCACTTTGATGGTAACTCGCTTTCCTTTTATCAATTTGATTCTCTAGAAGAAATATCCATTGATCTTCTTCAACTTTCGATGAATTTATTACCTCTTGCTTCTAGTTACTGCGCTTGAAAAAACTTGAAATCAAATCGAGCACCTTATTCTTCTTCTTCTCCTCCATATTGTGCCTAGTCATAACAGAACTAACACGAAATTTATCAATCAGATTATAAGCCGTTAAATTTAAAAATATATTTTTTTTCATCAAATACATAACATGAGAAAAGTTGCAGCATAGGGTACTTTGTGTATAGTTTTTTTAATAAATATCTAAATTTTAAATTAGTCAGCTTGACTCTCAAAAAGCAAACCCGATAATGTTGTGATTTAAAACCTACCTCCGCCTCAACACTAACATCAAATAAAAAGTTTACTAGTAAACATCAGGGGAAGAACTAAAGTAATTTAACTTGAACTCCATAATATGAGAAACATGCTACATAAACTATGGTGGATGCAGAACAATGCCTACCAGTTATTGAAAATCCAATAACTTTTATACAGATCATGTGTATATCTATATATATTAAGAAATTCACTAAATATCTAAAACTTTTGAACTGTAAACACATAATTTTTGTATATTAATTTGAGATCGTGATTGAACTCCATAAATTTCAAAATCTTGAATCCGCTTTAAGATTCTACGTGAACCAAAATAGTTTATAGTAACGAGTGGAGAAAAGTCTAACCTTTGAAGTCTAAAAGCTTTGCCAAAATCTTCGCAGTAGCCAAAACCTAATGAAAATTACTTTCATGCAGCAATATTATATTATTATTATTATTATTATTATTATTATCATGTATAATAAGGACTTCAATAAGAAAAGGGAAAAGTTTTTACAGTATTTGAGTCATAAGGGATTAAGGACTCATGTCTTTATAACTGGCACGTGGGGCTTAATTTTTACTAATAATTAGCTAATGGCCCACATACCTTCGTGAGCTTTTTTTAAAAAAATAAAAATAAAAAAACAATTTATTTATTAAACTTGTAGAACAGAAAGTTCATAGTAACATTTTTCTTTAAAGGGCTTATGATTAAAATAAAGTTAGGAGGTATATTTATGTAAATTTTCCTAAAATAAAAGATGTATTTGTGGGATAACAATGGGGAAAAAACTAAAAAGGAAATGAGGGCAAGTCCTATATATGTTAACTTAGTTACAAACAGGAAATTATACTTCCTTCGTTTTAGTTGCAGTATAACCTTTGGGAGGTTCATATAGGTTGCAACTATAATCCCGTTATTTTTCAAATTTTAAAATTAAATATTGCCTATCCTTTCTTCGAGCAGATATCTTTGATAACCGCGGCATTCAAGCACACCTCAATTAATTCCACAAGACAGCTACCACCTCCCACAAGTAACGAGTACCATGCTAGGACAGACGGGAAGAAATCACCCTAGTGTTTTTTCTTTTTTTTTTTTCTCTGTTGAGGTTTGAACCTGAACCTTATGGTTCTCAATCCATTCACTGACCACTTTTTAGAGCAGGAGCAAGCATTTTTGCTAGTTCAAAGCTTGATTACTTTGAAAAGCCAAAAAAAAAAAAAAAAGCTTAAGGCAGGGGATTTGGGGGGGGGGGGGGAGGGGGGGGGGGACTGGAGCAAATTGGCTCATATGTTGTGTTCATGAAAGCAGTCAATTAACTGCAAAAAAAATTTATCCCCTTTTACTATATCTATATGTTGTGAATGTATCAATGTTCATTATCATCAAGGGAGAACAATGCTCTCTGCACATTTAAAACTGCTGGAGAGCCTTTCCTGGCTTTCTCCACAAGATGCCTAATTAACAACTTTTCCATCTCATCATCACTCATCCCATCATTTTCATTCCAGTCAAAGTTATGCTCGCGTGAACACGAGTTTTCTTGGTGGTTGATGTCCTTAACTCCTGATGCAACAGCAACATCCTCCTCCTCTGAACTTAACCTTGTGAACACATCATAAGCCTCGTTATATGCATCTAAAGCATCTCCGCATAAATTGATTGCCACTGGCTGGTCTGCTGTACGTTGTTCAGTTTTAGCTATAGGACTACCGTGGGTGGAAGAAGAGCCCCCTTCACTGTTTGAGGAGTCCCTCCAAGAACTTGCAAGCTCTGCTTCCATATAGCGAACTTTCCTTTCATTATTCTGAAGTGACATCTCAAGCTTCTTGACCCGTTCTTCTAGTTGTGATTGGAGAACTTCGTGCAGCCGCAATCTCAGCTCTCTTGGCGAGACAGCATAGTTAACAGGATGAGGAGTCGAGGTCCCGCTACCATGCTGATATGCATAAGATTGACCTCCACCTTGTCTATTAAAGAGTTCAGTTCTTAACTCTCCTCAGCTAGATCTGCTACAAAGTCTGGATCAACCTGCAAAAGATTGAACACTTGTTAAAGCTTCTCTAAAATAGCAGACAAGTAGTATAGCAGTGAGATTCATTTGCATTTACTAGTGGATGTAAAAGAGTGGCATCAGTAATAACTTCCGAGTCAATCCTGACGACTCTCCTGTGAATTCTTATGACCTTGATTCGTTCTACAAACCACATATGGAAGATACTGATCCTACAAATCATAAACTTAATGGTATTCGAAATGAAAACATGAAAACTTCTTCATTAGAGGATCAAGGACAAGAACAACCTGATGAAGATTGAGATTGATGATTCTTGCAAAAGCTAGAGATCATAGTCACTGACTAAAAAAAGACAAAAAAAATTCAACAAAAATCTGGAAAAGAGAAACATTATGAAGATCTCCAACACAGAAACAATGCAAACACAAGATATGCTCTGACCTCGTTACAGAGAGAAAGTCTATCAACGTAATGGCGATGTAAGAATGGCCACATGATGTTCCATAGATGTGCTCTGACCTCGTTATATTCTTCATATCTATTCTCTCAAGTGGTTGCAAAAAAGAAAGGGAATAAAGGGGGCTACAACTATATTTCTGCAAACTACGATAAGGAGTTAAAATTTAGTCATCGCATTCAACCAGATGGCACACGATCGACACATACACAATAAAGATTCAAAAGTCTAGTTCTTTTTTTTAGGATTCAAAGGTCAAGTTAATTCCACTTAAACTTCCTTTTATCAGAATAAAATTCAAAATGCAAATATACTAAGAAATCTTTTACAAGATAATGATGTTTTATTAAACCTAGTGCATCTTGAGAGACTTATCAAAAAAGTAATTTGTTGACGAAGATGCCTGTAAAGCTCCATTGTTTGAGGAATCATTAAGTGTATCTTGTGACTCACAATCGAAAGCAATTTGACATTAGAATTGCTTCACACACACACAAGGAAAAAAAGAAGTAAAAAAATAAAGCATAGAGATGAATGAATCAGAAAGCATTATTACCTCATCTAGTTCTGCGAGTTTCCCCTCCAACGTAGATGAATTTATACTTAATTCTAACCTCTCCAGTTCAGCTTCAAGCTCTGCTTCAATTTTACTCCTAGACTCTTCCTCTGTCTTCTGGCTTTGACAGTCATCATAATTTGTTGACGAAGATGCCTGTAAAGCTCCATTGTGTGATGCCTGTAAAGCTCCATTGTTTGAGGAATCATTAAGTGTATCTTGTGACTCACAATCTTCAGTGGCAAGCTCTTTCACAGTTAATGAATCTTTCATTTCAAGTTCCTCCTGTAGATGTTGAACCAAATACTCGGACTGTCTCAACAAGTCATTTAATTTATCCATTTCCTTTCTATTTTTCCAGAAAGAAGATATTATGCCCACAAATATTCCAAGACAGAAAAGACACATGCCATCAGATGATCCTGATTCAAGACAACCATAAAAGGAGAGATGTATTGTAGAAGATGTTAATATTTATTGCCCCACAAAGAAAAAAATTGTAAGTTGTAAACGATTTAAAAAAAAAAAAAGTAGTATTCACTTCTTGTGCCATTAGCAGGAAAGTCATGAACAGTGGAGATTTTTAAAGTCTCAGCATCTCAAGTAGAAGTCCAGCGAAGAAACAAACTTGACACTGATTAACGTAAAAAAATGATTCTCTCTTACAAATTATTTTTGTGTTCCAACTGTTGCAGTAAAAGGATGAAACATTCATAAGTTTCATTATGTGAAAGTTAACTACCATTTGCACAACGCTGCGCTAGCATAATATCTTGATGGAATAATCTGGAGCTACACCCCCCTCGCTCTACTCGTTTTTAGTTCTTCCAGAGAATGCTGCTATTCCAGTGTTCAAAAGCATGGAAAATAATATGTATCTATTTCATTAAATTTTACAATGGAACCATGAAAAATCATACTTCAAACAGAACAACATGGGCTAAAAGTGGTCCCACTGAGCCATAAAGGTTGGAAGACAGAAGATAAATGCAGACATTAAAAAGTCTGTAGTCAGTCCCAACAAGGCAATCATGTTCCTAAAACATCAACAGGTTCATCGAACATTGAACAACAAAGATCTCGAGCAATAGCCGAGTCAACAAATAAAACAACACACCTAGCAAAACGGACACAGGAAGAGCAGGCAAAGCTTTCTGATAAAATGCAAGAAGCATCAGAGTGATCCCAAGACCAGCTATAATAGCAAGATAGCAGGCATAAACTGTCATGAAATCATACATCGCAGCCCTGGCAACTAATACACTGTAGAATATGAAGTCTCCTAGCCCCAGCTTAATAGCACCTGAGGATCCCAAACCAATTCCTTCAAGTGCAAAATCATCATTTGACCCTTCCTGTAAATTCATTCGGACATTTATCCTATGCTGAATTAGCGGTGCAGCCAGCTCAGAATCTTCTCTTGAAACCTGACCATCCTCCATATCAACCGCATTCCTCTCATTCTCATCACTACCGTACAGTGGACGCCTTTCAAGAACAGAACGTGATTCCGAAATAGAATTAACATTTGAATTCAAGTTAGAACTAGAATCCAAATTTTCATCGGAACCAAATTCATTCTCCCGTCTTTCTCTCCACACTCTCCTTTGCACAAAACCACCCCTTGGAACCGACTCACGATCAATAACAGGGCGAGCCTCATAAACCAAAGCCGGAATATCTTCATCCCTAGACATCGCAAGCTCAACAAGCAACCTTAAAGGCCCACCGGGCAACAAAACAGCTGCAAGATCATGCAATGCCATCGCTAACAAAAGCACCCAAGTAGTCCATTCAGGCAACATCGTAAACCAATACGCAACCAACAGTGCAATAACAACCAAATACCCTTGAGTAACAACAATCGCCATCTTCGACATAAACACAGCCAAAACCCCAAAAACAGTAAAATTAAACAAAATCAAACCAAACGAAACACAATCAATAGGCACCCTAAACTTCCCAATCAAGAAAATAGCTATTTCACCACCCATGAATCCCAAAACAAGAAAAGACGAAAACCCCATATAATATTTCAAGAATTCAGTACACCTAAAGTAGAAAAGCAACACTAAAAGGAATGTAACAACAGTGACAACAACAACAAAGACCAAAGCATTCAAAAGGGCACCTTTTAATTTGTCCCAATTTGAGTCCGAGCTACTTTCATTATAAGCCACGGTGGCTATTGAGGTAAATGAGGGGTTTGAGGAATCTGTGTCATTATTTACTGTAACAAGAATGACCACTAAGAGCATGTAAATTGAAACTGGTGTTGTTATTCTCACTATTTCTTCACCTAGTGAATCAAGAACACTTTTGGGTTTTAAATTTTCGTCCATCTGGAACGCCATATTGAAATGAATTTGGGAACAATTGCAAGAATTTTGGATTTAATAGGTGTTGAGAATTGCTTTTGGGTTTGGGAAAAATTTGGAACTTCCAATTTATTTATTAAACTTGTAGAACAGAAAGTTCATAGTAACATTTTTCTTTAAAGGGCTTATGATTAAAATAAAGTTAGAGGTATATTTATGTAAATTTTCCTAAAATAAAAGATGTATTTGTGGGATAACAATGGGGAAAAAACTAAAAAGGAAAAGAGGGCAAGTCCTATATATGTTAACTTAGTTACAACCAGGAAATTATAATTTAAGAATAATATTTTTATATATATATTTGATAACTCTTTAATTCAAACATTTCATGTAACGAACACAAAATTAAATATTGCCTATCCTTTCTTCGAGCAGATATCTTTGATAACCGCGGCATTCAAGCACACCTCAATTAATTCCACAAGACAGCTACCACCTCCCACAAGTAACGAGTACCATGCTAGGACAGACGGGAAGAAATCACCCTAGTGTTTTTTCTTTTTTTTTTCTCTGTTGAGGTTTGAACCTAAACCTTATGGTTCTCAATCCATTCACTGACCACTTTTTTGAGCAGAAGCAGGCATTTTTGCTAGTTCAAAGCTTGATTACTTTGAAAAGCCAAAAAAAAAAAAAAAAAGCTTAAGGCAGGGGATTTGGGGGGGGGAAGGGGGGGGGGGGGACTGGAGCAAATTGGCTCATAAGTTGTGTTCATGAAAGCAGTCAATTAACTGCAAAAGATCCATTTCTTTACACATTGGGCGTCTGCAGTTGAGACGATCCTTCCCTTGCAAGCTAGCTTTTGAGGTTGAGTTTATACCTAAGATCCATTACTTTACACATTGGGCATCTGCACCTGAAACGAGCTGGTGTTGAAGCTCATCCTGATTTCATCCAGATTTCTTTGAAGAACGCCAACATTGGGGGTTCCAATGAGCTAAAGCGCGTGGAAGAGAAGATGCTCTTGAGCCATCCGGAGAAGTATAAGACGGACACAGAAGTCGCACCCAAAGGTATGGCCTAACGGAAAATGAAGTAGGTGAAAATCATGGGATGTGACTAATTCTATTTCTTTTTTTATCTCTTGATTCTTTATCTTGTCCAGATCAACCCCGTGTGGATCAATCGCACAGCTGTCAATAGATTCTGTCACACTACTAAAATCGACTTTCTTCCCTTCCCTGCTCAACGGGTAAGTATTGCACACAAAACTCTCTTTCGCTTTTGCACTTAAGGGTCAATCTTCGTATAACTCAGTTGAGTTTTAGTTTATACACTTACGATGAAAAAGTATTTAAACATCAATCACTTAGACAAAATAATAAATTCATCGTAAATTCACCAATATAATAGTACGCTATCAGTATATATAAGTTAAATCTTATTCAAATCAAGACAACCACAAATCTAGCTGTCCTTGGAAAAAAAAAGTGTCATTTTTAATTGTATATTTTATTTATTTATTTCAATGTGTGTATGGACAAAAGATTTTGGATGTTATTCTTTTCTTCTATGACTACTTCATATAAATTTTATTTTAATAAACTTAAAGATTTTATGTCCGAATTTATGTCGATTAGATAGTCATATTTAGAACCTCATATAAAATAAAATAGCGGGATTATAATATTTAGAGATTCAAATATCATAATCTGAATTAAGAACTATAATAGTCTAAGTTTTATGTGAAATCGACTTTCATGTTATGTTATATGATATATTTTCTATAACAATATTTTAGTATATATAACAGATAAAAAATATCTAAACGAACAACACCATTATAAAAAAAAGAGATAATGCATCAAAGCTGAACTTCTATTTATTTACCCCCTTAACATCTTTAAACTGAATTAATTTCCCCCCTTATGCTGACGTGGCATTTAAAAAATAAAAAATAAATGACACCTTAGCATAAGGGGAAAAATTAATTAACTTTAAAGATTTTAAGGGGATAAATAAATAAAAATTAAGTTTAAGGGCTAAAGTAAATTGTGGAGATAAGTTCAGGAATTTTGATGCATTATCTGTAAAAAAAAAAAAAATTGGTTTTATATATATATCTCTTTAACCATGATCATATGTTACAACTATGAACTCATATATGTTAAGACAATATAATGAAAGACAACAAGGTTAAGATTTAAACTATTGATTACAATATATAGAACCATATACTAATATACAAAATGAAATTGCATGTATTTTTATCATCTTAGCTCATACATAAAGCTATCATGGTACATATTTAAAACCTCACTTTTAACAAATGTATATGTTGGCTTTAATTTGTGTAAATGAATAAGTTAATACATATTATAACAACATAAACCCATGGGATATAAAATTAAGTGATGCCACTTCTTGTATTAACTAGTATATTAATATTAAAAAAAAAAATGTGAACCAAAAAATTCTATTTTCAAACAACACTAAGAGGATTAAATATGCAGCAAAAATTACATATAAATAGTCAGACTTTTTAATATATAAAATGAACCTCTATGATATTGTGGGAATACATTGGGTTTGTTGTTGTTGAATGGACGTCTATGATAATATTTTATGAACGTCTTTTTTACCTGATTTATCACTATTTACTTAACAAGGTTATATTTTAATACGTAAATGGTGGCACCCAAGGGTGTGACCTAGTGATCAATAACGTGGGTTGAGCACCATGAGGTTTCTAGATTCTAGTGATTTCATATTAAATTTCTAGAAACACTGGGTGATTTTTTTCCATATCTGTTCTACAGTGGCGGATCCAGGATTTAAAAATAGTGGGTGCTTAAAAAATTTTAAAACTGAAAAAAAATAAAAATTCACCTCAATGAGGTTTGAATCTGGGGCATCCCTTCTAGTGGAAGAGAACATTAAAGTCGACCTAAATACCAATGCACCCAACCAACTTTTTGTTTAGTGGATGCTTTTATATATTATATATCTATTTTTGTATATTTTTTATGTAATTTTACCTGTTCCGCATCGAGTTTAGTGGGTGACAAAACATCCACAAATGAATGTAGGTCCGCCCCTGGTTCTAGCTCTAGTGGACAAAGTAACCTAATGTTTTGAAATGCATGTAAAAAAAACAACTGATAATTATTGTATGAAACTCACAAAATAGTGTTTTTAGTCATTGCCTTTTTTTTTTTTTTAAAGATAACTGTGGTGTCTGGGTCAATTTTCGCGCATCTCGACTAAATCTATGGGATATCTGTCACCTTACACCAGTCACAGATATCAGGTAACTCTGTCCACCAAGGCTACAAATGAGCAGATCACCTAGTGTGTTTTGTATCTGCTGTGATCGAACCTGAGACCTAAGGCTTTCAACCACTTCATTAACCATTAGGTCACACCCTTCGGTGCTTGATCATCGCCTTTAAAAAGAAAATATTATTATAAAAAAAATTAAATATAGTATAATTAGGTGTGTGGATCCTGGTTAAGAGGGGCGAACCTATAACTAAATTGTTGGTGCTTCGGTATCCGTTAAATTCGATGCATATGAAGTATAATTATATAAAAGATGTATAAAATCTGGTATAAAATTTTAAAAAGTATCGAGTAGGCCAAGAAGATAACTCGATACTTTAATTTTCAGGCGAAATCTTAAAACTTTGGACGTCAATATGTATGTGTTCGAACCTTCCAAATACTCACGACTCCTAAATCGTGGATCCGCCACTATTAGTTGACCTTTGACCTTACAACAACAACAACAAAAAAAAAAGGTTGGATGGGAAAGTACAACTAATATTAGCACACTCACCGGCCTATATTGAGTGAGAAATAAATAATGGTTCGAAGTCAAAGAGTAATAATTTTATATCCAAGTCAAAGAAAGATAAAATTAATTCAAATATAGATTTTGTCAAAATCTAGTAAATTTTTATTCGAATTATGTATATTTCTACTAAGTCGTAATTAGTAATTGAAATTATATTAAAATTCAAAATCGACTTAAAGTTAAAATTATGACTATATCTATCATTCAAGTATTTCAATTATCATTACTGATTATGATAGGATGGATAAAATTTCTACATCTTTAATTAAAAATTTTCAAATTCGAAATTCAAAAAAAAAAAAATCTTGATAATAATCGTATTATCAATTCATAATATGCACAATTTGAGAAAGTATATTCGGAAAAATGTATTTACGAGTCCAACTTAAACCAAGTAAAGATATTTATTAGCAATGAATTTTCAAAATTGACGTATTTAATTTCCAGTCGAGATCAAATTAAAATATCTATATATAATGCTGACCTAATTCTTATCTAATTTAGGATAAAATCTAACTCTTTTTAGGATTAGAAAAATAGAGGCATATATTAAAAGTAGGCAAAAAAAAAAAAAAAAAGATTACAATTAAATCTAAAATTTTAATCCTAATCCACCCACGTTGGATTTGCCTGGATTTAATGTCAACTATCTAAAAACTGACTTTTTCCTATCTAATTACTTTTTCAGAAACTAATTAATTAATTAAATATCTTTTTGTCTCCTATAAAATTGTTCAACACATTTTTAGACTTCTTGTCCTAATATATAATTTCAAACTTTGGTGTAAAAAAAAAATCACAATTTTCATACAAAATTACAAACAAAATCTCCAAAAAAAAAAAAAATATACAAAGATATGAAGTTGGTTTGGTCACCTGATAAAGCATCAAAAGCTTATCTTGATACTGTTAAATCTGTAAGTATTTATTATTTTTTATCTATTTTTTAAATGTGAATTCATGATTTAGAGTCTATGAGTTTGGAAAAAAATGTTATTCATATATCTACATTTTTTTGGTTTTCTTATGTTACAAACTTTTGTACCAATTTGGTCGATTCAGGGTGGATCTACATGCCAATTATGAATCTTCTCATCGCCCATTTTCTCTCCCATTCCTTCTGCTCGCAACAATCCAAGGACATCCATTTTTTTTTTATAACCGTGGTGTTCGGGCCTCCTTGCGCACACCTCGACTAAATCCACGGGATACTTGCTACCTCCCACCAGCAACAGGTATCAGGTAACTCTGTCCACCAAGACTAGAACAGATGAGAAGAAAACACCTAGTGATTGTTTCTGCTGGGAAGAAAACACCTTAAGACGTTTCATCTTCTGAAACCAACACGTCTGATGTTATTTACCTACAATAATTTTTATACGCCTCTTACGAATGAACACATCACTCATTTTCACTCCCATTCCTTCTGCTCGCAACAATCCAATAACTTCCATTAAGGCGTACGTTCCATCTTCTGAAACCAACACTTCTGATGTTATTTAACGTACAATAATTTTTACATGCCTATTATGAATATTCACATCGCTCATTTTCTCTCCTGTGCCCTCTGCTCGCAACAATCCAATAACTTCCATTAAGACGTTCCAGCTTCTGAAACCAACATGTCTGATGTTATTTACCGTATAATAATTTTTATATGCGCCTATTACGAATGAACACATCACACATTTTCACTCCCATTCCTTCTGCTTGCAACAATCCAATAAGTTCCATCAAGACGTTCCAAATTATGAAACTAACACTTTTTGAGGTTATCTGACGTACAATAATTTCTATACGCCTATTACGAATCAACACATCCCTCATTTTCGCTCCCGTGCCCTCTGCTCGCAACAATCCAATAAGTTCCATGACAACATTCTATCTTCTGAAACTAACACTTCTAATGTTATCTGACGTACAATAATTTCTATATCCCTATTACGAATCAACACATCCCTCATTTTCCCCGCAATTTTTGCAGTGCGAATCGCTACAAGAATCCAACGAAGCGGAGTTAATTTCCGCCATGGCAGCAGGATGGAACGCGCAAATGATCACGGAAACATGGTGTCGAGGCGGAGATACATCAACAAGCATTGGTCTCTCTAATGCAATTCATCAAATAGGTGGTAGGCATATATGCATTGTCACAAATGAAGATACTAAAAAAGAATATTTATCAAAAATTACAGATAAAATCACTGGAATTTTACCTGAAGTTGTTGTGGGAGCTACTGAACAAGCCGTGCAGACATTAAATGGGATAGATTTTTTGGTTGTTGATTGTGAAGAGGACGATTTTTCGACGATTTTAAAGGTGGCTGAGTTGGGACAACGAGGTGCAGTATTGGTGTGCACAAATGTGAGTCTAAGAGATTTTAGGTGGCACAGTGTCATTGGTGGATTGAGAATCGTGAGTTCGGTTTTTTTGCCGGTAGGAAAAGGATTGGATATTGCGCATGTAGGAGCTGCCGTGGAGGCCGGAGAGAGTGGTTCGGGTGGAAAGATGGGAAGGAAATGGATTAGAAGGTTTGATAGGGCGTCCGGCGAGGAGTATGTGATTTGGAGGTGAATTTATTTTTATTATATTGTGATGTCTAGACCAGGGTAGTTTGATTGCACCTCGATTACCTAGCTACCTCCACCAGAGTACATGTATTGGATAACTTTGGGTACGAACACTTGTGGACATATTGCTAGTGAAATATTTTCTTGTAATCATGATGTCTGGACCAGTCTGATTGCTTCTCGACTAATACTATCACAATATAGGTATCAGGTAACTTTATCTGTCAGGACTTTGGGACACACACCTAGTGAAATTCTTTTGTTTTGTTTCATTTTTTTTTTTCTATTTGGGGAATTTTTGGGTGATGTACATTGGATCACAACTAAAAATAAGTTGAATATTTGGTTTGCCAGTTGGGGATATGCTGGTGTGAGTTTGTTGACATTGAAGTTGTATAGTGTTTGATAGCACTTGAAAAAAAAAATGTAAAGTAGAAGATTGAATTGATGTGCCATGAAAGCTTGTATTTTTTTTTTTGCTTAGTTGATTAAAAATAAACTAAGGCAAAGAGAAATTCGCGCATACGTCTGATATCATGTTGAACTGTGCGACCATTTTATCTAACAGCTTAAGTTTTTAAAGAGCTGTCACACACTTTTTAACATCTAACAAGCCCACTGTTGCTATTTGCAAAGTAGTATCAACACCACTAAAAGTTGTGTGGATGCAAAATAACTCATCTATCCTTATCTAGAGATTTCAGGTTCAAGTTCTGAAAATGGAGTCGTTTTTGGTACTATAGTGTATGTTTCAGGCTAGAGCTGTGCAAAAAATGAACCGACCGATAAACCGAATAAAAAAAAATGTTATCGATTTATTGTTATTGGATTATTAAATTAATGATTTTGTAATAATTTTAGAAAAAAAAATTATTGGATAATTGGTTCGGTTCGATTTTTTCTTATTGGGTAAATTGATAATCCAATAATGTATACATACATATATATATATATATATATATATATATATATATATATATATATATATATATATACAAATTAGATATTTCTCTTTAATCTCTACAAATTAACAAACCTATTATTTCAATTATACAAACTCTTAATTTCTCCTAACAACATTTAGTTCAAAATTGAAGATTCTTGTAAATTAAAATACACTATATAGTATTTGTGTTTGCAACTAAGATTCAATTATTTTTCATGTTAGTTACTACTATTTCTATTTCATGAGTATTTTCTTATCGGTTAAATCGAAAACCGAACCGTTAAGGACTAAAAACCGAGAAACCGATAAAAAACATATTTTGTTATTGGTTTAGCATATTTAAAAATCGAAAACCGATAATATGTAAAACCGAACCGAACCGACCGATGCACACCCCTATTCCAGGCAAGTAATTTGAACATGCAAGACACAAAATACAAACTCAAAAAGAACTCTGTGTAATGTGTCAACCACATCTACCTAAAATTTTATCACAGCCTAGAAGGTCATGTTCTTAGAAACAATGGATTATTTGTGGTTACAAGCCTATGAGAATGACAATAACCATATGATCTGAAAAATGCTAGAGGCTAATACGCGACGCGACGCCTTTGAAATGTTCATCGAGTCAGCTGTGGACTCTTTCGGCCGCGCATTTGAACTATAATCAACAACAGAAGAAGCTACAAACCAGAGTTTCTTCAGTAAACTTTCGACTTCACGATCCCATCATCCGTCGAAGCTTTCTTTTTATGTAACACAGACTTGCTTCTCAAGCAAATTTTTTTTCCTTCCCCATAGCAGCCCTGTAGTAAGAATTGGTACTAGATTTACAGATACAGAATAGTAGCGAAAACGAGAACTGCAGAAAAGAAAATGGTGAAGACATCTTACAACTTGGAAATCTTTTTCACAAGCCCGTCAGAAGGTGGTAGCGGTGCATATGAAGCAGCATTGATTATTTCCTGTTTAATCACCAGCAGAAGCGGTTATTTAGTTTTTCTCAACAAGCATCACGGGCGATTAAAGACGACAAGCAAAAACATTCATCGGATGATATGTAGGGCTACAGAGTGTGGAAGCGTGATAAATTCAACCAAAGATTCCGAGAAATTAATAAAAACAGTAAAATTGACACCAAGGTTTTAGGTGGAAAAACCCTCTTTAAATAGAGGTAAAAAACCACCGGCGAGAGAGCCAAAAATTTCACTAATATTGACGAGAGTACAAAATATTTTCTCGGGACTAACAAGACAAAATAGCCCCTTACAAATTCTCTACGAGTATAGAAATACTCAACCAAGAAGTAGAGAAAGAAGGAAATATAAAGGAGAGATTGGCTATTGAAATGTTGTGCGGGTGTCTTTGCAAATGAAGTAGCATTGGCTTTTATAGCCAAATCTGGACCTCAAAAGTCTTGCCTTCATATATGAATGCAGCCACCGATGTTGAAAACACAAAGTCACAAATGTATTCATCATCCACAATTGTTGAAATATGAGCAACAATTGTTGACAAAAGGAGAGCAACAATTGTTGACCAACAAATCTCCACCTTGATCTCCTTTTGACCGGAAATACTCTCTCACCATGAAAACCTGTTAACAATGAATAATACCAGCTAAGTCCAAGCAATGATCGAACTTAGCGGCTGGAAGTGGTTTGGTTAACATATCTGCAGGATTTTCAGTTGTATGGATTTTTTCCACAGTAATTTCTCCTGCATCAACAATATCTCGGATAAAGTGGCGTTTAATATCAATATGCTTGGTCTTTGAGTGATGATTGCTATTTCTGGCCAAGTGGACAGCACTCTGACTGTCGCAGAACATAACAAGAATGTGTTGTTGTAAACCAAGTTCAGCAACCAAGCCTCGGAGCCAGATAGCCTCTTTCACTCCTTCAGTAGCAGCAATACATTCTGCTTCAGTGGTGGACAAAGCCGCAATGGCTTGAAGTGATGAATACCAACTGATAGCAGAGCCGCAGAGTGTAAAGATATAGGCTGAAAGTGATCTTCTCCGATCTAAATCACCACCGTAGTCGGCGTCAACATAACCAACTACGCCTCCTGGATCAGACCTTTGTCTATCAAATACCAAACCAATATCAGGAGAACCCTTCAAGTAACGAAGGATCCATTTGACAGATTCCCAATGCTGGTTTCCTGGGTTGTGCATGAATCTGCTAACAACACTAACCGCATAAGCCAAATCAGGCCTAGTACATACCATAGCGTACATAAGGCTTCCGACTGCATTAGAATACGGGACATGTGACATGCGCCTTTGTTCCTCTTCTGATTGTGGACACTGATCTGATGACAACTTGAAGTGGGCAGCAAGTGGAGTATTAACAGCTTTGCAATCTCGCATTCCAAATCTGTCAAGCATCTTCATTACATACTTTTTCTGTGATAGAAAAAGTTTTCCAGCTTGACGATCTCTGTTAATCTCCATTCCAAGAATCTTCTTGGTAGGACCTAGATCTTTCATATCAAATTCACTGTTGAGCTGCACCTTTAACTTGTCAACAAGAGTTTTATCTCTTGCAGTAATTAACATATCATCAACATATAACAGCAAGTATACTAGTGATCCATCAGATAATTTTTGAAAATAGACGCAGTTATCATAACTACTTCTAGAATAGCCATGTCCAGTCATGAAGGAATCAAACCTTTTATACCATTGTCTTGGTGATTGCTTCAAACCATAAAGAGATTTCTTCAGAAGACATACATGGTTCTCCTTTCCAGGAACAACGAACCCCTCTGGCTGCTGGATATAAATTTCTTCCTCAAGATTACCATGAAGAAAAGCAGTTTTCACATCTAACTGTTCCAGCTCCAAATCATACAAGGCAACTAGAGCAAGTAATACACGAATTGAAGAATGACGAACAACGGGAGAAAATACTTCGTTAAAGTCAATACCTTCCTGTTGATCAAAACCTCTTACTACGAATCTTGCTTTGTACCTTGCATTTTCAACGCCGGGGATGCCTTCTTTTCTATTAAAAATCCATTTGCAACTAATGACTCGCTTGCCTTCTGGTAACATCACCAAATCCCATGTTTCATTTTTGAGAAGTCTCTCGACTTCTTCTTGCATAGCAGCAGTCCACTTTGCTGAGTCATCACCAGAGATAGCTTCAGAATAATTCTTGGGTTCACCATATTCACCCATCTCTTGTGCAATAGTCAATGCATAAGCAATGTTGGCAGATTCTGTGATCAGTCTTTGAGTTGGTTTTCTTGGCCTTTGTTGTGGAAGTTCTTGAGCCATAGACCATGGTTGTGGTAAACCTTGACGTTAAGGTGGATGTTGTCGTGGACTCATTTGTTCAGCAGTGACTTCATCTTTTTGAGTGGTGGAAGAATTAGGGATATTTGTTTCCAGAGTGGGAGCTTCAGTCTCAAACTCCACCTTCTCTCGAACATCCTCCTGATCACCTGTATCAATGGAGGGAACAACAGTATCTTTTCCAGAAGATAGCATACCATTTTCATTAAAGGTTACATTCCGACTATGAAATATTTTGCGAGATTCAGGGTCATACAAATGATAGCCTTTAACCCCTAGGCCATAACCTAAGAAAATGCATTTCTTATCACGAGGTTCCAATTTTCCCTCGTTCACATGAGAATAAGCAGGGCAACCAAATATTCTAAAATTAGAATAATCAACAGGGTTACCTGACCAAACTTCTTCTGGAATTTTGCAGTCGAGTGATCGATTTGGTGAGCGGTTTATCAAGTAGCATGATGTTGAAGCTGCTTCTGCCCAAAATTCTTTCCCCAGAGTAGAATGGGAGAGCATACAACGAACTTTCTCCAAGATAGTTCTGTTCATGCTTTCAGCAACTCCGTTTTGTTGTGGAGTTCTTGGAACGGTGAAATGTCTGGCAATACCTTCTTTCTTGCAGAAATCATTAAACTCATTAGAACAAAATTCGAGGCCATTGTCTGTCCTTAGCCTCTTGATCTTCTTGCCAGTCTGGTTCTCAATTAATAATTTCCACTCTTTAAAGGTGGAAAAAACTTCATTCTTTTGCTTGAGAAAATATACCCAGAGTTTACGTGAAAAATCATCAATAAATGTCAGCATATAATGACATTTACCTCTGGAGGGAACTCTCGATGGACCCCAAAGATCTGAATGGATGTAGTCCAAAGTACCTTTGGTCCTGTGAATGGCTTTTGAAAAGCTAACCTTTCTCTGCTTACCAAAAATGCAATGCTAGCAGAAATCGACCTTACCTGTACAATGGTTGCCAAGATAGCCTTTCTTTTTGAGAATTTGGATTCCCTTATCACCCATGTGGCCCAACCTCAAATGCCACAACTTCGTGTTGTCTTTGTTGGATGAGGTGACGGCTGCAGAACCTATAACAGTTGAACCCTGAAGCAAATACAAACTACCAGATCGAATTGCCTTTAGTAACACAAGAGCTCCTTTGGACACTTTTAAAACTCCACCTTCAGCTGAGTATCTATACCCTTGAGATTCAAGAGTGCCTAGGGAAATGAGATTCCGTTTCAAATCAGGGACATGTCTGACACTGGTCAAAGTTCTAATGACTCCATCATGTGTCTTGATTTTGATTGTGCCTTTGCCGACAACTTTGCATTGAGCATCGTTGCCCATTAAGACAAGACCACCATTAAAAGATTCATAGGTGGTAAACCAGTCTCTATTAGGAGAAATATGAAATGTACAACCAGAATCAAGAACCCACTCATTTTTTGACCTTTGTTCAGTACCAGAAGCAATAAAACACTCTCCATCAGATTCAGTTTCTACAAAACTAGCTTCGGCAGATTTTTCGGGTTGCTTAACCTTATCTTCTCTGTTTTGCTTATTTTTCAATTTGTAGTACTCAGAGATTTCATGATTTCTTTTCTTGCAATAACGACAACACTTAGAGTTTTTACCTTTGGATTTGGATTGGTTTTTACCGCTAGCACCTACTTCGTGGTTTCTCCCTCTAACTACTACTCCCTCATCCGAACTTTCAGAATGAATTTGGGTATCAAATTTTTCTTTGGACAGTAGGTTAGACTTGACATCATCAAAGCTCAAGGTAACATTATTACCATATAGCATAATTTCTTTGAAATGTCTATATGAGGGTGGCAAAGAAACAATAAGTAGTACGGCTTTATCCTCATCATCAATTTCGACATCCAGATTTTCCAAATCAATTATGATGGAATTAAATTCCCCAAGATGAGATTGGATGGGTGTACCTTCAAACATACGGAGTGTGAAAAGTCGCTCCTTTAATCGGAGTTTATTTGCAAGACTTTTGGTCATGTACAGAGACTCCAATTTACTCCATATGCCGGCTGCAGTTTTCTCATTGATGACTTCGCGTAGCACCTCACGGGACAAGCATAATTGGATTGTGGATAACGCCTTTTCATCCGTCTCTTCCCACTGATCCTCCGTTGTAGTGGCTGGCTTCGCCGATTTGCCGGACAGAACCTTCTTTAGGCCATTCTAGGTAAGAACAACCAGCATCTGGACTCTCCAGATAGCAAAACTAATTTTACCATCAAATTTCTCAATATCGAACTTCGTCGACATTTTTAATAAAAAAATCCCGGTTGAATTATCGTGGCTCTGATACCAATTTGTAGGGCTACAGAGTGTGGAAGCGTGATAAATTCAACCAAAGATTCCGAGAAATTAATAAAAACAGTAAAATTGACACCAAGGTTTTAGGTGGAAAAACCCTCTTTAAATAGAGGTAAAAAACCACCGGCGAGAGAGCCAAAAATTTCACTAATATTGACGAGAGTACAAAATATTTTCTCGGGACTAACAAGACAAAATAGCCCCTTACAAATTCTCTACGAGTATAGAAATACTCAACCAAGAAGTAGAGAAAGAAGAAAATATAAAGGAGAGATTGGCTATTGAAATGTTGTGTGGGTGTCTTTGCAAATGAAGTAGCATTGGCTTTTATAGCCAAATCTGGACCTCAAAAGTCTTGCCTTCATATGAATGCAGCCACCGATGTTGAAAACACAAAGTCACAAATGTCTTCATCATCCACAATTGTTGAAATATGAGCAACAATTGTTGACAAAAGGAGAGCAACAATTGTTGACCAACATGATATTTGAAAATAACACTGTATCCAACTGTGCTAATCTAAGTTGCGCAGACTTTTCATTTTTTATGCCGCACCCGTGTCGGATTCTTCAAAAATCCACTATTTCTGGCGAATCCGACGCGCACCCATTGACATTTTTGACGAGTCAGAGCAACATAGGTGCGAATATGTGGTTCATTGTCCTCGCTCTACCTTAGGCATTCGATTTAGATGGAAAAAATGCAACGATCCAGCAGAATCTAATTAGAGATTTTTTAGATAGCATGTCTCTTCCTATTGAGTATGTACAATACTACGTTTGTCAGAAAATACACTCAATAATACCTGGAATTTCCCAAGCACTTTCTGCTTTTTGGCCACGACATCTTCGAAATTATTCCTGGAAAACAAATAGAGCAGGATAGCATCATTGCATGGTAAAGGATGAGCAAAAGAAACGAAGAATTTGAAATCACTCGAGAGCTGATTTTAACTCTTGTTTTCTAGTCTTAGTTGAAGTAAGAACAAGCTCCCCATCCTTGATCCGACTCTCTTCCTGCATGGCCATCGGAAAGTCATTTTCCTATAGTAAAGTGCTTAAGAAAAGGACTTGATTTCAGATTGGACACAACATAGCAGCAGTTCGTTTATTTTTGACATCCTAATATCAGAACCAGTGGAAATGTTTACAGTTAAATCAATTGAGATACCTCCAATTCGACACCTATGGCTTGTCTATGTCATTTGTAAAGCTTTAGATTTTCTAGTAGTAGCATGTAGAATTATACTTATCGATGAGAAAGGAAGAACCTAATGTGTTGTATTGACTAGTGGCTCTGACCAAGACTGTTTCAGTTCATATTAGAGCAGACACAGCCATTCAGAAGCGTAAGACGAGAGATACTTCTATCTATTTATCTACATAACGTGCTCCCTCATGTGCGAGCCTCATGTGAAAGATCCTTTTCATTGGCCAAACACATGAAAATATTAGTTAACAGGCATTGGTGAGACTCGAACAGAATGTCTACCTGTTCTTATTCCGGGTTGAACCGCTAAATCAGTTCATCTAAAAGTTTATGTCGTTAACAAAGAGAACACTTTTATCTAGCTATTCTAAGTCTGCAGCAACACTACTTTTATGGTAAAATCTTTTGACAACATAGCCTTAGATTACGAGAAATGAAGTTCTTCAGAGAGCAAGAATTTTTAGATATTTTGTCTGAATAATAAAACAGTTGAATTGCACGCCTCACCCAAAGGAGGACTTAAAAAAGACTAGAAAAACGTTTCGTAGAAAAATGCTTCTAAGACATCAAACTCAGCTTGCAACAGAACCCCTCAAATTCACCTAGAAGATATGTGCTTTTGAGAAACGGCAGAAGCATGAACCATGAGAAACTACACATGAAATACACCAGGAAACACCCTTTTTAACAGAATTTCCTGGCGGTTCTCTATTCACCCTTTTCCTTTACTTCAAACCAAAGTTATAACTTGAGGGTGGTTTATGGTGCGATACCTGACCCTTTCCAGTATTCTACGATCTAATAGTTCATTTCAGGATGGACACTAAAAATATTCCAACAAGCATTTATCTTTTCCTTTTTACGAAGTTAATTCTCAAGTTAAAACTGTAGGAATAAACAAGATCACAAAATTGACCAGATCACTCGACCTCAATCAACGACCTTTAATTCAAATGTTAGAGGACATAAAGAGCTCGGCAGTGCTGGAAGACTGGGTTGTACAGAGAGAAAGTCTATCAACGTAATGGCGATGTAAGAATGGCCACATGATGTTCCATAGATGTGCTCTGACCTCGTTATATTCTTCATATCTATTCTCTCAAGTGGTTGCAAAAAACAAAGGGAATAAAGGGGGCTACAACTATATTTCTGCAAACTACGATAAGGAGTTAAAATTTAGTCATCGCATTCAACCAGATGGCACACGATCGACACATACACAATAAAGATTCAAAAGTCTAGTTCTTTTTTTGAGGATTCAAAGGTCAAGTTAATTCCACTTAAACTTCCTTTTATCAGAATTAATAGACTACATATATAATTATTAAATACATCTGGGTTGTTCTGTAATTAGTTATTCTTCAGTTCTCTATATATACAGCTGTAACCCCTTCAATATCAATAAGATCAATTATTATTAAATTATATCATGGTATCAAAGCTAGGGTTTCTTCTTCCACCCAAACCCTAATCTCTCCTCTTTTCCGACGTGTGTGCGCCGCCGCCACCGTCTACACCACGCCGCACGGCCTCCCTCCTCCGCCGTAGGTCGGCGCCATGGACAAGGTTGTTGATCCTCTGTCAAATTTACCGTCTGGAGTAAAATTACTGCTCAGGAATCTCCACAATCTCATCCCCGAAAAATTATCTGACAACAACTACCCGGCCTGGGCACTTAACGTCTGCACCGCCCTCGCAGCCAACTTGCTGCTCGGATGGATTGACGGTGCGGAGAAGCCGCCGCCCGAGACAGCCGAGAAGGACGGCGTCATGCTCCCAAATCCCGACTACCTTCCGTGGATGATCGTAGACACTCAGATCCGAGCCTGTCTTCTTGCAGTTATTAGACCCTCTGTGCACAAACACGCCCGGGGTTTTCTCACATCGGCTTCACTTTGGGACGCACTAGCCACAAGGTACAACTCTGTGTCCACGACTCATATTTTTCAGTTGCGTGACAGATTGCATACTCTTCGGAAGGGAACGAAGACGATGACTCAATACCTTGATGATGTGGCCTCTATTCTGTCTGACCTAGATGCTGTGAACGAGATTATTCCTGAACGAGACGTGGTGAATGCCGTGATACGTGGTCTTCCGGCTGGCTATTCCTCTCTCAAACAGCATATTCGCCTCTCACCTATCGAAATCACTCTGAATCAACTGTCTGGATGGCTTAATGCAGAAGAATTGAATCTAGACATGGAACACAAATTACTGCTCGGAGAAGCCAGTTCCACCCCTGGCGTCACAGCTCTTTACTCGGCTGGCAGCGGGGGCTCGGCCAGGGGTCGCGGTGACGATTGCCGTAACCAAGGGCGAGGCAGCGGCGGCGGTGACCGTCGGAACGCCGGGCAGCAAGGCAGAGGCGGGCCTCCACCGAGGGACGGCTTCCAGTCAGGCCGCGGACAGGGACGAGGAAACCAGCGGGGACCCACACGAGATCTTCCGACGTGCCAAATTTGTGCTAAGCGGGGCCATTCTGCGGCTAATTGCTGGTATCATTATGATGACTCGCAGAATGTAAATAGCCAGTCCGGAGGATCAAGGGCGATGCATGCGTCCACAAATGCTCAATCTGGCGATTGGTATCTAGACATAGGTGCTAACACCCATGTGACGTCGGATTATTCACAACTTCAAGCTCCTCATCCGTATCATGGCTCAGAAACTATTACAGTAGGCAATGGTCAATCCCTTCCCATCACAAACACTGGCTCTGGGTATGTCTATACCCCAAATGGTAAATTTCATCTCTCAACCCTTCACCACGTCCCTTCCCTCACATCCAATCTTTTATCTGTTTATCGCTTTACTAAAGAAAATAACTGCACCCTCATTTTTAATGACACCAATTTCCAGATAGTGGACAATACCACGAATCGGGTGCGGTACACGGGCCGCTGTGAGCATGGGCTATACACTCTTCCATCCAGGTCTCCGTCTGTTGTGAGTCAAGCCATTCTCTCGTCCACCTGGCATCGCCGGCTTGGGCACCCATCATCCGCCATCACCAAATCCATTTTATCTTCCTTAGGTTTTAATTTTTCAGAAAAATTACATTGCGAGTCCTGTTCAGTGTCTAAATCTTGTCGTTTACCTTTTTCAATGTCTGAACACAAGGCCACTGCGCCATTTCAATTAATTCATTCTGATGTTTGGGGTCCAACCTCAGTTCCTTCTGTTCAAGGTTTTCGTTATTATATCTGTTTTGTTGATGATTACAGTAAATTCACTTGGCTTTATCCTCTGAAATTTAAATCCGAAGCTTATACTGTTTTTGTCAACTTTGACCGAATGGTTCAAAATCAATTTAATGCCAAAATCAAAATTTTTCGAAGTGACAATGACAAAGAATTTGTCAACAATGCATTTGGTGTTTTTCTTCAAAATCTAGGGGCTCTTCATCACACTTCATGTCCATATACCCCTGAACAAAATGGCGTTGCTGAGCGCAAACACCGTCACCTAATAGAAACAGTTGTTGCGCTCCTCCATGATTCCACCTTACCTGTTTCCTTTTGGGTTGATGCCCTTGCTACTGCCAACTACCTCATAAATCGCATGCCCACTCACACTCTCTCCAACTCCACTCCATATGCCCGTCTCTACAATAATCCACCCGACTACATCCATCTCCGCCCGTTTGGGTGTCTAGTTTATCCCTGGTTGCGTCCGCACACTCAACATAAACTTCAACCTCGGTCCACCCCTTGTGTCTTTCTAGGCTATCATCCCACTATCAAAGGTTACAAATGCTTCAATCCTGTATCTCAGAAAACATATGTTTCCCGTCATGTTCGTTGTGTGGAGGAACAATTTCCTTACACAAGTCTTTCCTCTACTCCATACTCCCCCAATCCACTTGGCATTGTGCCATTATTTCCGTCCTTTTCACACGCTCATGCTCCGGCTCACTCGGCACCTAACCCGGTACCCCACTACACCACTACCCACCCGTACCAACCACCTAGCCACTCGAACCAACCACCCACCCACCCGAACCCCCAAACCTCCCACCCGAACACCCAGCCAACTGCCACACAACCCACCACTTCCCTACATCATACTCCTAACACACATACAGCCACCTCATCCACCGCTGCACATCCCAGCTCCCACGGCAGCCCCACCCAACCCCCGTCCACACATCATACAACTCCACCACCCCTTCCTAATCACCCTCCGCTCAACACTCACCCTATGACAACCCGAGCCAAGGCCGGTACCTTTAAACCCAAAGCCTACCACACTCAAATACCCTTTGATGCACATCCCATAACTGAGCCTACTACCTACAACCAAGCCTCCAAAAATAGTTTCTGGTGCCAAGCTATGGATGAGGAATTTCAGGCTCTGACTGAACAACGTACGTGGGATTTGGTACCTCTGCCTAGTAACCGAAAGTCTATTGGGTGCAAATGGGTGTTTCGCATCAAACGAAATTCAGATGGATCTCTTTCTCGCTATAAAGCACGTCTGGTTGCAAAAGGGTATCATCAGGAGTATGGTGTGGATTATAAGGAGACCTTCAGCCCTGTTGTTAAGCAACAGACTATTCGTCTGGTCTTGTCTCTTGCTCTTCACTATGATTGGCCGCTTCATCAGTTAGACGTCAGCAATGCCTTTCTTCATGGTCATCTTGAGGAAGAAATCTATATGGTTCAGCCACCGGGATATGTTAATCCCAACTGTCCTCACTATGTTTGCAAGCTTCGCAAATCACTGTATGGCCTGAAACAGGCCCCACGTGCCTGGTACACACGCCTCTCTACTTTTCTGCAGGGTCTTGGTTTTCGCACCTACCATCATGACAACAACCTCTTCACCCTTCACTGTTCTCGAGGGACAATCATCATTCTTATCTATGTGGATGATATTGTTATTACAGGCAGCTCGTCATCACTCATCACTGAAATTACTGAGGCTATGCATCCTGACTTCAAACTTAAGGACCTCGATCCTCTAGAGTTCTTTCTTGGCCTCGAACTCATCCGCAAATCGGGAACCATATTGATGCATCAGACAAAATATACCCTTGAACTTCTAAATCGAGCTGGAATGACAGACTGCAAACCCGCGGTCACTCCCATGGCAGTCCGCCAATCCCCAGGGCCGAATACTCCCTTTGCCGATCCTACACTATATCGGAGCCTCGTCGGTGGACTTCATTATCTTGCTGTTACTCGTCCGGACATCCAATATGCAGTCAATCGAGTCTCCCAATCAATGCATGCTCCCACAGAACAACACTTTCAGGCCTTGAAACGCATTCTGCGCTATCTTCAAGGTACTCTTCACTGTGGAATTTTATTTCAAAAGGGCTCGTTTGATATATCTGTTTTTTCTGATTCGGATTGGGCTAACGACAAAGATGATCGGAAGTCCACTACTGGATATATTGTTATGATGGGACCGAATCTGATTTCCTGGTGCACCAAGAAGCAAACGCGAGTGTCCCGTTCCTCCACAGAAGCAGAATATCGTGCCATGGCTGCGGGTGTTGCTGAAGCCATGTGGTTACGATACCTTACGGATGCACTTGGCATTCCCCCGACGAAACCACAGATTTATTGTGACAATCAGTCCACTATTTATGTTACCAAAAATCCAATCCTTCATGATCGTATGAAGCATGTTGGGTCCGACTGTCACTTTGTTCGCGATGAGGTACTTGCAGGAACAATGGCCACGCACTATGTCCCATCTACTGACCAGCTTGCTGATATTCTCACCAAGCCTCTTCCGTTACAGCCTTTTCAGTATCTCTGCTCCAAGCTGCCCCTCGTTACCGCTGATCAGCTTGCGGGGGGATAATAGACTACATATATAATTATTAAATACATCTGGGTTATTCTGTAATTAGTTATTCTTCAGTTCTCTATATATACAGCTGTAACCCCTTCAATATCAATAAGATCAATTATTATTAAATTATATCAAGAATAAAATTCAAAATGCAAATATACTAAGAAATCTTTTACAAGATAATGATGTTTTATTAAACCTAGTGCATCTTGAGAGACTTATCAAAAAAGTAACCCGACACGAGTTAGATCCGAATTATGAATATGTGATTCGCCACTCTCGCCCAAATTTAGCTCAGTTTAAAAAAGAATGAAGTTATCATAATTATGTAGGTTGTACCTCCTCCATTTAAAAAAAGAATGAAGTAGTTTAAAAAAGAATGATTACTTCTTTTTTAAAATTTTAATTTAATTTTTTACATGTCATAGTTAGAATCACAGAATTAAAGAATATTTTAGTATATTTAAAATAATTTTAATTTAAAATAATAATTCAAAAATATTCTTTATTTTCTTTAATTTCGTGTCATGTCAAAATAGATCATTTTTCTTAAACGGAGAGAGTATAATAAGTAGATGTTTGGTAACGAGAATCTTTTCACTTTTTTTCAAAAAATTATTTTACTTTACTGAAAAAAAAAATCTATAATGTTTAGTCATAAGAATTATTTCACTTTAGTGAAAATTATTTTTGGAAAAGTGTTTGCACTTTTATTTATCTCACAAAATTTCAAAAATAACTCCAATTTAGAAGGCCCTTGTACTTGATTCGGGTTGTCAATTTAACTCTTGTATTCATGGCTTTATCAACTGAACATTTAAACTCAATGAAACACAATATTTTAAATCACGAACCAGATAATAAAAGGGTTTAAAATATTGTATTTATTGAGTTTAAGTATTCAATCGTCATAATCGTGAGTTAAAGAATTCAATTGACAATTCAAATCAGATATAAGAATCTCCCAAGTCCTTCCTTCTTATTTTTAAAGAATTTAAGTTGTATAAAGTGATCACCCAAGTCAATTAAGGTCACTTATCATTTATTACTCTCTCAAAGCACACAATCTAAGGGATTATTGACATGACAGACGATTGATCTAAAGACCATACCAATACAGAAAGATAATAAAATACACTTTTGAACTCTATTTTGAGCAAAAGAAAGCACTACTGACTCATGTCAAATCTGTTTCTCATAATTTTTTTCTTGAGCCGAGCATTAATCGAAAACAATCTTTATCTCACAAGGCAGAAATAAAGTTGGCATACATTCCATAATCCTCAAACCCGATTTGTGAAATCACACTATATCAGGAACATTATGTCAAAAGTCATAGCTACACAACACTACTCCAAAAGACAATAAACTAGGACATCAAAACTTCCAAATTACTCTATTTCACTTCAAGTCAAGAAGTAAATTTACTCACAAATTAAAAGATAATAGCAGAAGTTATAATTAAAAGAAAACCTAGTGTAGTGCTTAATTCTCCATGTCCTTAACTAATTATTGTCACCCAACATAATTAAACCAATAACAGTGATAACAAATGCAGCTCCCAAGTTAATGATTCTGGAGATAATTGGACCACCCTCCTTGCCTACTATTACAAGGAGCACATCAAAATAGTTGACATAAATCAGCACGATTCCAAGCACAACGAGGAATATTGACATTTCCTCGTAACTCCCTCTCTTTTCATCACTTTGATGGTAACTCGCTTTCCTTTTATCAATTTGATTCTCTAGAAGAAATATCCATTGATCTTCTTCAACTTTCGATGAATTTATTACCTCTTGCTTCTTGTTACTGCGCTTGAAAAAACTTGAAATCAAATCGAGCACCTTATTCTTCTTCTTCTCCTCCATATTGTGCCTAGTCATAACAGAACTAACACGAAATTTATTAATCAGATTATAAGCCGTTAAATTTAAAAATATATTTTTTTTCATCAAATACATAACATGAGAAAAGTTGCAGCATAGGGTACTTTGTGTATAGTTTTTTAATAAATATCTAAATTTTAAATTAGTCAGCTTGACTCTCAAAAAGCAAACCCGATAATGTTGTGATTTAAAACCTACCTCCGCCTCAACACTAACATCAAATAAAAAGTTTAATAGTAAACATCAGGGGAAGAACTAAAGTAATTTAACTTGAACTCCATAATATGAGAAACATGCTACATAAACTATGGTGGATGCAGAACAATGCCTACGAGTTATTGAAAATCCAATAACTTTTATACAGATCATGTGTATATCTATATATATTAAGAAATTCACTAAATATCTAAAACTTTTGAACTGTAAACACATAATTTTTGTATATTAATTTGAGATCGTGATTGAACTCCATAAATTTCAAAATCTTGAATCCGCTCTAAGATTCTACGTGAACCAAAATAGTTTATAGTAACGAGTGGAGAAAAGTCTAACCTTTGAAGTCTAAAAGCTTTGCCAAAATCTTCGCAGTAGCCAAAACCTAATGAAAATTACTTTCATGCAGCAATATTATTATTATTATTATTATTATTATTATCATTATTATTATTATTATTATTATTATTATTATTATTATTATTATCATGTATAATAAGGACTTCAATTAGCTAATGGCCCACATACCTTCGTGAGCTTTTTTTTTAAAAAATAAAAATAAAAAAATAATTTATTTATTAAACTTGTAGAACAGAAAGTTCATAGTAACATTTTTCTTTAAAAGGCTTATGATTAAAATAAAGTTAGGAGGTGTATTTATGTAAATTTTCCTAAAATAAAAGATGTATTTGTGGGATAACAATGGGGAAAAAACTAAAAAGGAAAAGAGGGCAAGTCCTATATATGTTAACTTAGTTACAAACAGGAAATTATACTTCCTTCGTTTTAGTTGCAGTATATTATTTTCCTATATAGTCTAATTTAAGAATAATATTTTTATATATATATTTGATAACTCTTTAATTCAAACATTTCATGTAACGAACACAAGACGCAAATAACCTTTGGGAGGTTCATATAGGTTGCAACTATAATCCCGTTATTTTTCAAATTTTAAAATTAAATATTGCCTATCCTTTCTTCGAGCAGATATCTTTGATAACCGCGGCATTCAAGCACACCTCAATTAATTCCACAAGACAGCTACCACCTCCCACAAGTAACGAGTACCATGCTAGGACAGACGGGAAGAAATCACCCTAGTGTTTTTTCTTTTTTTTTTTTCTCTGTTGAGGTTTGAACCTGAACCTTATGGTTCTCAATCCATTCACTGACCACTTTTTTTAGCAGGAGCAGGCATTTTTGCTAGTTCAAAGCTTGATTACTTTGAAAAGCCAGAAAAAAAAAAAAACTTAAGGCAGGGGATTTGGGGGGGGGGGGAGGGGGGGGGGGACTGGAGCAAATTGGCTCATAAGTTGTGTTCATGAAAGCAGTCAATTAACTGCAAAGAAAATTTATCCCCTTTTACTATATCTATATGTTGTGAATGTATCAATGTTCATTATCATCAAGGGAGAACAATGCTCTCTGCATATTTAAAACTGCTGGAGAGCCTTTCCTGGCTTTCTCCATAAGATGCCTAATTAACAACTTTTCCATCTCATCATCACTCATCCCATCATTTTCATTCCAGTCAAAGTTATGCTCGCGTGAACACGAGTTTTCTTGGTGGTTGATGTCCTTAACTCCTGATGCAACAGCAACATCCTCCTCCTCTGAACTTAACCTTGTGAACACATCATAAGCCTCGTTATATGCATCTAAAGCATCTCCGCATAAATTGATTGCCACTGGCTGGTCTGCTGTACGTTGTTCAGTTTTAGCTATAGGACTACCGTGGGTGGAAGAAGAGCCCCCTTCACTGTTTGAGGAGTCCCTCCAAGAACTTGCAAGCTCTGCTTCTATATAGCTAACTTTCCTTTCATTATTCTGAAGTGACATCTCAAGCTTCTTGACCCGTTCTTCTAGTTGTGATTGGAGAACTTCGTGCAGCCGCAATCTCAGCTCTCTTGGCGAGACAGCATAGTTAACAGGATGAGGAGTCGAGGTCCCGCTACCATCCTGATCTGCATAAGGTTGACCTCCACCTTGTCTATTAAAGAGTTCAGTTCTTAACTCTCCCTCGGCTAGATCTGCTACAAAGTCTGGATCAACCTGCAAAAGATTGAACACTTGTTAAAGCTTCTCTAAAATAGCAGACAAGTAGTATAGCAGTGAGATTCATTTGCATTTACTAGTGGATGTAAAAGAGTGGCATCAGTAATAACTTCCGAGTCTATCCTGACGACTCTCCTGTGAATTCTTATGACCTTGATTCGTTCTACAAACCACATATGGAAGATACTGATCCTACAAATCATAAACTTAATGGTCTTCGAAATGAAAACATGAAAACTTCTTCATTAGAGGATCAAGGACAAGAACAACCTGATGAAGATTGAGATTGATGATTCTTGCAAAAGCTAGAGATCATAGTCACTGACTAAAAAAAGACAAAAAAAATTCAACAAAAATCTGGAAAAGAGAAACATTATGAAGATCTCCAACACAGAAACAATGCAAACACAAGATATGACTAACTTACACACTAGATCACAAAGCAAATCGAAGCACAAAAACTTATTCGCCAGAAACACCATGATGTGAAAATAGCTCAACCTTCTAAAAAAGAGCTCTCCTGACATAGTATAAGCTGAAAAATATTTGTCTACCTATACTTATACCATTCATATCAGGAAAGCTGCGAGAGGTTAAATAGGGAGAACCTGAAGAAAGCGTCAGTATACAATGTCTAAGAGAACACAAAGTAGGCTTTTCGCCATGAATGTTATTCACAATATTCCGGAAAACGTTTTCACTTAATTCCGGCATACATTTTCACAATATTTGAATTTTTGAAAAACACCTCAAGAGGTGTTTCACTATTTTTGGATTCACTTTTTGCCCTTTTTAATTTTTTATTTTCAGAAAATAACCCAATATCCATAAAACTCTCAATTTTTAAAAATTTATTTTCAGTTTTTATACTTTTTAACTTCAAAACTACCTCATTTTGAAAATACTATGGCCAAACACAACTCCAACTCTATTTTTAACTTCAAAAACACCAAATAAAGTGAATATGTTTTTGATTTTCATGGCCAAACGGGTCCTAAATGTTTTCCATAACATTCAACACAGATGTTAGTTCTGATCATATGACTAATAAATATAAGGTACTTCACATCCTACTAACAGAAGTATTAGAGACTAAAGAGCTCCGCAACAGTATGCAACATTATCCACCAGAAATCAAGAAGCAACAGAGAGATACCCCTGAATAATTATTTCTAATAGCAAGAACTGATGGAATTATCTATCTTGCATAGAATACAAGTTTAAACGAGTCTAGGGTTTGCTAAGCGTCCAATAGAACAAAATGGATGGTAAGATTTATATAGCCAAACCCAACTTAGGATTGAGGCATACTTTTCACTGTACGATAAGTGCTCCGTAGATATTCCACTGGGACTTGTTACTTTCCACCAACATAGGTATGGTGCCTATCCCACCGACGTTTAGGCAAATGGGAAGAAACCACCTAGTGTCTTTTGCCTGTACTGGGCTTTTTAAATTGAGACCACTGGTTATCCTCCCACTGTATTGACCACTAGACCACACCCTTGGATGCTCTATTTAACCTTATGAAATAGTTCCGATTTCAAACTCTAAACTCTACCATAAGATTCTTCGACCACTGTCCATTAGTTCCGACTAGCAACACCCATATAATAGAAAATTCAAGCACTATATTACCAATGAAAGCCTAATCAAGCTTATCTGTTACCAACCGTAAGATCTAGGGTTTCCTTGGAAAAACACAAACTCATAAGCTGTCCAAGTTATAACCAACTGGTAGATCTTCGACCATAAAGCTTAAGTGCATATAGTGCCTAAGTTAACTTCTCTGACAAGATAATTGTATTTTCAAGAATGGAGTTTCGAAGAAAGCAAATTGACATTAGAATTGCTTCACACACACACAAGGAAAAAAAAAAAGTAAAAAAATAAAGCATAGAGATGAATGAATCAGAAAGCATTATTACCTCATCTAGTTCTGCGAGTTTCCCCTCCAACGTAGATGAATTTATACTTAATTCTAACCTCTCCAGTTCAGCTTCAAGCTCTGCTTCAATTTTACTCCTAGACTCTTCCTCTGTCTTCTGGCTTTGACAGTCATCATAATTTGTTGACGAAGATGCCTGTAAAGCTCCATTGTTTGAGGAATCATTAAGTGTATCTTGTGACTCACAATCGAAAGCAATTTGACATTAGAATTGCTTCACACACACACAAGGAAAAAAAGAAGTAAAAAAATAAAGCATACAGATGAATGAATCAGAAAGCATTATTACCTCATCTAGTTCTGCGAGTTTCCCCTCCAACGTAGATGAATTTATACTTAATTCTAACCTCTCCAGTTCAGCTTCAAGCTCTGCTTCAATTTTACTCCTAGATTCTTCCTCTGTCTTCTGGCTTTGACAGTCATCATAATTTGTTGACAAAGATGCCTGTAAAGCTCCATTGTGTGATGCCTGTAAAGCTCCATTGTTTGAGGAATCATTAAGTGTATCTTGTGACTCACAATCTTCAGTGGCAAGCTCTTTCACAGTTAATGAATCTTTCATTTCAAGTTCCTCCTGTAGATGTTGAACCAAATACTCGGACTGTCTCAACAAGTCATTTAATTTATCCATTTCCTTTCTATTTTTCCAGAAAGAAGATATTATGCCCACAAATATTCCAAGACAGAAAAGACACATGCCATCAGATGATCCTGATTCAAGACAACCATAAAAGGAGAGATGTATTGTAGAAGATGTTAATATTTATTGCCCCACAAAGAAAAAAATTGTAAGTTGTAAACGATTTAAAAAAAAAAAGTAGTATTCACTTCTTGTGCCATTAGCAGGAAAGTCATGAACAGTGGAGAGTTTTAAAGTCTCAGCATCTCAAGTAGAAGTCCAGAGAAGAAACAGACTTGACACTGATTAAGGTAAAAAAATGATTCTCTCTTACAAATTATTTTTGTGTTCCAACTGTTGCAGTAAAAGGATGAAACATTCATAAGTTTCATTATGTGAAAGTTAACTACCATTTGCACAACGCTGCGCTAGCATAATATCTTGATGGAGTAATCTGGAGCTACACCCCCCTCGCTCTACTCGTTTTTAGTTCTTCCAGAGAATGCTGCTATTCCAGTGTTCAAAAGCATGGAAAATAATATGTATCTATTTCATTATATTTTACAATGGAACCATGAAAAATCATACTTCAAACAGAACAACATGGGCTAAAAGTGGTCCCACTGAGCCATAAAGGTTGGAAGACAGAAGATAAATGCAGACATTAAAAAGTCTGTAGTCAGTCCCAACAAGGCAATCATGTTCCTAAAACATCAACAGGTTCATCGAACATTGAACAACAAAGATCTCGAGCAATAGCCGAGTCAACAAATAAAACAACACACCTAGCAAAACGGACACAGGAAGAGCAGGCAAAGCTTTCTGATAAAATGCAAGAAGCATCAGAGTGATCCCAAGACCAGCTATAATAGCAAGATAGCAGGCATAAACTGTCATGAAATCATACATCGCAGCCCTGGCAACTAATACACTGTAGAATATGAAGTCTCCTAGCCCCAGCTTAATAGCACCTGAGGATCCCAAACCAATTCCTTCAAGTGCAAAATCATCATTTGACCCTTCCTGTAAATTCATTCGGACATTTATCCTCTGCTGAATTAGCGGTGCAGCCAGCTCAGAATCTTCTCTTGAAACCTGACCATCCTCCATATCAACCGCATTCCTCTCATTCTCATCACTACCGTACAGTGGACGCCTTTCAAGAACAGAACGTGATTCCGAAATAGAATTAACATTTGAATTCAAGTTAGAAATAGAATCCAAATTTTCATCGGAACCAAATTCATTCTCCCGTCTTTCTCTCCACACTCTCCTTTGCACAAAACCACCCCTTGGAACCGACTCACGATCAATAACAGGGCGAGCCTCATAAACCAAAGCCAGAATATCTTCATCCCTAGACATCGCAAGCTCAACAAGCAACCTTAAAGGCCCACCGGGCAACAAAACAGCTGCAAGATCATGCAATACCATCGCTACCAAAAGCACCCAAGTAGTCCATTCAGGCAACATCGTAAACCAATACGCAACCAACACTACAATAACAACCAAATACCCTTGAGTAACAACAATCGCCATCTTCGACATAAACACAGCCAAAACCCCCAAAACAGTAAAATTAAACAAAATCAAACCAAACGAAACACAATCAATAGGCACCCTAAACTTCCCAATCAAGAAAATAGCTATTTCACCACCCATGAATCCCAAAACAAGAAAAGACGAAAACCCCATATAATATTTCAAGAATTCAGTACACCTAAAGTAGAAAAGCAACACTAAAAGGAATGTAACAACAGTGACAACAACAACAAAGACCAAAGCATTCAAAAGGGCACCTTTTAATTTGTCCCAATTTGAGTCCGAGCTACTTTCATTATAAGCCACGGTGGCTATTGAGGTAAATGAGGGGTTTGAGGAATCTGTGTCATTATTTACTGTAACAAGAATGACCACTAAGAGCATGTAAATTGAAACTGGTGTTGTTATTCTCACTATTTCTTCACCTAGTGAATCAAGAACACTTTTGGGTTTTAAATTTTCGTCCATCTGGAACGCCATATTGAAATGAATTTGGGAACAATTGCAAGAATTTTGGATTTAATAGGTGTTGAGAATTGCTTTTGGGTTTGGGAAAAATTTGGAACTTCCAATTTATTTATTAAACTTGTAGAACAGAAAGTTCATAGTAACATTTTTCTTTAAAGGGCTTATGATTAAAATAAAGTTAGGAGGTATATTTATGTAAATTTTCCTAAAATAAAAGATGTATTTGTGGGATAACAATGGGGAAAAAACTAAAAAGGAAAAGAGGGCAAGTCCTATATATGTTAACTTAGTTACAACCAGGAAATTATAATTTATGAATAATATTTTTATATATATATATTTGATAACTCTTTAATTCAAACATTTCATGTAACGAACACAAAACGCAAATAACCTTTGGGAGGTTCATATAGGTTGCAACTATAATCCCGTTATTTTTCAAATTTTAAAATTAAATATTGCCTATCCTTTCTTCGAGCAGATATCTTTGATAACCGCGGCATTCAAGCACACCTCAATTAATTCCACAACACAGCTACCATCTCCCACAAGTAACGAGTACCAAGCTAGGACAGACGGGAAAAAAGGTGATTTTTTCTTATTTTTTTTCTCTGTTGAGGTTTGAACCTGAACCTTATGGTTCTCAATCCATTCACTGTCCACTTTTTTGAGCAGGAGCAGGCATTTTTGCTAGTTCAAAGCTTGATTACTTTGAAAAGCCAAAAAAAAAAAAAAAAGCTTAAGGCAGGAGATTTGGGGGGGGGGGGGAGGGGGGGGGGACTGGAGTAAATTGGCTCATAATTTGTGTTCATGGAAGCAGTCAATTAACTGCAAAAGATCCATTTCTTTACACATTGGGCGTCTGCAGCTGAGACGATCCTTCCCTTGCAATCTAGCTTTTGGGGTTGAGTTTATACCTAAGATCCATTACTTTGCACATTGGGCATCTGCACCTGAAACGAGCTGGTGTTGAAGCTCATCCTGATTTCATCTAGATTTCTTTGAAGAACGCCAACATTGGGGGTTCCAATGAGCTAAAGCGCGTGGAAGAGAAGATGCTCTTGAGCCATCCGGAGAAGTATAAGACGGACACAGAAGTCGCACCCAAAGGTATGGCCTAACGGAAAATGAAGTAGGTGAAAGTCATGGGATGTGACTAATTCTATTTCTTTTTTTATCTCTTGATTCTTTATCTTGTCCAGATCAACCCCGTGTGGATCAATCGCGCAGCTGTCAATAGATTCTGTCACACTACTAAAATCGACTTTCTTCCCTTCCCTGCTCAACGGGTAAGTATTGCACACAAAACTCTCTTTCGCTTTTGCACTTAAGGGTCAATCTTCGTATAACTCAGTTGAGTTTTAGTTTATACACTTACGATGAAAAAGTATTTAAACATCAATCACTTAGACAAAATAATAAATTCATCGTAAATTCACCAATATAATAGTACGCTATCAGTATATATAAGTTAAATCTTATTCAAATCAAGACAACCACAAATCTAGCTGTCCTTGGAAAAAAAAAGTGTCATTTTTAATTGTATATTTTATTTATTTATTTCAATGTGTGTATGGACAAAAGATTTTGGATGTTATTCTTTGCTTCTATGACTACTTCATATAAATTTTATTTTAATAAACTTAAAGATTTTATGTCCGAATTTATATCGATTAGATAATCATATTTAGAACCTCATATAAAATAAAATAGCGGGTTTATAATATTTAGAGATTCAAATATCATAATCTGAATTAAGAACTATAATAGTCTAAGTTTTATGTGAAATCGACTTTCATGTTATGTTATATGATATATTTTCTATAACAATATTTTAGTATATATAACAGATAAAAGATATCTAAACGAACAACACCATTATAAAAAAAAGAGATAATGCATCAAAGCTGAACTTCTATTTATTTACCCCCTTAACATCTTTAAAGTGAATTAATTCCCCCCCTTATGCTGACGTGGCATTTAAAAAATAAAAAATAAATGACACGTTAGCATAAGGGGAAAAATTAATTAACTTTAAAGATTTTAAGGGGATAAATAAATAAAAATTAAGTTTAAGGGCTAAAGTAAATTGTGGAGATAAGTTCAAGGATTTTGATGCATTATCTGTAAAAAAAAAAAATTGGTTTTATATATATATATCTCTTTAATCATGATCATATGTTACAACTATGAACTCATATATGTTAAGACAATATAATGAAAGACAACAAGGTTAAGATTTAAACTATTGATTACAATATATAGAACCATATACTAATATACAAATTGAAATTGCATGTATTTTTATCATCTTAGCTCATACATAAAGCTATCATGGTACATATTTAAAACCTCATTTTTAACAAATGTATATGTTGGCTTTAATTTGTGTAAATGAATAAGTTAATACATATTATAACAACATAAACCCATGGGATATAAAATTAAGTGATGCCACTTCTTGTATTAACTAGTATATTAATATTAAAAAAAAAATGTGAACCAAAAAATTCTATTTTCAAACAACACTAAGAGGATTAAATATGCAGCAAAAATTACATATAAATAGTCAGACTTTTTAATATATAAAATGAACCTCTATGATATTGTGGGAATACATTGGGTATGTTGTTGTTGAATGGACGTCTATGATAATATTTTATGAACTTCTTTTTTACCTGATTTATCACTATTTACTTAACAAGGTTATATTTTAATACGTAAATGGTGGCACCCAAGGGTGTGACCTAGTGATCAATAACGTGGGTTGAGCACCATGAGGTTTCTAGATTCTAGTGATTTCAAATTAAATTTCTAGAAACACTGGGTGATTTCTTTCCATATCTGTTCTACAGTGACGGATCCAGGATTTAAAAATAGTGGATGCTTAAAAAATTTTAAAACTGAAAAAAAATAAAAATTCACCTCAATGAGGTTTGAATCCGGGGCATCCCTTCTAGTGGAAGAGAACATTAAAGTCGACCTAAATACCAATGCACCCAACCAACTTTTTGTTTAGTGGATGCTTTTATATATTATATATCTATTTTTGTATATTTTTTATGTAATTTTACCTGTTCCGCATCGAGTTTAGTGGGTGACAAAACATCCACAAATGAATGTAGGTCCGCCCCTGGTTCTAGCTCTAGTGGACAAAGTTACCTAATGTTTTGAAATGCATGTAAAAAAAACAACTGATAGTTATTGTATGAAACTCACAAAATAGTGTTTTTGGTCATTGCCTTTTTTTTTTTTAAAGATAACTGTGGTGTCTGGGTCAATTTTCGCGCATCTCGACTAAATCTATGGGATATCTGTCACCTTACACCAGTCACAAATATCAGGTAACTCTGTCCACCAAGGCTACAAATGAGCAGATCACCTAGTGTGTTTTGTATCTGCTGTGATCGAACCTGAGACCTAAGGCTTTCAACCACTTCATTAACCATTAGGTCACACCCTTCGGTGCTTGATCATCGCCTTTAAAAAGAAAATATTATTATAAAAAAAATTAAATATAGTATAATTAGGTGTGTGGATCCTGGTTAAGAGGGGCGAACCTATAACTAAATTGTTGGTGCTTCGGTATCCGTTAAATTCGATGCATATGAAGTATAATTATATAAAAGATGTATAAAATCTGGTATAAAATTTTAAAAAGTATCGAGTAAGCCAAGAAGATAACTCGATACTTTAATTTTCAGGCGAAATCTTAAAACTTTGGACGTCAATATGTATGTGTTCGAACCTTCCAAATACTCACGACTCCTAAATCGTGGATCCGCCACTATTAGTTGACCTTTGACCTTACAACAACAACAACAAAAAAAAAAGGTTGGATGGGAAAGTACAACTAATATTAGCACACTCACCGGCCTATATTGAGTGAGAAATAAATAATGGTTCGAAGTCAAAGACTAATATATTTATATCCAAGTCAAAGAAAGATAAAATTAATTCAAATATAGATTTTGTCAAAATCTAGTAAATTTTTATTCGAATTATGTATATTTCTACTAAGTCGTAATTAGTAATTGAAATTATATTAAAATTCAAAATCGACTTAAAGTTAAAATTATGACTATATCTATCATTACTGATTATGATAGGATGGATAAAATTTCTACATCTTTAATTAAAAATTTTCAAATTCGAAATTCAAAAAAAAAAAAAATCTTGATAATAATCGTATTATCAATTCATAATATGCACAATTTGAGAAAGTATATTCGGAAAAATGTATTTACGAGTCCAACTTAAACCAAGTAAAGATATTTATTAGCAATGAATTTTCAAAATTGACGTATTTAATTTTCAGTCGAGATCAAATTAAAATATCTATATATAATGCTGAGCTAATTCTTATCTAATTTAGGATAAAATCTTACTCTTTTTAGGATTAGAAAAATAGAGGCATATATTAAAAGTAGGCAAAAAAAAAAAAAAAAAATTACAATTAAATCTAAAATTTTAATCCTAATCCACCCACGTTGGATTTGCCTGGATTTAATGTCAACTATCTAAAAACTGACTTTTTCCTATCTAATTACTTTTTCAGAAACTAATTAATTAATTAAATATCTTTTTATCTCCTATAAAATTGTTCAACACATTTTTAGACTTCTTGTCCTAATATATAATTTCAAACTTTGGTGTAAAAAAAAAAATCACAATTTTCATACAAAATTACAAACAAAATCTCCAAAAAGTAAAATATACAAAGATATGAAGTTGGTTTGGTCACCTGATAAAGCATCAAAAGCTTATCTTGATACTGTTAAATCTATAAGTATTTATTATTTTTTATCTTTTTTTTTAAATGCGAATTCATGATTTAGAGTCGATGAGTTCGGAAAAAAATGTTATTCATATATCTACATTTTTTTGGTTTTCTTATGTTACAAACTTTTGTACCAATTTGGTCGATTCAGGGTGGATCTACATGCCAATTATGAATCTTCTCATCGCCCATTTTCTCTCCCATTCCTTCTGCTCGCAACAATCCAAGGACATCCATTAAGACGATCCATTTTTTTTTTATAACCGTGGTGTTCGGGCCAGCTTGCGCGCACCTCGACTAAATCCACGGGATACTTGCTACCTCCCACCAGCAACAGGTACCAGGTAACTCTGTCCACCAAGGCTAGAACAGATGAGAAGAAAACACCTAGTGATTGTTTCTGCTGGGAAGAAAACACCTTAAGACGTTTCATCTTCTGAAACCAACACGTCTGATGTTATTTACCTACAATAATTTTTATACGCCTCTTACGAGTGAACACATCACTCATTTTCACTCCCATTCCTTCTGCTCGCAACAATCCAATAACTTCCATTAAGGCGTACGTTCCATCTTCTGAAACCAACACTTCTGATGTTATTTAACGTACAATAATTTTTACATGCCTATTATGAATATTCACATTGCTCATTTTCTCTCCTATGCCCTCTGCTCGCAACAATCCAATAACTTCCATTAAGACGTTCCAGCTTCTGAAACCAACATGTCTGATGTTATTTACCGTATAATAATTTTTATATGCGCCTATTACGAATGAACACATCACACATTTTCACTCCCATTCCTTCTGCTTGCAACAATCCAATAAGTTCCATCAAGACGTTCCATCTTCTGAAACTAACACTTTTTGAGGTTATCTGACGTACAGTAATTTCTATACGCATATTACGAATCAACACATCCCTCATTTTCGCTCCCGTGCCCTCTGCTCGCAACAATCCAATAATTCCATGACAACATTCTATCTTCTGAAACTAACACTTCTAATGTTATCTGACGTACAATAATTTCTATATCCCTATTACGAATCAACACATCCCTCATTTTCCCCGCAATTTTTGCAGTGCGAATCGCTACAAGAATCCAACGAAGCGGAGTTAATTTCCGCCATGGCAGCAGGATGGAACGCGCAAATGATTGCGGAAACATGGTGTCGAGGCGGAGATACATCAACAAGCATTGGTCTCTCTAATGCAATTCATCAAACAGGTGGTAGGCATATATGCATTGTCACAAATGAAGATGCTAAAAAAGAATATTTATCAAAAATTACAGATAAAATCACTGGAATTTTACCTGAAGTTGTTGTTGGATCTACTGAACAAGCCGTACAGACAATAAAGGGGATAGATTTTTTGGTTGTTGATTGTGAAGAGGACGATTTTTCGACGATTTTAAAGGTGGCTGAGTTGGGACAACGAGGTGCAGTATTGGTGTGCACAAATGTGAGTCTAAGAGATTTTAGGTGGCACAGTGTCATTGGTGGATTGAGAAACGTGAGGTCGGTTTTTTTGCCGGTAGGAAAAGGATTGGATATTGCGCATGTAGGAGCTGCCGTGGAGGCTGGAGAGAGTGGTTCGGGTGGAATGATGGGAAGGAAATGGATTAGAAGGTTTGATAGGGCGTCCGGCGAGGAGTATGTGATTTGGAGGTGAATTTATTTTTATTATATCGTGATGTCTAGACCAGGGTAGTTTGATTGCACCTCGATTACCTAGCTACCTCCACCAGAGTACAGGTATTGGATAACTTTGTGTACGAACACTTGTGGACATATTGCTAGTGAAATATTTTCTTGTAATCATGATGTCTGGACCAGTCTGATTGCTTCTTGACTAATACTATCACAATATAGGTATGAGGTAACTTTATCTGTCAGGACTTTGGGACACACACCTAGTGAAATTCTTTTGTTTTGTTTCATTTTTTTTTTCTATTTGGGGAATTTTTGGGTGATGTACATTGGATCACAACTAAAAATAAGTTGAATATTTGGTTTGCCAGTTGGGGATATGCTGGTGTGAGTTTGTTGACATTGAAGTTGTATAATGTTTGATAGCACTTGCAAAAAAAAAATGTAAAGTAGAAGATTGAATTGATGTGCCATGAAACCTTGTATTTTTTTTTTGCTTAGTCGATTAAAAATAAACTAAGGCAAAGAGAAATTCGCGTCTGATATCATGTTGAACTGTGCGACCATTTTATCTAACAGCTTAAGTTTTTAAAGAGCTGTCACACACTTTTTAACATCTAACAAGCCCACTGTTGCTATTTTCAAAGTAGTATCAACACCACTAAAAGTTGTGTGGATGCAAAATAACTCATCTATCCTTATCTAGAGATTTCAGGTTCAAGTTCTGAAAATGGAGTCGTTTTTGGTACTATAGTGTATGTTTCAGGCTAGAGCTGTGCAAAAAATGAACCGACCGATAAACCGAATAAAAAAAAATATTATCGATTTATTGTTATTGGATTATTAAATTAATGATTTTTTTAATAATTTTAGAAAAAAAAATTATTGGATAATTGGTTCGGTTCGATTTTTTCTTATTGGGTAAACTGTAATCCAATAATGTATATATATATATATATATATATATATATATATGTATGTATGTATACACAAATTAGATATTTCTCTTTAATCTCTACAAATTAACAAACCTATTATTTCAATTATACAAACTCTTAATTTCTCCTAACAACATTTAGTTCAAAATTGAAGATTCTTGTAAATTAAAATACACTATATAGTATTTGTGTTTGCAACTAAGATTCAATTATTTTTCATGTTAGTTACTACTATTTCTATTTCATGAGTATTTTCTTATCGGTTAAATCGAAAACCGAACCGTTAAGGACTAAAAACCGATAAACTGAAAACCGATAAAAAACATATTTTGTTATTGGTTTAGCATATTTAAAAACCGAAAACCGATAATATGTAAAACCGAACCGAACCGACCGATGCACACCCCTATTCCAGGCAAGTAATTTGAACATGCAAGACACAAAATACAAACTCAAAAAGAACTCTGTGTAATGTGTCAACCACATCTACCTAAAATTTTATCACAGCCTAGAAGGTCATGTTCTTAGAAACAATGGATTATTTGTGGTTACAAGCCTATGAGAATGACAATAACCATATGATCTGAAAAATGCTAGAGGCTAATACGCGACGCGACGCCTTTGAAATGTTCATCGAGTCAGCTGTGGACTCTTTCGGCCCCTCATTTGAACTATAATCAACAGCAGAAGAAGCTACAAACCAGAGTTTCTTCAGTAAACTTTCAACTTCACGATCCCATCATCCGTCGAAGCTTTCTTTTTATGTAACACAGACTTGCTTCTCAAGCAAATTTTTTTTCCTTCCCCATAGCAGCCCTGTAGTAAGAATTGGTACTAGATTTACAGATACAGAATAGTAGCGAAAACGAGAACTGCAGAAAAGAAAATGGCGAAGACATCTTACAACTTGGAAATCTTTTTCACAAGCCCGTCAGAAGGTGGTAGCGGTGTATATGAAGCAGCATTGATTATTTCCTGTTTAATCACCAGCAGAAGCGGTTATTTAGTTTTTCTCAACAAGCATCACGGGCGATTAAAGACGACAAGCAAAAACATTCAACGGATGATATTTGAAAATAACACTGTATCCAACTGTGCTAATCTAAGTTGCGCAGACTTTTCATTTTTTATGCCGCACCCGTGTCGGATTCTTCAAAAATCCACTATTTCTGGCGAATCCGACGCGCACCCATTGACATTTTTGACGAGTCAGAGCAACATAGGTGCTAATATGTGGTTCATTGTCCTCGCTCTACCTTAGGCATTCGATTTAGATGGAAAAAATGCAACGATCCAGCAGAATCTAATTAGAGATTTTTTAGATAGCATGTCTCTTCCTATTGAGTATGTACAATACTACGTTTGTCAGAAAATACACTCAATAATACCTGGAATTTCCCAAGCACTTTCTGCTTTTTGGCCACGACATCTTCGAAATTATTCCTGGAAAACAAATAGAGCAGGATAGCATCATTGCATGGTAAAGGATGAGCAAAAGAAACGAAGAATTTGAAATCACTCGAGAGCTGATTTTAACTCTTGTTTTCTAGTCTTAGTTGAAGTAAGCACAAGCTCCCCATCCTTGATCCGACTCTCTTCCTGCATGGCCATCGGAAAGTCATTTTCCTATAGTAAAGTGCTTAAGAAAAGGACTTGATTTCAGATTGGACACAACATAGCAGCAGTTCGTTTATTTTTGACATCCTAATATCAGAACCAGTGGAAATGTTTACAGTTAAATCAATTGAGATACCTCCAATTCGACACCTATGGCTTGTCTATGTCATTTGTAAAGCTTTAGATTTTCTAGTAGTAGCATGTAGAATTATACTTATCGATGAGAAAGGAAGAACCTAATGTGTTGTATTTACTAGTGGCTCTGACCAAGACTGTTTCAGTTCATATTAGAGCAGACACAGCCATTCAGAAGCGTAAGACGAGAGATACTTCTATCTATTTATCTACATAACGTGCTCCCTCATGTGCGAGCCTCATGTGAAAGATCCTTTTCATTGGCCAAACACATGAAAATATTAGTTAACAGGCATTGGTGAGACTCGAACAGAATGTCTACCTGTTCTTATTCCAGGTTGAACCGCTAAATCAGTTCATCTAAAAGTTTATGTCGTTAACAAAGAGAACACTTTTATCTAGCTATTCTAAGTCTGCAGCAACACTACTTTTATGGTAAAATCTTTTGACAACATAGCCTTAGATTACGAGAAATGAAGTTCTTCAGAGAGCAAGAATTTTTAGATATTTTGTCTGAATAATAAAACAGTTGAATTGCACGCCTCACCCAAAGGAGGACTTAAAAAAGACTAGAAAAACGTTTTGTAGAAAAATGCTTCTAAGACATCAAACTCAGCTTGCAACAGAACCCCTCAAATTCACCTAGAAGATATGTGCTTTTGAGAAACGGCAGAAGCATGAACCATGAGAAACTACACATGAAATACACCAGGAAACACCCTTTTTAACAGAATTTCCTGGCGGTTCTCTATTCACCCTTTTCCTTTACTTAGAACCAAAGTTATAACTTGAGGGTGGTTTATGGTGCGATACCTGACCCTTTCCAGTATTCTACGATCTAATAGTTCATTTCAGGATGGACACTAAAAATATTCCAACAAGCATTTATCTTTTCCTTTTTACGAAGTTAATTCTCAAGTTAAAACTGTAGGAATAAACAAGATCACAAAATTGACCAGATCACTCGACCTCAATCAACGACCTTTAATTCAAATGTTAGAGGACATAAAGAGCTCGACAGTGCTGGAAGACTGGGTTGTACAGAGAGAAAGTCTATCAACGTAATGGCGATGTAAGAATGGCCACATGATGTTCCATAGATGTGCTCTGACCTCGTTATATTCTTCATATCTATTCTCTCAAGTGGTTGCAAAAAACAAAGGGAATAAAGGGGGCTACAACTATATTTCTGCAAACTACGATAAGGAGTTAAAATTTAGTCATCGCATTTAACCAGATGGCACACGATCGACACATACACAATAAAGATTCAAAAGTCTAGTTCTTTTTTTTAGGATTCAAAGGTCAAGTTAATTCCACTTAAACTTCCTTTTATCAGAATAAAATTCAAAATGCAAATATACTAAGAAATCTTTTACAAGATAATGATGTTTTATTAAACCTAGTGCATCTTGAGAGACTTATCAAAAAAGTAACCCGACCCGAGTTAGATCCGAATTATGAATTTGTGATTCGCCACTCTCGCCCAAATTTAGCTCAGTTTAAAAAAGAATGAAGTTATCATAATTATGTAGGTTGTACCTCCTCCATTTAAAAAAAGAATGAAGTAGTTTAAAAACGAATGATTACTTCTTTTTTAAAATTTTAATTTAATTTTTTACATGTCATAGTTAGAATCACAGAATTAAAGAATATTTTAGTATATTTAAAATAATTTTAATTTAAAATAATAATTCAAAAATATTCTTTATTTTCTTTAATTTCGTGTCATGTCAAAATAGATCATTTTTCTTAAACGGAGAGAGTATAATAAGTAGATGTTTGGTAACGAGAATCTTTTCACTTTTTTTCAAAAAATTATTTTACTTTACTGAAAAAAAAGTTATATAATGTTTAGTCATAAGAATTATTTCACTTTAGTGAAAATTATTTTTGGAAAAGTGTTTGCACTTTTATTTATCTCACAAAATTTCAAAAATAACTCCAATTTAGAAGGCCCTTGTACTTGATTCGGGTTGTCAATTTAACTCTTGTATTCATGGCTTTATCAACTGAACATTTAAACTCAATGAAACACAATATTTTAAATCACGAACCAGATAATAAAAGGGTTTAAAATATTGTATTTATTGAGTTTAAGTATTCAATCGTCATAATCGTGAGTTAAAGAATTCAATTGACAATTCAAATCAGATATAAGAATCTCGCAAGTCCTTCCTTCTTATTTTTAAAGAATTTAAGTTGTATAAAGTGATCACCCAAGTCAATTAAGGTCACTTATCATTTATTACTCTCTCAAAGCACACAATCTAAGGGATTATTGACATGACAGACGATTGATCTAAAGACCATACCAATACAGAAAGATAATAAAATACATTTTTGAACTTTATTTTGAGCAAAAGAAAGCACTACTGACTTATGTCAAATCTATTTCTCATAATTTTTTCTTGAGCCGAGCATTAATCGAAAACAATCTTTATCTCACAAGGCAGAAATAAAGCTGGCATACATTCCATAATCCTCAAACCCGATTTGTGAAATCACACTATATCAGGAACATTATGTCAAAAGTCATAGCTACACAACACTACTCCAAAAGACAATAAACTAGGACATCAAAACTTCCAAATTACTCTATTTCACTTCAAGTCAAGAAGTAAATTTATTCACAAATTAAAAGATAATAGTAGAAGTTATAACTAAAAGAAAACCTAGTGTAGTGCTTAATTCTCCATGTCCTTAACTAATTATTGTCACCCAACATAATTAAATCAGTAACGGTGATAACAAATGCAGCTCCCAAGTTAATGATTCTGGAGATAATTGGACCACCCTCCTTGCCTATTATTACAAGGAACACATCAAAATAGTTGACATAAATCAGCACGATTCCAAGCACAACGAGGAATATTGATATTTCCTCGTAACTCCCTCTCTTTTCATCACTTTGATGGTAACTCGCTTTCCTTTTATCAATTTGATTCTCTAGAAGAAATATCCATTGATCTTCTTCAACTTTCGATGAATTTATTACCTCTTGCTTCTTGTTACCGCGCTTGAAAAAACTTGAAATCAAATCGAGCACCTTATTCTTCTTCTTCTCCTCCATATTGTGCCTAGTCATAACAGAACTAACACGAAATTTATCAATCAGATTATAAGCCGTTAAATTTAAAAATATTTTTTTTTTCATCAAATACATAACATGAGAAAAGTTGCAGCATAGGGTACTTTGTGTATAGTTTTTTAATAAATATCTAAATTTTAAATTAGTCAGCTTGACTCTCAAAAAGCAAACCCGATAATGTTGTGATTTAAAACCTACCTCCGCCTCAACACTAACATCAAATAAAAAGTTTAATAGTAAACATCAGGGGAAGAACTAAAGTAATTTAACTTGAACTCCATAATATGAGAAACATGCTACATAAACTATGGTGGATGCAGAACAATGCCTACGAGTTATTGAAAATCCAATAACTTTTATACAGATCATGTGTATATCTATATATATTAAGAAATTCACTAAATATCTAAAACTTTTGAACTGTAAACACATAATTTTTGTATATTAATTTGAGATCGTGATTGAACTCCATAAATTTCAAAATCTTGAATCCGCTCTAAGATTCTACGTGAACCAAAATAGTTTATAGTAACGAGTGGAGAAAAGTCTAACCTTTGAAGTCTAAAAGCTTTGCCAAAATCTTCGCAGTAGCCAAAGCCTAATGAAAATTACTTTCATGCAGCAATATTATTATTATTATTATTATTATTATTATTATTATTATTATTATTATTATTATTATTATTATCATGTATAATAAGGACTTCAATTAGCTAATGGCCCACATACCTTCGTGAGCTTTTTTTTTAAAAAATAAAAATAAAAAAATAATTTATTTATTAAACTTGTAGAACAGAAAGTTCATAGTAACATTTTTCTTTAAAAGGCTTATGATTAAAATAAAGTTAGGAGGTATATTTATGTAAATTTTCCTAAAATAAAAGATGTATTTGTGGGATAACAATGGGGAAAAAACTAAAAAGGAAAAGAGGGCAAGTCCTATATATGTTAACTTAGTTACAAACAGAAAATTATACTTCCTTCGTTTTAGTTGCAGTATATTATTTTCCTATGTAGTCTAATTTAAGAATAATATTTTTATATATATATTTGATAACTCTTTAATTCAAACATTTCATGTAACGAACACAAAACGCAAATAACCTTTGGGAGGTTCATATAGGTTGCAGCTATAATCCCGTTATTTTTCAAATTTTAAAATTAAATATTGCCTATCCTTTCTTCGAGCAGATATCTTTGATATCCGCGGCATTCAAGCACACATCAATTAATTCCACAAGACAGCTACCACCTCCCACAAGTAACGAGTACCATGCTAGGACAGACGGGAAGAAATCACCCTAGTGTTTTTTCTTTTTTTTTTCTCTGTTGAGGTTTGAACCTGAACCTTATGGTTCTCAATCCATTCACTGACCACTTTTTTGAGTAGGAGCAGGCATTTTTGCTAGTTCAAAGCTTGATTACTTTGAAAAGCCAAAAAAAAAAAAAAGAAAGCTTAAGGCAGGGGATTTGGGTGGGGGGGAGGGGGGGGGGGGGACTGGAGCAAATTGGCTCATAAGTTGTGTTCATGAAAGCAGTCAATTAACTGCAAAAAAAATTTATCCCCTTTTACTATATCTATATGTTGTGAATGTATCAATGTTCATTATCATCAAGGGAGAACAATGCTCTCTGCACATTTAAAACTGCTGGAGAGCCTTTCCTGGCTTTCTCCACAAGATGCCTAATTAACAACTTTTCCATCTCATCATCACTCATCCCATCATTTTCATTCCAGTCAAAGTTATGCTCGCGTGAACACGAGTTTTCTTGGTGGTTGATGTCCTTAACTCCTGATGCAACAGCAACATCCTCCTCCTCTGAACTTAACCTTGTGAACACATCATAAGCCTCGTTATATGCATCTAAAGCATCTCCGCATAAATTGATTGCCACTGACTGGTCTGCTGTACGTCGTTCAGTTTTAGCTATAGGACTACCGTGGGTGGAAGAAGAGCCCCCTTCACTGTTTGAGGAGTCCCTCCAAGAACTTGCAAGCTCTGCTTCCATATAGCGAACTTTCCTTTCATTATTCTGAAGTGACATCTCAAGATTCTTGACCCGTTCTTCTAGTTGTGATTGGAGAACTTCGTGCAGCCGCAATCTCAGCTCTCTTGGCGAGACAGCATAGTTAACAGGATGAGGAGTCGAGGTCCCGCTACCATCCTGATCTGCATAAGGTTGACCTCCACCTTGTCTATTAAAGAGTTCAGTTCTTAACTCTCCCTCGGCTAGATCTGCTACAAAGTCTGGATCAACCTGCAAAAGATTGAACACTTGTTAAAGCTTCTCTAAAATAGCAGACAAGTAGTATAGCAGTGAGATTCATTTGCATTTACTAGTGGATGTAAAAGAGTGGCATCAGTAATAACTTCCGAGTCTATCCTGACGACTCTCCTGTGAATTCTTATGACCTTGATTCGTTCTACAAACCACATATGGAAGATACTGATCCTACAAATCATAAACTTAATGGTCTTCGAAATGAAAACATGAAAACTTCTTCATTAGAGGATCAAGGACAAGAACAACCTGATGAAAATTGAGATTGATGATTCTTGCAAAAGCTAGAGATCATAGTCACTGACTAAAAAAAGACAAAAAAAATTCAACAAAAATCTGGAAAAGAGAAACATTATGAAGATCTCCAACACAGAAACAATGCAAACACAAGATATGACTAACTTACACACTAGATCACAAAGCAAATCGAAGCACAAAAACTTATTCGCCAGAAACACCATGATGTGAAAATAGCTCAACCTTCTAAAAAAGAGCTCTCCTGACATAGTATAAGCGGAAAAATATTTGTCTACCTATACTTATACCATCCATATCAGGAAAGTTGCGAGAGGTTAAATAGGGAGAACCTGAAGAAAGCGTCAGTATACAATGTCTAAGAGAACACAAAGTAGGCTTTTCGCCATGAATATTATTCACAATATTCCGGAAAACGTTTTCACTTAATTCCGGCATACATTTTCACAATATTTGAATTTTTGAAAAACACCTCAAGAGGTGTTTTCACTATTTTTGGATTCACTTTTTGCCCTTTTTTTAATTTTTTATTTTCTTAAAATAACCCAATATCCATAAAACTCTCAATTTTAAAAAAATTTATTTTCAGTTTTTTTTTTTTTTTTTTTTTATTTTTTATACTTTTTAAGAGGGCCGGCCTTGGCTCAACGGTAAGCTTGCTTGCCGGGGTGTGCCAAGGTCGGGGGTTCGAAACGTCCCTTCAGCGAAGCTGGGGTGAGGACGCGTAGGTAAGGCCAAATGGTCGCTCCCCTCCCCGACACCTACGGAGTAGGTATGAACCGGGCCGTCCCTCTCCCCTTCTTTTATACTTTTTAACTTCAAAACTACCTCATTTTGAAAATACTATGGCCAAACACAACTCCAACTCTATTTTTAGCTTCAAAAACACCAAATAAAGTGAATATGTTTTTAATTTTCATGGCCAAACGGGTCCTAAATGTTTTCCATAACATTCAACACAGATGTTAGTTCTGATCATATGACTAATAAATATAAGGTACTACACATCCTACTAACAGAAGTATTAGAGACTAAAGAGCTCTGCAACAGTATGCAACATTATCCACCAGAAATCAAGAAGCAACAGAGAGATACCCCTGAATAATTATTTCTAATAGCAAGAACTGATGGAATTATCTATCTTGCATAGAATACAAGTTTAAACGAGTTTAGGGTTTGCTAAGCGTCCAATAGAACAAAATGGATGGTAAGATTCATATAGCCAAACCCAACATAGGTATGGTACCTATCCCACCGATGTTTAGGCAAATGGGAAGAAACCACCTAGTGTCTTTTGCCTGTACTGGGCTTTTTAAATTGAGACCACTGGTTATCCTCCCACTTTATTGACCACTAGACCACACCCTTGGATGCTCTATTTAACCTTATGAAATAGTTCCGATTTCAAACTCTAAACTCTACCATAAGATTCTTCGACCACTGTCCATTAGTTCCGACTAGCAACACCCATATAATAGAAAATTCAAGCACTATATTACCAATGAAAGCCTAATCAAGCTTATCTGTTACCAACCGTAAGATCTAGGGTTTCCTTGGAAAAACACAAACTCATAAGCTGTCGAAGTTATAACCAACTGGTAGATCTTCGACCATAAAGCTTAAGTGCATATAGTGCCTAAGTTAACTTCTCTGACAAGATAATTGTATTTTCAAGAATGGAGTTTCGAAGAAAGCAATTTGACATTAGAATTGCTTCACACACACACAAGGAAAAAAAAAGTAAAAAAATAAAGCATAGAGATGAATGAATCAGAAAGCATTATTACCTCATCTAGTTCTGCGAGTTTCCCCTCCAACGTAGATGAATTTATACTTAATTCTAACCTCTCCAGTTCAGCTTCGAGCTCTGCTTCAATTTTACTCCTAGACTCTTCCTCTGTCTTCTGGCTTTGACAGTCATCATAATTTGTTGACGAAGATGCCTGTAAAGCTCCATTGTTTGAGGAATCATTAAGTGTATCTTGTGACTCACAATCGAAAGCAATTTGACATTAGAATTGCTTCACACACACACAAGGAAAAAAAGAAGTAAAAAAATAAAGCATAGAGATGAATGAATCAGAAAGCATTATTACCTCATCTAGTTCTGCGAGTTTCCCCTCCAACGTAGATGAATTTATACTTAATTCTAACCTCTCCAGTTCATCTTCAAGCTCTGCTTCAATTTTACTCCTAGACTCTTCCTCTGTCTTCTGGCTTTGACAATCATCATAATTTGTTGACGAAGATGCCTGTAAAGCTCCATTGTGTGATGCCTGTAAAGCTCCATTGTTTGAGGAATCATTAAGTGTATCTTGTGACTCACAATCTTCAGTGGCAAGCTCTTTCACAGTTAATGAATCTTTCATTTCAAGTTCCTCCTGTAGATGTTGAACCAAATACTCGGACTGTCTCAACAAGTCATTTAATTTATCCATTTCCTTTCTATTTTTCCAGAAAGAAGATATTATGCCCACAAATATTCCAAGACAGAAAAGACACATGCCATCAGATGATCCTGATTCAAGACAACCATAAAAGGAGAGATGTATTGTAGAAGATGTTAATATTTATTGCCCCACAAAGAAAAAAATTGTAAGTTGTAAACGATTTAAAAAAAAAAAGTAGTATTCACTTCTTGTGCCATTAGCAGGAAAGTCATGAACAGTGGAGAGTTTTAAAGTCTCAGCATCTCAAGTAGAAGTCCAGAGAAGAAACAGACTTGACACTGATTAAGGTAAAAAAATGATTCTCTCTTACAAATTATTTTTGTGTTCCAACTGTTGCAGTAAAAAGATGAAACATTCATAAGTTTCATTTTGTGAAAGTTAACTACCATTTGCACAACGCTGCGCTAGCATAATATCTTGATGGAATAATCTGGAGCTACACCCCCCTTGCTCTACTCGTTTTTAGTTCTTCCAGAGAATGCTGCTATTCCAGTGTTCAAAAGCATGGAAAATAATATGTATCTATTTCATTAAATTTTACAATGGAACCATGAAAAATCATACTTCAAACAGAACAACATGGGCTAAAAGTGGTCCCACTGAGCCATAAAGGTTGGAAGACAGAAGATAAATGCAGACATTAAAAAGTCTGTAGTCAGTCCCAACAAGGCAATCATGTTCCTAAAACATCAACAGGTTCATCGAACATTGAACAACAAAGATCTCGAGCAATAGCCGAGTCAACAAATAAAACAACACACCTAGCAAAACGGACACAGGAAGAGCAGGCAAAGCTTTCTGATAAAATGCAAGAAGCATCAGAGTGATCCCAAGACCAGCTATAATAGCAAGATAGCAGGCATAAACTGTCATGAAATCATACATCGCAGCCCTGGCAACTAATACACTGTAGAATATGAAGTCTCCTAGCCCCAGCTTAATAGCACCTGAGGATCCCAAACCAATTCCTTCAAGTGCAAAATCATCATTTGACCCTTCCTGTAAATTCATTCGGACATTTATCCTATGCTGAATTAGCGGTGCAGCCAGCTCAGAATCTTCTCTTGAAACCTGACCATCCTCCATATCAACCGCATTCCTCTCATTCTCATCACTACCGTACAGTGGACGCCTTTCAAGAACAGAACGTGATTCCGAAATAGAATTAACATTTGAATTCAAGTTAGAAATAGAATCCAAATTTTCATCGGAACCAAATTCATTCTCCCGTCTTTCTCTCCACACTCACCTTTGCACAAAACCACCCCTTGGAACCGACTCACGATCAATAACAGGGCGAGCCTCATAAACCAAAGCCGGAATAGCTTCATCCCTAGACATCGCAAGCTCAACAAGCAACCTTAAAGGCCCACCGGGCAACAAAACAGCTGCAAGATCATGCAATGCCATCGCTACCAAAAGCACCCAAGTAGTCCATTCAGGCAACATCGTAAACCAATACGCAACCAACACTGCAATAACAACCAAATACCCTTGAGTAACAACAATCGCCATCTTCGACATAAACACAGCCAAAACCCCCAAAACAGTAAAATTAAACAAAATCAAACCAAACGAAACACAATCAATAGGCACCCTAAACTTCCCAATCAAGAAAATAGCTATTTCACCACCCATGAATCCCAAAACAAGAAAAGACGAAAACCCCATATAATATTTCAAGAATTCAGTACACCTAAAGTAGAAAAGCAACACTAAAAGGAATGTAACAACAGTGACAACAACAACAAAGACCAAAGCATTCAAAAGGGCACCTTTTAATTTGTCCCAATTTGAGTCCGAGCTACTTTCATTATAAGCCACGGTGGCTATTGAGGTAAATGAGGGGTTTGAGGAATCTGTGTCATTATTTACTGTAACAAGAATGACCACTAAGAGCATGTAAATTGAAACTGGTGTTGTTATTCTCACTATTTCTTCACCTAGTGAATCAAGAACACTTTTGGGTTTTAAATTTTCGTCCATCTGGAACGCCATATTGAAATGAATTTGGGAACAATTGCAAGAATTTTGGATTTAATAGGTGTTGAGAATTGCTTTTGGGTTTGGGAAAAATTTGGAACTTCCAATTTATTTATTAAACTTGTAGAACAGAAAGTTCATAGTAACATTTTTCTTTAAAGGGCTTATGATTAAAATAAAGTTAGGAGGTATATTTATGTAAATTTTCCTAAAATAAAAGATGTATTTGTGGGATAACAATGGGGAAAAAACTAAAAAGGAAAAGAGGGCAAGTCCTATATATGTTAACTTAGTTACAACCAGGAAATTATAATTTATGAATAATATTTTTATATATATATATTTGATAACTCTTTAATTCAAACATTTCATGTAACGAACACAAAACGCAAATAACCTTTGGGAGGTTCATATAGGTTGCAACTATAATCCCGTTATTTTTCAAATTTTAAAATTAAATATTGCCTATCCTTTCTTCGAGCAGATATCTTTGATAACCGCGGCATTCAAGCACACCTCAATTAATTCCACAACACAGCTACCACCTCCCACAAGTAACGAGTACCAAGCTAGGACAGACGGGAAAAAAGGTGATTTTTTCTTATTTTTTTTCTCTGTTGAGGTTTGAACCTGAACCTTATGGTTCTCAATCCATTGACCACTTTTTTAGCAGGAGCAGGCATTTTTGCTAGTTCAAAGCTTGATTACTTTGAAAAGCCAAAAAAAAAAAAAAAAAGCTTAAGGCAGGAGATTTGGGGGGGGGGGGGGGGGGGGGGACTGGAGCAAAGTGGCTCATAAGTTGTGTTCATGGAAGCAGTCAATTAACTGCAAAAGATCTATTTCTTTACACATTGGGCGTCTGCAGCTGAGACGATCCTTCCCTTGCAATCTAGCTTTTGGGGTCGAGTTTATACCTAAGATCCATTACTTTACACATTGGGCATCTGCACCTGAAACGAGCTGGTGTTGAAGCTCATCCTGATTTCATCTAGATTTCTTTGAAGAACGCCAACATTGGGGGTTCCAATGAGCTAAAGCGCGTGGAAGAGAAGATGCTCTTGAGCCATCCGGAGAAGTATAAGACGGACACAGAAGTCGCACCCAAAGGTATGGCCTAACGGAAAATGAAGTAGGTGAAAATCATGGGATGTGACTAATTCTATTTCTTTTTTTATCTCTTGATTCTTTATCTTGTCCAGATCAACCCCGTGTGGATCAATCGCGCAGCTGTCAATAGATTCTGTCACACTACTAAAATCGACTTTCTTCCCTTCCCTGCTCAACGGGTAAGTATTGCACACAAAACTCTCTTTCGCTTTTGCACTTAAGGGCCAATCTTCGTATAACTTAGTTGAGTTTTAGTTTATACACTTACGATGAAAAAGTATTTAAACATCAATCACTTAGACAAAATAATAAATTCATCGTAAATTCACCAATATAATAGTACGCTATCAGTATATATAAGTTAAATCTTATTCAAATCAAGACAACCACAAATCTAGCTGTCCTTGGAAAAAAAAAGTGTCATTTTTAATTGTATATTTTATTTATTTATTTCAATGTGTGTATGGACAAAAGATTTTGGATGTTATTCTTTGCTTCTATGACTACTTCATATGAATTTTATTTTAATAAACTTAAAGATTTTATGTCCGAATTTATATTGATTAGATAGTCATATTTAGAACCTCATATAAAATAAAATAGCGGGATTATAATATTTAGAGATTCAAATATCATAATCTGAATTAAGAACTATAATAGTCTAAGTTTTATGTGAAATCGACTTTCATGTTATGTTATATGATATATTTTCTATAACAATATTTTAGTATATATAACAGATAAAAAATATCAAAACGAACAACACCATTATAAAAAAAAGAGATAATGCATCAAAGCTGAACTTCTATTTATTTACCCCCTTAACATCTTTAAAGTGAATTAATTTCCCCCTTATGCTGACGTGACATTTAAAAAATAAAAAATAAATGACACCTTAGCATAAGGGGAAAAATTAATTAACTTTAAAGATTTTAAGGGGATAAATAAATAAAAATTAAGTTTAAGGGCTAAAGTAAATTGTGGAGATAAGTTCAGGGATTTTGATGCATTATCTGTAAAAAAAAAAATGGTTTTATATATACATATATATATCTTTAACCATGATCATATGTTACAACTATGAACTCATATATGTTAAGACAATATAATGAAAGACAACAAGGTTAAGATTTAAACTATTGATTACAATATATAGAACCATATACTAATATACAAAATGAAATTGCATGTATTTTTATCACCTTAGCTCATACATAAAGCTATCATGGTACATATTTAAAACCTCACTTTTAACAAATGTATATGTTGGCTTTAATTTGTGTAAATGAATAAGTTAATACATAGTATAACAACATAAACCCATGGGATATAAAATTAAGTGATGCCACTTCTTGTATTAACTAGTATATTAATATTAAAAAAAAAAAATGTGAACCAAAAAATTCTATTTTCAAACAACACTAAGAGGATTAAATATGCAGCAAAAATTACATATAAATAGTCAGACTTTTTAATATATAAAATGAACCTCTATGATATTGTGGGAATACATTGGGTATGTTGTTGTTGAATGGACGTCTATGATAATATTTTATGAACGTCTTTTTTACCTGATTTATCACTATTTACTTAACAAGATTATATTTTAATACGTAAATGGTGGCACCCAAGGGTGTGACCTAGTGATCAATAACGTGGGTTGAGCACCATGAGGTTTCTAGATTCTAGTGATTTCAAATTAAATTTCTAGAAACACTGGGTGATTTCTTTCCATATCTGTTCTACAGTGGCGGATCCAGGATTTAAAAATAGTGGGTGCTTAAAAAATTTTAAAACTGAAAAAAAATAAAAATTCACCTCAATGAGGTTTGAATCCGGGGCATCCCTTCTAGTGGAAGAGAACATTAAAGTCGACCTAAATACCAATGCACCCAACCAACTTTTTGTTTAGTGGATGCTTTTATATATTATATATCTATTTTTGTATATTTTTTTATGTAATTTTACCTGTTCCGCATCGAGTTTAGTGTCACACCCCAAATCCCATTGGAGCGGACTGGCACCCGTAGCCGAGGAGGCCCGGGAGAACCCGTTCATAACCTATACTTTCACATTTACATTACTTATGAAAATTAGAAATTTGGGCAGCACTTCATTGTAAATAGAAGAAAACAGTACCTGTATCAACCCAGCAGACACGCATAAATATATATATGAACAGTAATTGGCCGTCAGAGCCATCACGTCTATCAACCAAACACTCCTATGGCTGTACAATATGTCAACAAAAGCCTCTACATAGATACACAACTGAGTTGGGGTCGGGACGAAATCCCGCCCACAAAAGACTTTTATACAAATACCAAAGGTACATATAGAGACGACTTGGGATGCCCCGAAACAACTGGAGCTCACCACTAACAATAGAATGTCCTGGCTCTTACTGCAGAGGTGTACGACCTGAAGTACCTGTTCCTGCAGGCATGAATGCAGGTCCCCCGTGAGGGACGTCAGTACGGAAATATGTACTGAGTATGTAAGGCAGGGAGTATCAACATGAGATACAAAAGATAAACAGAACCCAGATACCAGTGAATAAACAGTATGAGTAGACCACACTTAAAAGAACTGATGGGATGCCTGCACATTACTTTCATATCATTACTTCCCGTAATCCTTATCAATACATAACATATGTCATACAATGGCCAACTGATCAGTGGTACTAATACAATACATCAGGGACCACCCCTGGAATAGCATATATATACATAATCTTTATAATACAATGGCCAACTGATCAGTGGTACTAATACAATACATCAGGGACCACCCCTGGAATAGCATATATATATATAATCTTTATAATACAATGGCCAACTGATCAGTGGTACTAATATAATACATCATATCATCAATTTAAAATATAGACATTCCATTTCTTAATTCAATTAATCTTTGAGATTGGTTACTTTGTGGTCACACTTTATGGAACTTGAAACCATGATACCTCAATAGGAAAAACATGTAAATAGGTAATCATTATCATGAAAATGAAGTAGAGAATCATGGATACCTCATTAAACCATTTCGGAGTCAACAATAGTATATGGATATTTGTTTTTGACTAGCCGGACATCTTAAAAGTGAAAACAAGTTCAATTGGTAGTGTCGAAGATCATATGATGTTATTATGTGTCATGCATCGTAGGACAATGTTGGAAGCCTACTTGAGAGTGCCATGGGTCATTATTCATGCCAAAGAGTAGATAGAGTATGTCTTACATACCTTGATATAACCACTTCAATACAAGTGACTTCCCGTACTCTTCGAACACTTATCTACAATAAGTCATTTGTGGCAAACTAGTATTAGCAACCAAACCTTACCATTTAGGTATTAACTTCACCAATTAATGTCTAGGAAGTAATCCCTTAGCTCATCAATAAGAGTACTACATACATCCTCTTATACTCTTATTACATTCACATATCATGCATTTTCATGAAATATCCCTCAACATCACTCTTAGCCTTTATTTCCCTTCTTAATCACCATCCAATACCAACATGATCACTAGGCATACATAACCACTAATATAAAGATATATCACCACAATTCATTCTTCATAATCCAATACAACAACTTCCATAACTTACTACTAACAATTTATACACAACAATTCATAACTATGTTTCTAGTTATCTTCCAACATCAAGACAATACTCATAATTCTTTATCAATACTTATTCATGGATAAGAATCAAGAATAAACAATATTCATACCTTAACAATGAACTCTTGTAGTTAGAATCCTCCTTACATAACCATGGGGTGCTTCTCGAAGCTTTCGAGATGGTGAACACAACTACGGAACCAATTTGAATTTTCTACGGTTGAATCTTGAGTTATTTGGGATTTTGTTTGAAACCCTAAAGGGTATTATTGAGAGAAAAATAGAGAAAAGGGGTATATTTTGCTGAATTTGGAGCTGAATCAGATGTTATAGACGAATTAGGGGTGAGGAAAATGACTAAAATGCCCCTAAGAAAACAAGAAAAGTCGAAACTATCCCTCAGTTGACAAACCGACAGGCTGAAGTAAAACGGATATAACTCCTTACTTAGATGTTTTATTTGGATGAAACCAGTTTCATTGGAAAGAACACTCAAAGATCTTTCGTTTGATATATTATAGCTCACACAGTTCATTATATACAGGGAGTTATGATCGTTTGAAGTTGACCCTGAAATGCTG